>JACTAT010000262.1:371613-805193 GCA_014526335.1 Chrysaora quinquecirrha
CAGTTAAATTGGTTAAAGATAAAATAGGTCCCAACAAAACCATTGTTTTTAATTGATACAATGAAAATTGTTTCCTAAACACACGGATATTGATGTCCCTTCCAGTATTTTATCGTATTGCATTCAATTTTCCGCAGGTGAGAAAGAGGTTAAGCTATTGAAATAACCGCTGTCCAGTTTCATTTTGACCTCTTCCTTCGGAAAGTATTTATGTTTAATTGAATTGAAATTCTGTATCTGAAGATTATTGATAAATTGGCTTTTAGAGCTTTCATAAGTTTTCAAGGGCTCTGGAAACATATCTGAAACACCTATTGTAGTGTCTTTAGAGCTCGATTTAATGCCCCCTTGCAAATAAGTGACCCTTGCGAAATAGCCCCCAAATTTTGTGAAAATAGCTTTGGGAAACGTAACCCTCTCAAATTCCCAAGAGTGCTAAATGGTTTCCCCTGGCCTGAGAGGAGAAGGTACTCAAATGAACATTTGCTATGAGGGAAACATCGTCTTTAGGCCTTGGCCAAGCGACCAAACATTGTTTGTCAAACATTTAAAATTTGCTTTCTAAGCAATGTTTGAACGTTTGGCAACGTCACAAAACATTACTTGACAAGGAAAATTTGCTGAGCAATGTTTTTCAAAAAGTTCAAAAACATTTTTATTAGATTTGTAAGCAAAAATTTTTTACGAGGATTGTTTTACGATGTGGCCAACCGGTCAAACATTTTGCTTGACATGCAAACTTCAAATGTTTGATAAACAATGTTTGATCGTTTGGTTAAGACTGTCCTCAACAAGTTCCTTTTCGAACACTTATACTTGCATAAAGCCTAGACTTACTACATAAGTCCCTCTCACTCTAATGAGAATTGATAAGTCGCTAATAACAGAACTCTTCCTGAGTTGCCCTGAACAACAACAACAACAGTAATAACAGCGAGGGGGAGGGATTGGTGTAGCCAGTCTACATATTGCCCGCTTCTTGAACTGTGAGAGATCCCTTTCGAACAAGTTGCCCTTCTTGAATGCAGAAATTAAATCGTCATTTGCAAAATTTCGCTCTCCTGAAGACTGATAAACTGTTACTGTTTCTAACTGAATAGAGTAAACTGATTTTAAGACCCATGAAAACGAGCTTACCCGCGGTATCGTTAATTTCCGTTTCTACTTTAAGATTTTAATCTGTATTAGCGATTACCCGAGGCGAATCTAATTTGGGTATTTTGTACTTAGAACTACGGTTAAGCGCTCATTAATCTCCAGTACTAGTACAATAACCACCAATCCTGGAACTTACTTGAAATTGTCTTGTAATAAAGTAAAGTCTATGTTAAAACACATGTCTGTGATAGACTAAAGCAGCCCCCTGAATTTAGGAGCCGTTAAGGCTGAAATGGTACAAATTGTTAAGGTACCTCAGGGTGTTTCCTTATACAAAATGCTTAAACTGTCCTGGATAAATCATGGATACACAGATAGCACAAAGGTTTGATTTGCTAGATGACGTCATTGAGGATGACGGTTTTTACCTTCAAAATGTAAGGTTTTACGGTTTGTCAATTTCAAATTTTGGCGCGCTTTTACCGTATTAAGGAAAAGATGTACGCTTGTACGATTTGTGACTAAAAAATTGGCGGTTTTACGGTTTTTTACTACCCCTTTAACGTCCCCCCTAGATAGTTGCAATGCCTGCCAAAGTCTTTCGAACCCCCCGTAATTGCTGAAAATACGACTCCTCTGTCTTGGAAATATATAGAATGAACCACCTCCCCGAAACAATGTTTTTCTGCTCTTATACAATCGGAGCTTTCATACATTGTATCACGGGTTCTCGTGGGGGTATTCCAAATTACAGAAAGTCAACATTGGTTGAGGGGGAGGGGTCTTTTTGCTACCAGTTGAGGCAAACATAATGTACGTTTTCGAAGACTTTAACAAGCATTGCAGATAAAAATGCCAGTTCTATACTGTAATGTATTGTACATATCAAAATGAGTTTTCTTGTAGCAAGTGTATAGCTTTCTCGGACAAAGGTTTGATTTGCTAGATAGATAAAAATGTTAGTTTTTATAATGTATATATAGCAAATTGGATTCATAAATCTGATAATTTGGACAATAATTCATATCATTCATTTATCATACAACAATGTCTTTACGAGGGTTCACACAACATGAAAAGTTGTAAATTAGTTGTGGCATGCAGACCACAAGACTCAAAACCTGAAAGAATTGATGAACCTGTTTTCATTTGGTTAACTTAATCATTTATTGATGAATCTTATGTGAATTACTAGTTTTATGCCATTATATTTATTATGTTTGCATTATCCTACCTGCATTCTATTTATCCATTTGTTCCTTTTTATGGGAATAAAACCAATCATACTAAGTGCTTAGTTTGGTTTCATCTTTTCATTTTTCATTTGCAAATGGTTAAGGTTCCCTATTAGCTGACAGCTCTTTATATATGTCAATATAGAAATATATCTGTTCCTAAGGTCTTTTATTCGCAGAAACTAACATCCACACAGCGGACACCTCTTCTTGATTTGCTACAAGAAACCTCGCTTCAACGACCAACGACATTGGTCTCCCAGATGTACGAATATATAGCTAATATATTTTCCTACTAAAAATCCCACAGAGACTTTGATACTCTCTATTGAAGGCACTCGAAAGCTGTGGCTAAACTGGGAGACATGTAGCGCGCGACACTGTCCAAGAGTGGCTAAACATACGAGTCACAAACGAGCAACATGTCTCCCGAGTGGCGGGACAAAGAAATTTTTCTGTTGTCTCCAAGTCTCTCACTACAAATTTTGTCGTGCGCTACAAAGTTTCCAAGGTGGCTGAACTGGGAAACATCGAGGGGACATGTCTCCTAGTTTAGCCAGGCCTTGACACACTTTGATATGTCCATTAGATGGGCGTATGGGGGAAAACTTGAGAGACCTCTTCGATCCCTATGCCAATTCTAATGGCACTGTTGCCCACTTTTGCCAGTTTTGGACTGTTAGTAAATTTATGACCAATAAGCATCCTTATCTTACAATATCACAATTGTAATAAGCTTGTGATAAGTTGAATATTTTATTGCAGCAAGCAGCAGGCCTGTATAGGCCTACGCAAGGCTTACTGGTGCAGTGGAAGCGAACCTCCTCTATAAGGGACATACCTCCGAACAACGGACAAATAATTTTTTCCCGAGGATAATTTCTTTTTAAGAACAGACCTCCAAACAGCGGACCCCTTTATACACTGGACGAAGCATTGTCCCTTTGATGCCCATTATATGGAGCATTGACCGTGCCTCACTTTCAATTGCTGTTCTGTTCATCCCGTTATTCCTGAGCCCTACCCCAGCTCCAAAATCAAGCCCTCTAAAACTTTCATTTTGGCCTTAGGTTTTCGCATAATTCAGCAGTAATGTACAGTTTGAAAAAGCATCGAATTAATAGAAAAAGAAACACAGAGTTATAAATATGAATGTATTAAATTAGCTAAGACATATAATTCAAAATTTTTAATTAAGTATAAATTATCCAAGTGCTAGCGAGAGATTTACAAACATTTTTATCTGTTTTATAAACGCTACTTGCTGTTTGTTTATATACAAGATGAATACGATGTTATGTGAGTGGATGCTATGCTTAAGGCTCCAACGAATGAATATACACAATTATGTCTAATTAAGCTTCATATTCCATAGCTTGTATGTTCGTGCTTTAATTATAGAAATATACAGTCAAGTATTTATGCGTATCGTTTTGCAAAATGAGAACATACCTAGAAGATACCCTAGACTAACTTGTTTATCTATGACTGTCCTTATCCTTATCAACTAGAGTCATTTATCGTACTAGACGTCGGGGATGTTTGGGCACAAGGAGCTCCTGCCCCCAAAATTTATAAACCTAAAAACCTTCCATATGCTCTCTGAAGCTGCCTCTTCTTTGAGTTGCCTCTAAATTTCCGTGCCCTCTCAACTATGAAATGCTTCCCAACGCCTCGCACTTCTAGTAAGCGAAAGTAGCAATTGTTTTGGTCTCTTAAAAATGGCGGGGGGGGCAAACTGAACAGTGGGGTAGTTGACTATTATCAACCTGTTGGCATTCGTGTTGGACGGAAAGTGTAAAAAGTAAGCAAATATAAAGGATTAGGCCCGAAGTGTCAGAGAAGAGGCACTTTGATCCTAAATAATGTACTTTTTTGACTTTGGAAAACTGGGGGCCTTAAGGTAAGAGTTTCAGTATCTTGCCTATCATAGGCATACAGCACGCTTATATGCTTTGAGCGTTTATAGTTTATGAAAATACGTACTTCTGAAGTAGGTACTGCCCTTGTTGTGAGGAGAGTTGATGATACTAATAGATCGAATTTATTTCCCAAGGAATAAGGGTATTGAAAATTTTCTTAGAACCTAGTTTAGATTTCAGGCTGCTATGGTTTCGGTTTTGAGCTAAAGATAATAGTTTCAGGGCTTTTTGTTTGGCTTTCTATTATATTTAAATAACTTAACGATGCTTTCTTAACACTAACACGATTTCTTTTGCGTACGATTATTAGACCCAGATGTACTTGCTTTCAAAACATCAAACGATTTCCCTTAGACTGTGAATTGAAACTGTGTAACATCCACAATAGCTAAGATATTGTTCAAACGGCCTAAATCAAAACTGTTGTCGTCACTATTTATGGCTGAGCACTGTGAATGATGTGAACAAGCTGTGCTCAGTCAGTTACGTAGCTACGCAGCTTCCATACATACAACCTGATTCACAAACGACATTTCTATACTTATTCACCCTATTTGTGTTCTTATCAGATAGCAGTTTTTAGCAAACGAAATCCGACATTCATCCTTTGCCAAATCATATCTTACGATTCTTTTCTAAGATTACGCCTGACCATGAAAGATAAATCGAGATAAAGCCATGGAAAATCAACACAAGGGAATAGCCTGCGATAGTTTTGAGTTTTCAACGAAAAATGAACCACACTCTTTTCTAGAAGAACAGTTTTGGATAGTTTTGAGTTTACAACGAAAATGGACCAAACTTTTTTAGGACTAATGTCGCATCAACCAAGAACACGAGCCACAATATTGTCCAAAATTTAAACCATAACACCTATAGGCCAAGAACGAAATAAGGCACGGCTTGTAGTAAGCGTTAACTCGGCTTGTAGTAAGCCTTAAGACATAATCGGTCTATAAAACTAAGACCATGAAGCCGGGTAAAAGTAAATTAACATATAAGTAAGCAAGATACTTTGTTTCTACGCAAATCTGATGCCTCCCAGAACGTTTCTTAAAATTATTACTAAGGAACTGCAAAATTAAGGTCCGGTTAAGAACATTTCAGCGGAAGATAGTCTAAAATCAGCCTCAGTCGACTTGACTGGTTCTTTTAAAAAAGAGCGTAATCTAGCTAAAATGGTTAGTCTAGTTGAAATGTCTTGTAGGAAGATAAAGTATCGCACATGACGATGATCAAATTTTTAGAATTATCTGCGGAAAGTTTCCTATCGTTAATCATGATTTAGAAATCCTTAATACCATAGATTTTGCCGACTACTTTTCGGCCGCATTTTGCGCTATATCGCATGTCGTTTATCTAATTTTCGATTTCATTGACAGTCTTACTCAAATTAAATCTATTTTTGTTCAACATTTCTTGATAGTTCAACAGTTTCTTCTTCAAAATACGTCTCTTTGCATTCTATTCCTTCAATAATATTCAGTCTTACTGCTTTTGAAGTGCCTCGATTATAACAACTTATCTTAAAGCGTGAACGTTTACTTTACGAAACATATATCACAATATAATATGCGGATGTTCTCTATAAAACAGTGATATGTTGTATCGGAATAGCGTGTTGGTTGCTACTACTGTCTTCTTTGACAAAGGCAGCAGGGTTCCTTAGAAGCAAAAGGAACATTCTAATTAGTCATTCACCAACTACCGGAATGAGGGGTTTCTGGACTCACCGGCATATTATTGCTGTCTATTTTGGAATCTTTGATCGAGATTGGTGTTTCGATTTTGCCATGTAGTTTCATGTGTTTCCTCAGTGAGCTTGGATGTGTGTATGTCTTGTTGCAGCCATCAACCTTGCAAACGTAGGGCTTGTCAGACGTATGGACATGACTGTGCTTCTTACGATCACTGCTGTTCGCAAATCGCCTTCCACAACCTTCGAATTCACATATGAAGGGTTTTTCACCTAGAATCAACAGTAGTCATCATCAGATTACAAGCTTCCTCAAACACGTGTTCCCATGTTCCCTTGAAAAAATCCCTTTGTTGGCTGGAGTTTTGTAGGATCATATTGACGGTAAAGAAAACGGATTGAGAGGGTGAATTTTCTTGATCCCTGTTTCCCGATTTTCCCTTGTTTCCTTTAAATTTTGATCAGGTTCCCTTCTTTCTTGGATACATTTGTATGTTCCCATGCTCTCCAGAACCCCTACAGTAAACGGCCCTAACTAGTGCTAACTTCAATACCCTAAGTTAGCACATCACATCAGATTAGCTGACTGTAAAAAGAAGTGACTGCTGCAGGGCTGACAGGAGCTAAATGTTCCACTGTGGAAAGGGCAGTTAGAACGGTTAGTTAAACTGTATCTAACTTATGAAAGGTCTACTATCCCTTTTATCTGCTGAGATCTACTTTTGCTTTAGAATTAACTGCAACTGCAGAAATTGATTTGAGTACTACTGTTAAACAGTAATACTGTACAGCTTAGAGTAAAGTAGAAGATCTTGTTTACCTTATTCTCGCTTTGATTTGTGGCATAAACTTATACAGTAACTGTATTACAGTATAACTGTAACTTGGCTCGAAAAACATTGAGCTTTGGAAACTACTCGAGTTATTTCTTTGCTTCCTTGGTTAATTTTGGTTAATACGAAAAATCTTTTAAGAAAATATGGATGCTCAAGAAGTGTTCTTTAAAATGAGTAATCTTAACGTCTGCATGTTTCATGCGAATTTGTAAAAGGAAATTCGTAGATTTAAGTGAAGCAAACGTGTGCTTAGCGTTTCAAAGTCCTAATTAGATTTCGAACTAATTAGATCACTCGTGTTGTAGTGGTTCTTTCCTTGGTTTCCATAATGGTATTGAATGAAGAATTGAGTTTATATAGAAGATCGAAGATAATCAAATAAAAATTGCAAAGATTTTAAACTGAAAGTGCATTTCCTATGCTTGAAGTTATAGTTCGCTTTACAGATTTGAGAGATATGTTTGCAATCTCTCTTTAGTTACACGAGTAGAGACTTTCAATCTAGACGGACGTTTATGAAATTTAGTTGTATTTTAATGGGAAATACCGAGGGAAAACCCATGTTTATACTTCTGCCGACAGAGTAAGATACTCCCATTCTAATAACAGAACTTTTTAAGAATTTCAATTTTTCAGTTTTAATGATGGTGTTCGTTGAAAACGTACGAGATGCTATTAGTGCTTTGCTGGCTTGCCCATCGTTCAGAATTTAAGAGAAATTTTAAGGGGAAGGGTTCAAGCAATATGAAAATGAAAATATAATACTATATAAAATCTTACAGCAAATAGAAACATTGTGAAGTATAAGAACGGATGTTTTAAATTGCTTACCAGTATGGGTCCTTTTGTGAATTTTGAGATTTTCACTTCGTGCAAATAATTTTCCACAGCCAGGAAAGGGGCACGGGAAGGGTTTCTCACCAGTATGGACCCTTAAATGATTAATCAATTTGTATTTAGCTTTGAATGGTAAACCATTTCGAGAACACTCTTTCCACATACATATATGCTCATTAGAATCATTGATGCCAACGTGATCTTCTGCTAAATGCTGTACTATGTCCATCATGACAAAAAACTGCTTTCCACATGGTTTGTTTTTCGTTGATGAGTCAGTCCAAGCACAACTTATCACTTGATTCAAAGGCTGTCTGAAGTTGCCGTGTGGCTGGAAACCCATGTGCATGTAAGGACTCGCATAATAATCGAACGGGCTGGGGTAAGGCCCCGGTGACTGCTTATCCACGTATTCTGTCGGCTTCATAGGGTAGCGAGAGAAATGAGAATGTGGAGATAACGTATCGTGATGTGGAATCGAATAAAATCCATGACCTGGACTTTGTGAGAATTCTTGTTGATGATCGTGAAATCTTGAAGGGTTCGATCCATGATGGTTGTTGACTGAACCACTTGCAAACATGCAATGTTGTCTTGAATTGCTGCTGTTCTCCGATGGCATTAAACCGATGCTTTGTTGTGCTTGTACTTGCGATGCTAACCCAGCGTTTTCAGTCATAGGCGGTGGGATTGCTGATCGATACATGAAATCACTTGTTGATGAATAACTCTGTGCTGGACGTCCACTCGCACCGTAGCAGGAATAACTAGTTATATTAGCTTGTGGTTGATAACCTGATGGTTGGTTCAATTGTTCCAGATATCTTGGTGAAGAATAATGTCCCAAAGTTGAACCCCTTTGTGAGGAATCCATGCTAAACAGGCCTTGTTTAAAAACCTCGTAGTTCTGTTGATACTAAATTCTCTGTATTTAGACAGTGACAAAGTCGTTTTTCTCGATCTGAATTGTAATCTTTAACTGGGTCTGTCGGTGGTCACACACTAGGTAAATTGTGTTTCACTACAAGACTCTGCTGCGCTATGGCTGAAGATGTCCACGAGAGCAAACCAAAATCCCACTACGATAATCTCAAACAATCCATTGGTAATTACCAAATGCATATAAACCTTGTAATTTAATTTATGAAAATATCCAGAGATGTAAATAAACCGCGAGCACACCTCCCAATCGGCGTTCTAGTTGTTTGTCCTGATCATTCTTGGTTGGAGAAAAACTTTGACAGAATAGCGCGAAACCGGCTTTTTAGAGAGAAAACTTCAAGCATCTGTCGATGTCAATGATTGGCACAATGGGGAGTCAAAAGGCGCGTTTCATTGGCTTCCATTAAAATGATTGACAGATTACTTTGACATGATTAATTGAATTGCCCAATCACGAAAGGCCGATTTTGAACCACTGCCAATAACTTTGTACTGTACACTCGTCAATGTCTGCACGGGGGTAAGCGTTTGAAAGGCCCGGTGAGTTTGAGTCTATAGACGGGTGGTTGTATTGGAAATTTTCGAAAGCCAACGAAGGACACTTAGAATGAATATACAATCATAACTATAGTAGTCTTATGTTTACTTTCGCTCTTATAAAACTAATTGGTTGTCAAAACTTATTGACTTAATGTTAATTTTTGACCCGTATTTGCTTATGTTTTCTGGTTAACTATCATCATATGTTTGTTGATTAAGTAATTAAATAGTTTGTTTTACATCTGAGCGATAGCTAACACATTAAGAAATGCACTGTTAAAAATGTATGTAGCTTGATAGTCAGACTCATGAGACGCAGAAAAGAGCATTCTTTGATTGTATGTTGGCTCTAATTCGATTCGTTATAATCGTTATAATATGTGTGTTAACAAAAATATCTCTACACGTTCTTTTACAAGAAACCGGTTTATAAGAAACCAAGATCTAGACAGTCATAAGATTAAAAAATGTATAGAAATAGAAATACATCAAATAATTAAGAAACCTATTCAATTCAAGCTCTGTTTTCTAACTGAAATTTTTAGCAAATTCTAGTCTTAAGGTACATACTATAGCTTTATGTTGTTGTCCTATTGACTACAATGCACGTTTTATAAGAATTGTGGCTAGAGTTAAATTTTACAACTGAAAGTTCCTTTCAACTGTGGCTGGAAGTCCCTTGTAATGTTCCTTGTCGTGAAATATGTTTGAATACTAATTTTTACGGTAAATTCATTTAAACATGCTTCGTTTCTAACTTCACCTAATATCATTGAGTCGTTTGGTGGGGGAAGTATGATGGGAGATTATTGATATACGGTTATTTGGTTGTATAAACCGTCTTGGTCTCAAATTTGTCCTTAGTTTCATCACGAGCCTCGATATAGTAACATAAAGGTTCCTTGATTTTTTTGGAATTTTCAGCGTCGAGTTCCCTACCGAGGTGTTTCTTATAAAAATAACTTCCATAGTACAGAAAGAACACCCCAAAGTTGCATGTTGTATCAAATTCAATTTGTGATTTGTGAAAAGAAGAAAACTCTACAAAACCGGACACAGATGAGGGTTGCTGACAGAGCTGTGATTCTAACAAGGAACAGATCCTACCTCAAAAGGAAACACCAATTTGGCAACCTGTTGACCATAATCTCTCTCAAAGTGGCTGCGAAATAACCAATACCGTTACTTTTATATCACAGTCAAAGGCTTTATTTCTTGTAAAATGCTTCATTGCGTTTGCTAACCAAAAATCTCCCAGGCTTTTGTGAAAAGTATGCTTCAAATTAAATTGTGAAGAATAAGCCATGTTAGTAGGAAATGTGAAGCTTAAGCTTGGTAAATGGCAACAGCTATGAATGAACCGAGATCCTATCCTTATTTCATTATCTTTTTTGCTTTTCTGCTGTACATATGTATGATATCTCCATCCACGTTTGAAACCTAGTGGTTAGGAGTTAAATATGTTCGTAACTATGTTTGTAAATTGAAACGAATATCGTATGCGTGTAACGAATATTAAAGTATTATTTTCCAATTATAAATATGATACAATGACTGCAATCGTATAGATAGCAAGGACAGAGAAGAGGCCAAAGCCTATGTAAGCCTAAGTGAAAAAATTATCTCCAAATGTACCTCTCATGGGGCCCCCTCATGTTTCACTCCATGTTTGTTCGGGTTTTTGCTTCTTAAATAGGGCCTACACAAGTGAAGAGTTATTTGAGCTGCATGGCAATAAATTATATATGGCTTTTCACGCTTGAATAAAAGCTGACTGGCTCTTATAATAATTTGTATTGCCTTGACTCTAATTCGAGATTTGCGCTTATTTGAGAGGCCTGGAGGCCCGGTGCTTTAAGTAGACGTTCGGCTGTCGTAGTTTACAATGTAAAGTAGGTTAGGTATTTATTTTTTTATTCCACGTACAACACTACCTTTTAAAGGCATATGGCTGCTATGCTAACTAAAACTTAACATTGAAAACCTATTTTATTTTCACAGAAGTCCTTCGGAAGTCCTTTTCTTTTGATAAAATCTCATACATCTTCAAGAGCGAATTGCTCCTCGTAAAGACATACATATATCAAGACACTACTGTATTTACTTACATAGACAGATTATGTGAAGACATAGAAATGATATAGAAAAACATGATATAGAAATCTATACACATACTGTAAGTATTTGTTTCAGGACTTAGGCTTACAGGACCCAGTAAAAGTATCAATATCATGCTTGAACACTATCCAGTGCTGTAAATATTCATTATTATTATCATTGAACTGTTCTTGTAAATGTATAGATAGTAGTAGAATAGTAGATAGCAGCTTGTTGATTAGGATTGTCGTGTGAATAGAAAAAGACAATGATTCGCGAAATGTTTAGCATGTTGTACGGCTTCAAAGGGTGCGGATATGATAAGATTACATGTACATGTTTGATTACTGAATGATATCAATAGTAGAGTCCAAGTGTGTAGATAAACACCATGAACCTGTAACACAGAAGAGATCATTCATTTGAATAATGTAATTGCCAATGCAACCCCCTAGTTACAGACAAGGAACGCACCTTGTCTTTCTCTGGTGTGTATTGTTTATTTAAAGAATACCTTAGGCCGCAATTCAAACTTCAATTAGAAAGAATTTGTGAGAAATCTCGAATCGAAGGTCTTTGCGCTAATTAACTTATCTATTTTACAAGCAAACTAAATGAAAGGCGAAAGGAAACAGAATTAAAACACACTGCCTGCCTGGTTAACGGCACAGGGCAACCGAAAATCCCTCCTAGCTGTTCTAATGTGTCATAAATCAGCGAATCACTGTTTTCAGACAGTGATAAAAATACCGCCAAAAAGCCTGCTGACCTACTAAAGAAGCATTTAATTATCACTCACTGTTACAATGTAATACGACGTAGCTTGTTTGTTAATAACTGTGTACAACACTTCATCGAATCAAAATTAATACGTTAATAATTATGCGTAATAACCCTGTTATTCAAGAAAGAAAATTCCTAGGTATCTTCATGTTCATTCGAGATCTTCATGTTCATTCTATAGTTTTACCCCTTGCTTGTATGTGCCTAGCTCTTTTGGCAACATGTTGTATGGCATCATGCATAGCTCTTTTCAATAAAATTCGATGATTTGAGTGCGTTTTAGCTATACTTTAAAGTCCATATTCAGATGTTCTGTACTCCTTAACGTTCCTTTTATAAGAAAGTTCGGATGTTTCCAGTTCTTTAACTTTCTTAGTAGCTACAATCTAAGAAATTCATCTATCGTAACAGCTTCCTAATAAAAGAATTTACAACATGAAGTCTTTGTACTTAGTAGCTACCCTTGGCACTTTTAACCACAATGCAATTTTTTAAAGCATCGAAATTTTCACACAGAATACGTCCTTGAGTGGACGGGTTAATGCATCGGCATATTTGTAGGTCACAGATAGGTAAAAAGACTTTTCCGATTACATACTGTACTGCTGCTTTCCTTTATAATCTACTCTTTTATGAAAAATGTGCAACACTAGTACTATATTTAACTCGTTTGTGCACCGAGTTTGAGTTTTCAAAACATGTAACAAAGGAGATACAAGCTGAATACAAATGTATTCTAAAACTGCAGAATGAGGGGGGACAATTCAGTTAGGGTACTCCATCTGAAGTCTCTGAAAATCCGCGATACTCCGTTTGCTTTCAAAGAAAAAGTGTTTAATTTGCTTAACAGAATTGAGTGCAACATAAGAATTTGTTTATAAGATTTCTTGTCATGAAGCAAAATTCCAATTAGTGGTCAAGATGAAAATAGTCTGGCTTTTTGGCTTTCAATTCGGTGCAGTTTCTTATTTAAGAACGTCATGGAAACAGACAGCATGGCAGTAAAAATGTTGACAAAATCTCCTCTATCGTATATTGAATGAAGCAGTCTTTCCCATGGAGAGCCTTGTGGCTTGTTATTCTGAAGTATTTTCTTTTTTTGGCATTTATTATGAACCTCAGTAGGCGTATCACAGTGTTTTTGTGGGCCTCGTCTCAATGCAGCATTGCAACGTACATGCTGAGCTGTTGCTTGGATACGTTCAAAATGGCCTAAAGAAATGCCAGCATGCTATCCACTGGTGCTCTCTGTTTTTTTACGACCGATGTATTGAAAAAAGATAAAACTGGTTCTAGCTATTCACCTTTCTATTGTTCCTGCTAGGTAGTATTCCACAGCAAAACAGGATGAGTTTGCAGATATAGATAGGGAAAACAACATTCATGTCTCACTAAGACATTTTTGCTGTTTGTTGCACATACTTTATGAAACTGCCAGGAAAGATGGTGTATTTGTATGTTGTTTATCTTTTTGCTCCTGATGCTCTGGAGAGTCAGAACCTTTTCACCTTTTCAGACGCTGCACACCCAAGACTGAAGCAACAAGATTAAGCGAAATGTTAATTGGGAATAGCGAACTAGTTTGCAAGTAAATTTAAGCAAGTAAATAGTTAATTGTCAGTCATGAGTCAGTCAGACAGACAGACAAACAGTCAGTCAGTCAGTCAGTCAGTCAGTCAGTCAGTCAGTCAGTCAGTCAGTCAGTCAGTCAGTCAGTCAGTCAGTCAGTCAGTCTGGAGAGTCTAAATTTCAGAAACCTTTCCACCTATCTCCAATTGCCAGCTCCCTCCCGCATTTTGAACGAGCATATTGAGTAGGTTGGGTTAACATTTTGCCCATCCCTACAAGGTCACCTAATACATACACTAACTTTTTCTTTAAGAAACTTTAGTCAATAAAGTTATATGCAGCAGGGTATCTTGAATTCTGAGATGGTTTGAATCGAGTTTGTAAATCGTTTATATTTGTGGATGATAAACCTTTGAAAAATATATCAGTAATAATAATTGAATACACAACTGGCGAAAGAAATAATTTCCTTCGCTTGATCTTAGTCCATTCCCCGGGAGGGGGAATACTTAATATATTTTGGGTAGTGGGGACGTCCCGCCCAAAAGGGTATCGTTTTTCATGATTTTGGTATAAGCATGGGTCTTAATTTCTAAAAATTCGTATAAATATAGGTATTGATTTCTTCATAATCAGTACAAACTTAATCAATAACAGTCTTATTTTCGTTTGCTTTCACTTTTGTTGGTGAAGTTTGATTAGAAAAAATGACATATTGAGTAAATTTAAGCATATATGGCAGTATACGAGTTAATATTTTGGCATAATTTTAGGTATACATTTTCAGGAATTTGGTATAAATATGGGAAGGCATTTTGATTCTCAGGCGGCACTTACCTGTCCGAAACTAAGTTAGGTGTCCATTCTAATCGAGTTTCGTTGTTTTCAGGGGAAAGAATTCTTTAATATCTTTTCGGAGGTTTTTTCTTATAGAAAGAGCGTTCTTTGAAGGCAGTCCGCTACCGTGGCTGATATGGACAACATTTATTTTCTTTCCAAAATTTCAAAAAGAAAATAAAAAATCCGCGGTAAAATGCGCGGCCGCCTAAAATCTTCCGCGGCCGCGCAGAATTTTACGCGGCCGCACAGAATTTTATGACCCCGAGGATTTGTCTTTCGAAAATCATGAGGCCAAATATTTTTTGACCGTGTCTTTTTCTGGTCCGTCAATTCTCGCCTGTTTCCACGTGTTCGACGTTAAAGAATCTTTTGTCAAGTCTTGAAATATTTCGCTCAAAATCTGGAAGGCACTGCTTCAAAGTGTTTCACTATTTTCCACAAGAAGAAACAAATAAGCCGTTTGAATTTATTCTTAACGAAAGTCAATGAAATTGTGAACATTTTTCCACCTAAATCAAGTTGGGCGAAGCCCCTGAGTCGTGAAAAGGCTTTGTTATGTATATTTTGTGTTGTTGGGCCTAGGGCTACTGTTGGCCGCCATTTTAGCAATACTTTTGTACCCTAAGTGTTGTAAAAAACGAGTCTCATGTTTATACAGTATATTATGTTATATTTTAGCACAATAGAATGACAATAGAAGATTCTAGTGTTTCTCTTTTAATATACTGTATATAACGTATATTAATTTGCTGTCCAACGAGTGTGTGTAATTTACTGACCACACTCAGGACTTAGCCAATAAAGAATTCCAAATCACAACTGAAGAAAGCGCGGCCGCTCAAAAATTTGTTCGGACGCGTTTTCTACCGCGGATATTCAATTTGCAATTTAAAATAACTGTAAATCCGTGGCCGCCCGTAATCGAAAATATTGTGGAAAAAAACAAGCGGTAAAAATCTCGGCCGCGTAAAATTCTGCGCGGCCGCGGAAAATTTTAGGCGGCCGCGCATTTTACCGCGGATTTCTTATTTTCTTTTTGAAATTTTGGAAAGAAAATAAATGTTGTCCATATCAGCCACGGTAGTCCGCTGCCCTCATGATGCAGGATTCCCTTTGCCTCAATGCAGTGCGGTATTACTTAGGTATTATTAATTAGCTATCTTGCAAACGTTGGCACGTAATGCCAAAAACGTTCGGTCTTTTGTTTATAGTGATACCAAATTAAGTTAACTTGAAGTTTGACCTGAACTTTTAAGGCCAAAAACAATTATGTATCTTGAACAATGGACTTAAAATCCTATTTGACTGAAAGAAGCTGATCAAGTGAAAATGCATTTTTTCCTTATCAGCGGCATCATTTCGCATTTTCTGATGCTGCTTACCGCCTTTCTAACTTGAAAAACTGGCGAAAGTTGAATTATCAGGCGAGGTTAACTTGATTTGTTCCTTTTTCTTTTTCTTCTGTTTTGCTTTGCAAATTGGATTTTTCGTCATACGAAGAGCTGTTTACGCTTCTAAAAAAGGGTCGCAAATATTTCCTAATTAATGTAACAAGATCCTGGCTGGTTTTTGGCTTATCGGCTTAAAGCAATACTTGACATACAGTAGGGTCACAGACGCATCACGATACGATTGGCTGTTGACTGGACCTCTCATTCAAACAACTGCATGCTATTGATCACTTAGTACCTAGAGGGGTATGAAACACTTGGTTTGCAAAAGCATGTTTTTTGGGCTTTTAGATTATTCGGAAATAATGAACTTTGAACAACATGGGTTCACAGCAGCTATACAGTGAAGCCTAATACAGTATACACTGTGACCCCAAATTCGAATAAAAAAGAATGTCTTTGGTCATATAATTCGTTGAAATTTCCAACTAGGGAAGTGTGACTGCCTTCATGACCCTGTAAGCTTTTTAATCCATTGCTTTTTACCAGATCGAGATTCATCCCTCAATATATATTCAATTCTGTGCTTGGGAACCTCTTATAACGGACACCTCAAAACATATCGGAAACCTCCGAAAAACCTTTTCAAAAATCATTTCATCGATAAAACGAACCTCTATAGGACGGACACATCAAAGGACGACAACATTGGTCCGAAGCCTTGGTCCGAAGGTTGCCTGTTTCGTTCCGGATATTGCGGTTCGAACATGAAGTTCTTCACCCGTTTCTTCGGTGGCCTTGAATTTCTTGTTCAAATTTTGATTTTTTGCGATGATTTTCTTGATCCTGCTATACTTTCGTCACTTCCTTCCATATACATGCTCACAGACTCAATCTTCTGTCGCGTTGTCTAATCCATTGCCATTCACTCCCACTGCCGTATCAGACTCCTAAAATAACTTCCTATCTGGCAAGATATGTTTCTTGGATGCTTCAAGTCTTCCTACACTTTTGCACGAATCTTTTTCGTTAGTAAAGATAAAAATACTTTTCATTTGAATGAAATCTTTGTGAAACGCAACAATTAACAATTAACCTACTTCCTTTTTATACAGTACAGTAGCTACATGCTTTTCGGGAGTGCTTGGGTTTGTTTTAACCCTGAAAATGTATTTGTAGATACGTGCAGTTTATATCATATTTTCATTTGATTTCTAAATTCTTTTAGAAATACTGTCACAGTAACTCAAAGGGCTTCAAAGTTAAAACAGCATGGGCCCTGGCCAAACGATCAAACATTGTTTGTCAAACATTTGAAATTCGTATGTCAGCTGAATGTTTGACTGTTTTCCCATTTCGCAAAACATTGCTGGTCAAACAATAATTGCTCTCGTCAGCAAACAACGTTTTTTGGGCGTTTTAACAACCATTACCCGAAAAATTTCGCTTGTCAAGCAATGTTTTGTGACGTGGCTCAACGGTCAAACGTTGCTTGCACAGCAAATCTCAAACGTTGAGAAACAAAGTTTGATTGTCACGCCAGGGCCTAAGGTTGAAAATGGTAGCTTCTAATTTTTAAGCAAGTAAAGAGCCGAAATTTACTTTTTCGCTGGTGCAAGTCATTCGATAAGAGCAGTGCCGTAGGAACGGAAAATGTTTTCTTTTGGGGGGGGGCAACAATGTTCTTTAAATAATAAGGACAATAGGCATGCATGCAGCTAATTCATCAAAACAATGGATTTTGTAAATATTTGAGGGCCCCACTTTTACCCCAGTGTCTACGGCGAGTAGAAAGAGTCGAAATGCTGGATATTCTAAGCAAGTCTCTGAAGGCTGGCCCTGAATCAAGTTGCTTATTTTAAAGAAGGAGCTATATGTGGTAGGGATATCAAGCGATTGTTGTTAGTGTGAGTTTCGTTGTTTACAAGCACAAATCTAAGCATTGTTTGCTGATCAGAAGATGCTTCCTAATTACCTGTTTACTTGTTGGTTTCACAAGCAGTTCATTTGGTCGATTAACAGGAAAAGCAGAGCCTAAGCTAACAAGATATGCCTTAGAAATATATCGATCCGATTGCAAGTAAAAAGGACTTGAATGCTCGTACAACTTGGCTTCTCCCAATTCATATTCTCTTTATTGTTCAAGACAAAAAAAATTTCTTGAGATTTTAAGAAGCTTAATGATAAGCTGTTTATTCTTTGCACTAGTTGACCTGGTAAGGGGTCAAGTTGTCTCCTTGACTTGACTTGTTTGTTCCTCAGTCAAAGTTCATACAACAATAATAGCGCATCCCCTATACTGTATCGTCGAATGGTTGCTGTTTTCCTTTACACCCTACTTTTTACTTTTTATAAAAATTCCTCTATTTTTGTACAGCCTCGATATTCTTAAAAGCTCTTGAAATAGCTAAAATTTGCTTTTTCTCGCAAACAACTCTTTTCGAAGCAAGAATGTAGAAAATACCCTAATACACAAAATTTTCTTTTAAGAATATAGTTTATAAGAAAGATGCAAATTTTATTGACATAATAAGTATGTCTCATTGATTCGTCCATCGAAGATAGACTTATTACATTGTTTCCTACTCTTTAGAAACACTAGCACAACTTCTAACAATCGCAGCAACATAATTGTTGTCTTCTCAGAGTGCTATTGGGTGGGGACTTTGGATGGTGGAGTGTGGAGGAGCGATAACTTCGACGAATGTAACAAAGTACGAAGATGTTTGAGATTTTAAAGATGCTCAGAGACTGATTTTCTTTATCAGAGGTGATAGGGGTTCTTGGAGCAAGACTTAAACTGTAGCGTTGGAGCATTATTAGAAAGCGGAGCTCGGAGCAAACAGATTTCTGGAGAATTTATTTGTGAAGGAAATTTCTCGAAGCAGAAGATAAATTTGGACGGGGGTAGTAACGATAATATTAACAAAGAAGTTAAAGTGGCAGAGAGGCTATCACAACCTATGAAACTCTATCTAATTTACTTTTCTAATCAAAAGTGTACATTGAGGCTTGTTTTAGCCTGCGTGCAGACTTTACTGTCCATTGCGAAGGAGTGCCTATGAGGAACTTGTCAGGTTAGGCTTGTTTATGCTTGTCATGGAGTTTTTCGAGGGTAATGGTAAGGGAGCATGGTGCCTTCTTAGATGGATGCAAGGGAGAATGCCCCCCTTTAATCAGAGCCTGAGACAGGTGCGCCATTCACTCTAAACGTGACTTGCCTTAACAAGACATTTGTTGTTTTCTGTAATTTGAAGATGAAAGCGTAATCTCAAGCATTTCAGACAATTTTCACTTACTCAACAACAACATCAAAAAGAACCTCACAGTAAGAAAGAAGCGTATTTTTAAAGTAGCGAAATTGTTCTTTCATCTTGCCGACAAACGGTAGATTTAAGAGGGTAATCGTCTCTTAATCGCTTATTAAACGTTACTTCCAGACGCCTAAGTAGAAAAATTTCCTCAATGTTATCATAATTGTCTTTTAAGCCGTTCATCGATTTGCCTTTCCGAAATTCTGCAACAGTGATTTTCAGCACGATGCCATACTTAAGTCATATCGTTTTGCATTATGCATATTCCACGTCCTTTTCATTTAGTTTATCAGTAGCTTCCCGTGTTTGCGTTTTGCGCATTTATAGATTTCTGCTTGTACATACACTCTTTTTTTTTATAAGAAACTAAGATTTTTGGTCAGTACTCAAAGTTTCTTAGTTTTGGGACAAATTTGGTACTGAAAGTTTCTTAGCAGTTTCTTAGAATCAAAATTTTTAAGTGCCAAAACGGGCAATTGACACTTAAATTCTACAAGTAGAAGAAGCAATACAATTCACGTTTACATCAGCTGTTTTTTCTGTCAAAGTAGACACTCATGGTGCAACAGAAGTTTGTTTTCTCGATGCTTTATTTCTAATTCTAAAGATTCTTGAGACCTGCGAGTTTCTTACCATTTTTGGCCGAGTACTGAAAGTTTCTTAACCAATATTGATCTCAGTACTGAGTTTCTTATAGATGGGTTTCTTATAAAAAAAAATGAGTGTATCGTTTCACTACTGAGAATGTAGCTTTTCATTTCTGATGTGTCCCCCGGGAGGGGGGAGTGCTTGACTAGATTTGGGATAGGGACGTGCCATTGTTTTCTGCTCCAATAACAGGCAATCATTCTAACTTATAATGTTTGACAATAAGGGTAAACAGCTCTTAGGGGCATTTCCAATTATTGGTGTCTGGGCATTTTGTGGTTTGTTTCTGAGATCGACCAAACCTCAAATATACAGCAAAATATCAGCAAAAACTCTTCATATTCCTTTACACGCTTTTTTCTTATAAGAACACTTGTCTTCGATTTCAACCTGCCTGTTTCTTACTTTTTAAGTGATTTTCACCAATTTACCAACCCCTACCCTTCTCAAATACATGTTTAAAATGCTTTTTCAGGCAAAGGTTCACGCTAGTGAACTTTTCTTGTGTTTATCTCAAATAGCTTTAGAGATAGCAAAAGTGTTTCTTATAAAGGTTGTTCTTATAAGAAGAAAAAAACGTGTACTTATAGTCTCCAGTCTAAATTTTAACTTTAATTTTAACAAGTTTTAATCTTAATTTTAACAAGTAGCTAAATTTTCTGCTCGTCCCTGACCCTTATAAAGCAATTCAAATTCCTTAAAAAAATGCAAGTACCCTTGTTCGGAAGAGTGGCTTGCCCTTCAGCCAGCTGCATGATCTCAAAAAAAAAACAGGAATTGTTTCCAGAAAATATTAATAAGATAACAACTGTTTGATCGTTGTTTGACTCTGGGAATCCAGTAAGTGTATATAAGAATATTCATGATATTATCTTCACTTGATTGTCACTTGATAGAGCCCGATTCGGCCGAAATTTTTACACGTTATTTTACATGATCCGCAGGTTTTTGCTGGAATGACCCATAATTCAAAATTTCTTAATGTACGAAAGAAAAGCTTGAAAACCACAGCACAAGAATCACATGTATTTCCGTTTAGAACAGCGTTCTATTAGCAGAGATTAGCCTGGGTGAAAGAATTGACCAGTGTTTTATCTTCAGAGTTTAGGATTCAGAACATAGTGTTGCCGGGATCGTTCGTAGCAAAAGGATTTTTTGCTCCTTGAGTTTAGCGTACAGGCAGAGAACACACGGAGTCGGACGACATTTGAGAGACGGTTCTCTATGCCTTCATTCATGCTGACTTTAGGCTGTCTTTCCTCTCTGATTGACTGCTTATTAACAAGAGTTTTTTATCATAGTACTTGGCTGTTCCTACCACAATAGATTCCTGGAGGAGGAGGTATTTTATACTGTTGGCTAACAGGTATATTTGCCTCTCATATGGATGGGTTTTTCTTCAAAAATTCCGTAAAACTGGTTAACATCGATGCCGAAAATACCTTAAAAGTGGATATAGAATAGAATTTCCTTAATATTTGGTAAAAAAGATGCATACTAAAATCATAAAATTTGGGATGCTTAATATGTAAACCAATACCGAAAAGTTGGATTAGTGTTGTTGTTGTTGTTGTTGTTGTTGTTGTTGTTGTTGTTGTTGTTGTTCGGGACAGGGTCAGAATGTTGTTAGTGACCTGTAAATTCTAACGAGCAGGTACTAGATTTGTATTGCTAGTGTAATAGCTGTACAGCTATTGCAGACCTAGTCATGTTCCTAACGACCTATTAAGATTTACTAGCATGGGTATGGTGTAGAGATTCTACAAATCAAACTGCAGAGCCTATTGTGTTCTGTGGTACAATTCAAGAAACTAATCCCTTGCCTTTAAACCTTAGGCACATTCAATTTTATTCAAGTTACACTTCATGTTAATAATACTACCTACTACCAAACGGGGACTGGTCAAATCTCGGGGGGTGGGCTCTTTCATAGTTAAGGTACCCGGGGATGTGCCACGCTAGAGGGTATACTTTTTCGGCGTTTCAGCCTAGCCAAGGGTATACATTTTACAATTTTGTTGGTCTAGCCAAGGGTACCTAATTTAGCAATATTGATATGGAGAATTGTCATGTTTTCAGCTTTTCTAGCCTTGCAAAGTGAAATTTTCATGCTACCAATTTTTAAAGAAACGAGTAAAAGAAACAAGTCGATCTTTGAAATTTCCGACTTAAAACGCCAACAGGCTCGCACGTATTAGTCTAGCCAAGGGTATCAATTTGGTAGAAATTGGTCTAGCCAAGGGTACAAATTTCTCGGACAAATTAGTCTAACCAGCGGTACGAGTTTTGAATATGCTGGCGGTACACCCCTACTTAAAATTTGGCCGAGAACCTCCCCCCGTAGGTCAAATTGGAACTGTATTTTGAGCCTTCAGCAAATCATTAATGCCCTGTTGTTTTAAGAACGATGCTCGAATGACCTATCTCATATGTCATGTGGCCTATTGCTGGATGAAATCGTCCACTTAAGTACTTCCATATTCGGTTTCAGAATTTTGGTTCATGTCTATATAAGGAGTAATGATTTGGTTGCATTTTAAATATTTAACTATAGAACGAATCGCCACGTGTTGTCCTAGCTAGGCCAAATATGGAGCCGCTTAATGAGCAAGAGGATAAACCATGTGATTTTCATATAGCATAATCAATTGAATAGAATGTAAATAAATTATAAAACTGAATGCATAATTGTAGAAGACAATATACTGTATAGAAGAATAAATTGCAACCATGAAGTAGTTGGATTTCTAGCGTGAGTTTTTGTTTGTTTACCAATGAATAGATGCGAAATGGTTTTGCTTGCCATGTCTGTGTAGTGAAATGATCAATGTACAAACACATGTATAACAGACAATCTTATGATTAAATTCTTTGTTCGTTTATGCTTCTCCGAGGTCTTTCGGCAGCCAAATGCCATGCACTTTATTAACTAAGATACCTGTTAAATGCCATGTAAGCCACGTGCGAATTAAACCTTGCACCTTTTGCTTGACTTTACATCGACCGAATATCCCGAACAATCATTGACCTTGTGGCATATATACCAAGTGCTGCACGCATGGGCATAAAACAATTCACGGTCTCCACAATTTTGGACAAATAATGTCTAGACTCGCACTGATTATCAGATAACTCATCCCTTCCCTCTGCCTCTCCCAGCTGTTTATGGTAAGGGGGCAGAAGATAATTTCAAGCAAAGGGTTTTTTGTTCTTGATGTATATAGGTGACCACTACTTCACGGAGAACGGTTCATATTTCCACGTCAACGATAATCAAATTCAGATTAGGAAACAAAGCGGGAATTCGTCAAGGTACACGTCAAATTTACGTCACTATAATACACCTTTTCAACTAAGGACCTCGTTTTCAAAAAAAATTAAAATTGTGTCACAGAAGCATTTCGACGTCAGATTCGAATTCAGCACCTTCGTTTTAGTGTTTGGGCAAATTTTTACGCTTCTAGACCTTACGATGTTCATTTTATAGCGATTAAAAATTTGAAAAGTTATAAAGGATTTGACCGTGAAAAATGACTAAGTGTAAAATTTCACCCCGAGCGATTTTTCACGGTCACATCCTTTATAAATTTTCGAACTATTCGTCGCTATAAAATCAACACCGTAATGACTAGAATCATAAAAATTTTCCTCAACACTAAAATGAAGGTGCTCAATCTGAATCCGGGGTTAAAATTTTCGTACGAACAAATTTTCGCAAATTATGAAAACGAGGCTCTTAGTTGAAAAGGTGTATAAAGTTCCAGCCTATTTCTGGATCTGAGCTGAGGACTCCTGTCTGCTGTAGTGAGGTTATTTGGCAAATCGGTTTTTGTTTATCTACTAGACTTATTACATGAGTGCCATTCTTTACAAACAGTAACAACAACAACAACAACAACAACAACCCAACAGCTGCCTTCGAGTACATTCGATGTTCACAACGTTGCACCTGACAGTTAGAAGACAGAAGCAAATCTGTAATAATGATTTCGGGCAATAGTTTCAATAAATCAGAAAAAAATTATTTCCATAACTTTGTCAGTCATATTTTATCCGAGCAGCAGGTTCTTCGTTTATTAGAATATCTTTAATTAATGTTAATGTTAATATTATAAACCCTGAAGGAAAATAAACTGATGTTAATTATTGTTTGTAAATAGTAACAGTACGATGAAGTAAAACATAGCAGTTGAACAGAACAATTAAAACAAAACATAACTAACAAATTCCAAGCTAAGGATTTGAATTAATGGCTATCGAAAGACGAAAGATGCAAATAGAAAGAATAAACTTCAGCAAAACGACTTCAGTGTTCGATTATGATTATGATTCTCCCAGGATTTTGGTGTTGTTGTTACTTTATTCTGAGTAGACTGTTATTTATAGCTTTTTCAGCTAATTTTTGCCTATGCATGCCACATTTGGGCACGGGACCCCTAGTTTAACGTCCCTTCCTAAGGACGGCAGAGTGAGCTGTTTAGTCATGCATCTGGAAAGTCACCCATCCAGATGCTGACCTCACACTACCAAGCTTAACATCAGCTATCGCCGATAGCTGACTGAGAAGCTTGGCCACTCACTCTACAACATGCACGTGGTGCAGTTGTGATTTTGATTCATTTTGATGCGATTCAATTGTGATCATCCATTTACAATTATAGGGGTTGTTTAGTGGGGTTACATATTCTCCTGCTCCCTTGAGGAAATCCCCTTTTTCCTTGGAGTTTTGTAGGATCATTTTCAAAATGATAGTCAAGCAGATTGATTGAGGGGATTTTGCTTGATTTCTGTTTTCCAATGTTCTCTTGTTGCATTTAATTTGGCCATGTTCCTTTGTTCCCTGTATACATTTCGCATGTTCCCATGTTTTCTGGAACCATCAACGACCATCGATAATGATTCTTGCATGATCGTGATCGTGATTAAGTGATTTACTTGTTACTGTGATTCGGTTATGATTCGTTTATGACTGGATTCAGTTTTTAATATGATTCTGTTATGTTTCGATTTGATTTGATTGATCACTATTATTCAGCTATAATCATGATTTCTATGAGATCATTATATATTCGTGATAGTGATTACAATGATCATGATTCTGCAACGACAATGATTTGGATGGTAAATGTAAATGGTTTGGTAGTTAGTCAGTAAATCGTTTTGACTTAGTTATAGCAATGATAATGACTCAGTTGTGATGATTAATAAGTTTTTTAGTTTCAATTTAGTTTTATTGCTGATTTGGGTATGATTATGACTCAAAGTCTTGATTACGATTCAACAATGATTATGACTCAGTTACGATGATGACTGAGTTATGGTTATGATTGAATTTTTATTATGACTCAACAATGATTATGATTCAGTTATGATGATCACTGAGTTATGATAAGGGAAGAGTTTTGATTATGATTCAACCATGATTATGATTCATTTATGATGATGACTAAGCTATGATTATGATTGGGTCTTGATTATGATTCAACTATGATTGTGATTCAGCTATTATGATCAATGAGTTATGATAAGGGAAGAGTTTTGCTTATGATTCAACCATGATTATGATTCAGTTATGATGATGACTGAGGTATGATTGTGATCGTGATTTAGCTGTGTTGATTAAAAAACATGAACTGTATTTGAGTATTTTCTTTTTTTTAATTTGGTTGTCATTTTCACAGTTACGAAATTATCATAAGCTTGAAAACTTCACCTGAATTTGCATAGTAATAGAAGATTTCTTTCTAATGATTTCTCCTTTTTGTTAGGAAGATTAAAGTTAATGAAAATACCCAGTCAAGCTGTGAAACACGTTGAAAACTTATTAAAAAGACGTAAAGATGATCATAACGAGGTAAAAAAGCATTGACTTCTTTTAAACCTCCATTTTTCACTGCCTTAGTTTATAAACTTTTTTAATCAGCAACTGGACCTCCGTCCAGCCCATAGTCAATGTCCAGCCGCAGCCCTCAAAATTGCTTAGAAATATGGCATCAGTTAGGACGGATGTTCGCTATCTCGAACACTGGCTTCTTCCAAACAAAGATCAATTTTAGACTTGCTGCTCAAGTCCCTAGACGTATTAGCTACAGTCGTTAGCTTTCCCTCCTCCACCACCCCGCTGCAACTGCAAGTTTGAGCGACCTCACTTTTGTGTTAGTATTTTCATGAGTGATAACTGGGACTCAAGTAATAAGTCTACCCCCAAGTCCCTAACTTTCGCTCACATTGTATTTAACTAATATGTTGTTTTGTTCGCTTGGTTCGATTCAGTCAGTAGTTCGATTCAATTCAATAGCAATTACTAAGACTCTTGTATAAGTCTAGTTTAATTTCCCTCGTCATTAAATTATATGCACTCTCCCATTATCTCAAAATTGGCTGTTTCGAACAAATTTTCATTTCTGACTGCAACAGGTTGGTGTGTCCGTTATGCGATCCATTGGCCCTGTATATCCAGACCGTTAAGGCCTAGCTAAACTAGGAGACATGTCGCGGGCGATGTCTCCCAGTTTAGCAACCTTGAAAAATTTGTAGTGAGAGACAACCAAATGATTCTGGGAGACAACAGAAACATTTCGTGTCTCCACGACTTGGGAGACATGTTGCTCGCTTGTCACTTGCATGTTTAGCCACCCTAGAAGACACGCCGAATACAATGTCTCGCGCTACATTTCCCATAGTTTAGCCAGAGCTTTATTGTACAGCATCGAGCATCGATATTGCCCACAGCTGCTGCCTGTATTTAGGAGAGGTCAGTTCCCGTTCTATAAGCGAAGTTTCTGCACGATGCCAGCGGGAATGGTTTCTAAAATAACTGCGGCAGTCTTTCGGCAGATTGCGGTATCATGAAAACCCCGTTTGGATGACTGTGATTTAATGCCTTAAAAACGCCTGAGAGCAGCTGTGTCCTTTGATTTTGTTCTCTTTTGGATATAGATTAAAAACAGTGATTTTATACGCTTTCGAAGGAAAGTTTTGTTCAGTCTTTTGGTTTGGTGCCTCTCCAGTATATTCTTTCTCCCAAAGAGACCCTCCTCGGTATTTTATGAAAAGCCTTAAAGAGATCGACACTGCACGCTTTTTTATAAGGAACCTACCTCAAGGCCTAGTTCTTAAAGCTCCTTATTTTTGGACGTCTTTTGAAGCAATCATAGTTCAAGAAGTTCCTTAATAGTTCCTAAATTTTAACTGCGCATACAGTGGTCCTAACAATAATAGAGAGACACTTGCATGTAAGCGAAGCTCGGGACTACTGAAGGAAACATTTGATACATGCGTAACGTACAATTTATGTGGTTTTCGACTGCAAATGAATGGAACCGGCTTTCTAATTCTTGATTATTTGCAGTGATAAAAGCATTCAACATTGAAAAGTTCTTTAATGATTTTCTCTTTAGTAGTATGAGTTCTTTGAATTTTCGGGCCTTCTACATGTAGGTTCATAACTAAAATATATTTCATATAAAACTTTGGAGTGTAAAATAACCAGTTCGCTTAAAATATAAACTGTAGTACAGTAGTGCTTAGCATTGCTTGCATAGAGTTGTTGCATTTATGACGATGCTGCGAGATGCTGCTTTTTGAGTTATCGTTATTTTGAACCTTAGTAGACATTTAACTTCTGTGTTAAAAGATAAGAAATGCTTTCTGTTGCTTTTGCAGGATAATATGGTGAAAATCTCAGCTGACTGGTTGATTATATGGTATAGAGACAAGATAACGAGCCTGTGTGCAGCCTCAAACTACTTGCGAACCTGTGAAGGAGGAAAGAGTCTGTGAACTTATAAAGAACACTACAAGATGAGTTGGACAACTGACTGCCTCGGTGATCGAGATTTCAAGTTTGACTTCATTTTGTAATTTTCTTGAGAGCTCTTGTCTATAAGTTTGACCGTTACCAAACACATTACATACTAACGCAGCAGATTGTGAAGTCACCTGGCTTAGGATGGGATGGCACAGACATTCAAGGTAACGATTTCTCTTTTTAACTGATTGCATAAACCTGAGATTGGAATTGGCTCTTTTGTGTCGAGTACTGCTCTGAAGAAGTGAATTACAATTCTGTTGTTCTGATTTACTAAAAACATCGTTCTATCATTCCTGAAATATCAAATCTCTTTTTTCTCTTGGTAATCTTCAAGACTGAAAGGGCGCACCTGAGATAAGGCCCAAAAGTTAAAAAAAAAACAAGAAAAATGTCCACTTTTCATGTTC
Organism: Chrysaora quinquecirrha; assembly: GCA_014526335.1. Classification (NCBI taxonomy): domain Eukaryota; kingdom Metazoa; phylum Cnidaria; class Scyphozoa; order Semaeostomeae; family Pelagiidae; genus Chrysaora; species Chrysaora quinquecirrha. Next base: position 399,582 of record JACTAT010000262.1, read on the forward strand.
AAATACCCCCTTTCATAATTTGCTGTGTTCAGTTAGTCTGATTTTCAGTAGAAGAACTGCCTTACATATTAAGTCTTTGAATTAGACGTTCCCCGTCCTTCTTCCATTCTTGTTTTGTATAAAACTTTTTTGGACACCTGATTTGTGGTGTTTGGAACAATGGACAGCTGATTTGTCGTGTTTGGAGCGATGGACAGCTGCTTTGCCGTGTTCGGAAGGGCTGACACCTGATTTGTCGTGCTTGGAAGGATTGACACCTGATTTGTCGTGTTTGGAAGGATGGACAGCTAATTTGTGGTGTTTGGAAGGACACACACCTGATTTGTCGTGTTTGGAAGGATTGACAGCTGATTTGTAGGGATTGGAAGGATTGAAAACTGATTTGTCTTGTTTGGAAGGATGAACAGCAGATTTGCCTGTCGGTTATGGTCCAGGGAGTATGATCCCGACAAGATTCGAGCTCACCACCTATCAATCATGAGTTGGACGCCTTGGCCATTGGGTCACGCCATATAGTCAAAGCCAACAAGTCCTGTTGGCTTTCCGTTGTACGGTGTACTCAACGAATTACTTCAATTTATCTGGACAATGCTGCTGATCTTATTTATACCGTCTTGCAATGTTATACAGTTTACAAAACCGTGGATAACGAAGAATGGCTTGGCTTACGTTCATTAAACTTGTGTTGAAATTAGGTGAAGTTAAATCGATCTTATAGAAATACCATCTTGCTATAACGTGAATGAGTAAGGTTTGAGATTAATTTGATTATTTTCTCAATAGAATTTTCCCAACCACCTGCTTCTTTAGATTTTCATCCTTAGAAATTTTGTCATCTTTACGCAAAGCTGACCGCAAACCGTGCCAACATGTTGGCCAACATCGTCGCCAACAATTGTTGGCCAACATGTTGGCACGGTTTGCTATAGATGTTGGCCTACTAAACAACATGTTGTCGACGAAAAAAGGTTAGCCAACATTTGTTAACATGCTTAAAAATGTTGGCCAACATTTTCATCGATTTGATCAAAATTGATGTGTTGGTACGGTTTGCTATGTCTCGCCAATATGTTGGCACAACATGATAAATTTCGGTTCTTATTTCGGAGTCCTTGAAATGAGAAATAGATTTAAGCTGGCGTTTTTAGTTGGACCACGATTTTTTTTCTTCTTTTCGTCGTCAACCAAAAGAGCGAGCAGTAAACAAACAGCTGCTTCCATTTGGCCATGTTTGCAAAAGATCATTTGCAGATGACATCAGCATCCCAAACATCTCAGATGTTGTGATGGTATGGCAAACAACCCCTCCCCAAAACAATGTACCAACATGTTGGCCTATTTTCAGCCAAGGAAATCATTGTTTGGCTGCAACAGATAAAAATAGTTGACTTTTGGCACATTGGTTTCGCATAAAATGTTGTTCACGTCGCGATAAATGTTTGTGTTTCCTCCATTATGAACCGTACCAATATGTTGGCCTCTTTTCAGCCATCTTGCTGGCAATGCAGACCAGCACTGTTGGCACGGTTCACACCCGCCTAAAATGATAAAATGAAATCTAATCACTTTAGGAAAAGTCTCTTCCCAAGTCTTAAGCTATGACTAAACTAGGAGACATGCCGTGTGCGACATTCAGAGTCAGGAAAAAGTTACGGTCACACGGTCATTGACCGGAGGAGATCCAGTAGAACAATAGAAAATATTTTGCCACACCCTAATTTTCATTGTTAAGTGAGAAAGGTTTTCAGCTAGAGGTATTTTGTCTGGAGGAAGGTTGAACACTTTTCCGGACTCTGGCGACATTATATTCAGTGTGTCTCCCGGGGTGACTAAACATGCGAGTGACTAGTGAGCAACATGTCCGCCGAGTCATACCCAGGCCTTAAGAAACCCTCTCCCTGGATGCTTTTCACGGTTATTGACCCTCTGATTAAATTATTTTAGAACAGAAGAAATTCAGCTATTTTAAATCATCAGCCTTTACAAGAAAGCCATGAAGTAAGCTGGTTTAATTATTCTATTTAGTTAGAAGTGTAATATGAATGCGCAGCGCAGTATTACCCTAAGCGGAATTTGGTTGGCATATGGTAACTAAGCGACTAAGTCTGTCAGATTGGCCTAAAAAGCATGAACTTCGACTCGTGTGATAAGTCTATAGTTTTCACAAGAGACGGAAACAGTATTTGCAACAACAACAACAACAAAAAAAAAACAACAGCAACAACAAATTTTCATATTTGGTAATTGAATTGAATGCTGCCACACTGGGAACCGTATAAAGGCAGCCTTTCTCAAAGTGGCCTAAGAAAGAAGATCTAATCACTAATACAATATGTATGTGCTTTATCACTAAAGGATTTGAAACAAAGATGATCGCAGTGCTTATTTATGGTGATTGTTGTTGCTCCTTTAATTTTAATAGCTCGTCTAGGAAAAACTGAGCTCCTTCTCCAAACAATCTATTCAGTTCAATTCTTATTTAAATAAGAGAGTTGACAGGACCTGCAAAGAGATTCATAAGAATTATAACAATTATTTATTCATTTCGCTAAGACCCTACGTATTCATAAACATGTTATATGTAGTTCTGTTGCTGCGAAATAAAAGCTAGATCTAGACATGGAAAAATCAGGGGGGGGTCTCGAGAGTTGGATTAATACTTTCGAGGAACTTTCGTAAACAAAGCTGTTATATGCTGGATTACTGAATGCGTTCGACGTGCTTTTTGTGGCAGTCGCCTTCTATCTGTGGTAGCAGACTTTGAAAAACCCAATGCGCCATGTTTTCGAAACATTTTTATTACCCCCTGACTTTACCAGCTAAATTTACCATAGCGACTTGACTACTGTTTTAATCATTAATTTTTCGCTTTCCTTACTGTAGGAAAAAGATTGAAGAAGGTTTGAAAAGCAGAAAGGAGTTTAGGAGAAGAGAACAAAAATCTGAAGAAGTCGAAAATGGATGTTGATGACGGTGAACGTGAGACGTCTGAGGAAGAAATGTATGAATACAGAAGTAAAGACATCGATCGTCAGATGAGAGGTAAGAACTTTGCTGACAGGAGAAATGTTGCTTTGAATCGATCACAGTCGTTCAATGATTATAGCAGCAGAAAGCAAAAGAAACGAAATTTTAGACGAGTCAAACTGCAAGACAATCAGATTGATTATGAAGATAATGATCTCAGTGAAGATTATGACGAAGCTGATGGTGATCGTGATGACGTTATACAAAATGTTTCGTTTCGAAAGCAAATGGTTGACTTAGCAGACATACGAGCTTCTGAAATGGACGCAAATCGTATGATAAAGCAGAGAAATGCAAGAAAAAGAAATGAAAACAGACGAGGTTTAGAATGGCCCACTCAGAATGATAAAAATGCAAGGAAAATGGTTTTATCTCCTCGAAATATGAACTTCTTTGATGAAAACGGTTATGAAATTCAAATTGGCCAACAAGATGAGAACATGATGTTTCGAAATGATGCTATCACGAATGCTGCATCAGAACGAGGTTTCTTGAAACCGAGGCCTAGATCTGCAACCGACGAAAGAAACATTAAGAATAATAGGGTCCAGCGTCTTAATAATGGATTTAAAGAAGTAAGCTTGTCACCTGTTACACCATCTGGCCGTAATCTTCAAGTTTATACAGGCAATGTGTACACGGGAGGACGAAATTCTAGCCATACTAAAGACATTGTACAAAGGAGCTTCGATAGACGACTAAGCAATAAGACAGACAGAGGAATGGGGACATTGCAACGACCAAGGATGCAAAAGAGTTTGTCATTTGACGTGACAGCTTATTCTGGAAGTTATGATTATGATGATTTTGATGGAAATATCAATGAAATGCCTGAAAATTATGAGTATCAATTCCAACCGATCTCAAGAAAGCATGCGTTGAAATTGAACAGAAATCAGTCATTCGATCAGAATTCTTTGACGATCGAAGAAAATCTAAAAAGAAATCTGCAAGCTGGAAATAAAGGTACAAAACGGCTTTCTCCACGTGATCCAGCATCTTCACGTTCAGCAATACAGCAGCAAGATCTTGACTGGAACATTGAGTATTGTGATGATCCTGGTATTCTAGATATCCCAAATCTCCCCCCTGGCTATGAAGATTTTTGCGATATCTACTACAATGAAGGGCTGGATGCATTCAGGGGGATCAATGAGAACAGTCATGACACGTTTGATTCTTTATATGTTTATGGAAGTGGTGATTTAGAGGAAGAAAACTTCAGACCTGGTGCAACAGATGGTGCTACTGTTTCTAAAAACATTATGCCTTCACAATTAAAAGAAGAGGAGAGTATGTTTGAAAATCTCGTTTCAAAAGAGAGTGGTGATTCAAAAACTAAGTTTAAAAGGCCGCAAAACATTCCTAACAGTGAAGTAGATTTTCCTCATTCTCCTGAAACAGACCGTGGACATGAAAATTCAGAACGCCAGACAAAAAGTGACAGAAGAGCAAGTAGTCCTCGGGGACCCTGTAGAACAAGTGACGAGCAGGGTGACCCTCAGTGTGATCCACAACAGCGTAGCTGCTCTGAAATGCCTACCAAGAAAGAGGCCAATTACGTTCGAGATAAGAATCCGCAAAATCTAAGAATCGAATCATTAGGTACGACTAAGAAGCAAGAAAACATGGGACCTGATTCTCAGTTTATGAATAGAGGTTTCTGGTATCATTTTAAATCAACGCCAGAAGAAATTGCAGCTCAAATGTCTGCAAAGCAGTCGATGGGTCGTAGTAGGAAAGAAGGTAAAGATCAAATGTTTCAGGCTGTAATGAATGAAATGAAAGGTGGATTTTATAGCTCTGGCAGAGGAAAGGAGACGGCAAGTGAACGTGATTATCAGAAAGAACTAGAGAATGAATCCTTGAAAGAAAAAATTAAAGAAGAAGAAAATATGAAGATGCAATTTTTAGAATGGAAGAAAGAAAAGGATTCAAGTAAACAACGAGACTCGAATGATGCTTCAGTAGAGACTGACATGACCTGTAATAAAGAAAACAATGAAAAACGCCCTGATATTGCAACTGAAGATACATGTAGTCAGACATTTACTATATCGACAGCAAAGAGTTTTCCTGTCAATGAAACGAGTTTCTGCTGCGCTCATTCTGGGTCCTGTTGCCTTCATCGTCGTAAATTATGCTGCAGTAATTTTTCAGCCTCCTTGCCAAGTCCGCTGGATTACACCCCAGAAGTCACAGTCAATATTCAACCGAGGCTAAAAAGTAAACCGTTGTTGATATATTCTAATTCTATAGATCAAGAGAAACCGCTGACAACAGAAAGTGCTAAAAACAAACACGGAAAACAGAATCGCCGAAATGAAGGCATTATAGAAAAAAGGAAAGTTGGAAATATGGATAGGCTGATGGAGGTTATTTTTGAACAACCTTCTTTTAAGGAAGAACAGATAACCCAAGCACAAAATGCTGAACTTGCGACAAAGGAAGATAGATCGTTATCCTCTCGCAAAAGTCGATCAAAACATCACAAAGCGTCAGATAATACTACGAGAAGAGAAATCAAGAAATCGAAAAATGCAGTTATTAGCACAGATTTGGAATGCAGTAAAAAAGATGGTAAAGTTTCTGTTGGGAAAACGTCGGATGCTGTGAGTAAACCATCTAGAAAACACAGCAAAACATCTGGTAAACCGTCTGGTAAAGTGTGCGGTAAACCGTCGGGTAAACCGTCGGCTGACAAATGTACTGTGAACGCTGTCAATGAAATGAATGCTGGTTGTAAGCATTTGAATCCTGGATCAAATGCAAACAATGAAAATTCAAACGATGTTGTGTTAAGCGATGAAGAAAGAAAGATAACATTGATAGGTAACCTACTTCGAAAGAAATTCAAAGACAAGGAGGATTTGAATAGGGAGACAGTGTCAAAAGTACAGTTTGTTGCCCCAAAGAACGAATCGGAGGTTACTGAAAGCAAGAAAAGGAAGAAAGTACAGGTTGAGGTTGGGATTCAGGACAGAAAACAAGTACAGATAAAGGGTGAAATTAAGGAAAAAAAGCAAAAGCAAGCGGACAGGGGAAATAAGGAAAGACATCAAATGGAGAAGAAGAGTGAAATCAAGAGCAGAAAACAGTCTCAGCTTGCTACAAGTAATTTTGAAGGGGAAAAGACTAATCAGGGGTCTGCTGCAGAGGTTTTGAGCGATGAAGAGAAGAAAATATCACTCATAAGAGGTCTTTTAAGAAAAAAGTTAAATAATAACGAAAAGACAAGTAAAGCAACCGAGAAACAACAAGGTCCAAATTCTGAGATTTCAAGGAGCAAAGTGAGTGTTGAATCAAAGAGTAAATCAAATATTGAACCTAGAAAAGAGAATGCAGAAAATCAGGAACTGCAGAAAAAAGGGAAGGACTACGTTAATAGTAGAAACATAAGTAATGTTCAGAATGTAAAGAAGGAGAACATGCAAAGGCAGAATATTGCTAAGAAAGATGAGGTGGACTGTATAAGTGATGTAGAAACTAAAACAAAACTGTTGTCGAATTTAATTAGAAAAAAGAAACAGCAAAAAGAAAATGAAAAATTGAAAAGTGAGGATGAAAATCGTCAGATGGTTGCTAGAATGGAAAATGATAAGAACAAGTCGGTCGGAGAAGTGAGTAATTTGAGAAAGAGTAATGAATATAATACTGCAAGAAGTAAGAAGGAAGATGATAATAAAATGAGAAATAAAACTAAGGATGTCCCAGAGATAAAGAATGCAGAAAGACGCCTAAGCAGGATAATCAAAAATAATGATTTGAATAACAATAAAAATGAAAAACTCAACATTAAAACGAAACAAAAAATAGAAGATAAAGCAAAGAATAATAATCAGAAAAATATCAAAACTGAATTGCGAAAAAAGAATAAGGATTATGATTCAAGTGATTATGAATCGAGTGATTATGATTCAAGTGATTATGAATCGAGTGATTATGATTCAGTTGATTCAAAAGAAAGTGATTACAGTGATCATTCAAGTGATTATACATTATCACACGATGAAGAAAGCTATTCTGATGAACACTCTGATCATTCGATTGATGAAAACCAAACTAAGAGTGAAACCGAAACAGAAGATGAGTCAGAATATACTGAAGATGAAAAAAAAGAAGAATTGACAACAAGCGAAGAAGAAGAAGAAACAGATGAAGAATCAGAAGAAACTGACGATGGTAATGTTAAATTGTAATTTTATCTCTTCATTCTTAAAGCAAAAACCATGTCAAACAAACATAGGTGAAGGAGGCGTAGGAATGAGGGGTTTGAAGCCCCCTAAATGTGAAAAACAGCTATATTCAGGCATGAATTTACTTGAAATCGGGCAAAATGTTGATAAACAGTAAATGACAGCCCTTAAGCTTTCATTTTCTTTCACACTAGTTTCTACCATTAATTGATTTTGGGAGTTGGGTATTTGCAAGTTCTGTAAAATAACTCCCTTAATATACAAAATAAAAGAAGACAAATTATTAAGAATACCAGACTAAACAATAAATTTGAAACTAAGGCAAACAAACCGAGTGATAAAGAAAATAAACCAAGAAGTAAAAAAGCATGCTAGGTCTGTTACCTCTCTCTGAATTTCCTCAAAATGTATATCCTCAAAACCCAAGAACTTAGAACCTTAAAATTTCAGCGTGGAAATAAGCGAACAACCAGCGAAAGTAAACATTGACTAGTTTTTATAAAAAGACAGACTAGACTCAAATTTGGCGATTGGAGCGAGAGCAGCCATTTTCGATCATTTCGCGGGTGATGTCTGCGCAGTACATTGAGGGTGTGCAATACAGTGGAGGATGTTCAGTACAGTGGAGAGATATCATCAGTACAGTGGAGGGATATCATCGGTACTGTGGGGGGGATGTTCAGTACAGTGGAGGGATATCATCAGTACTGTGGAGGGAGGATGTTCAGTACAGTGAAGGGATATCATCAGTACTGTGGAGGGAGGATGTTTAGTACATTGGAGGAATATCACCAGAACAGTGGAGGGATATCATCAGTACTGTGGAGGAGGATGTTAAGTACATTGGAGGGATATCGCCTTACTGTGGAGGGATATCAACAGTACAGTGGAGGATATTCAGTGCTGCGGAGGGATGTCATCAGTGAACAGTACAGTCAGTACTGAAAATCTACCACCGTACTGATGATATTCCTCTCCACTGAACTGATAATATCCCTCCACTGTGCTGCACAAACATTACCCGGATGATTTCCTTTTCCTTCTCTGTTGGCATGAATCTCGTTGCCATTGCTTGTTTTATGGAACTGAAGGCACACCTACTCCAGCTTCGAAAATCTTTATTTTATATATACAGGGTGGCCCAAAAAAAGGGACCCCCGAACTAAATAATTTATAAATAATTTATTCTTAAGTTGGAATTTCATGAAATTAATACTACATGATATTCAACTCAAGTGAGATATATCATGTAAATATCATGATGATATGGATTAGTGTCTCTGAATAAATTGACTTAAAAATTTACAATCCAGAATAAATTGACTTTAAAAATTTACAATCCAAAATTTACAAAACAGAAAAATCAATAACTCATTCTTTTCGTCAAATGATATTCAAAATGTCCTCAATCCTGCTCAATACACTTCTCTAATATGACTGACCATACATTAATGGTCGTGACAATTTTACTCTGGGATAATGATTCTTCTTCATGCACAATTGCACTACAGTACGCAATGATGGAACATAAACAGCTGGTTTTTGGACATCATGAATTTAATGTCCCATTGCGCCGAGATGGAAGCTCTTATCACCAACATATTTCTACACGATAGCGCACTTGACTTGAATATTACCTGGTATAAATTTGATAAAATTCCTCCTTGCGAAAATTTATTCAGAAATTATTTATCTAAGGGGGTCCCTTTTTTGGGCCACCCTGTACATTCAACTAATTTTGAATCTATAGAGAATTCAATTTATGTTTTACCTTTTAGGGACTAGTGAAGATGAAGAAACTGGCGAAAGTTTCACTGATGAAACTGCAGAATCGGAGACTGATGAAAGCTTGTCAGACAATCCTTCACAATCACAAAGGACCAGAAAATAGACAATTCGCCGTTCTGAGTTCAGTTTCCATCTGACGATTTATTAGCTTCAGGTACATGGTGCAACTTTGAAACCCGGAGACTGTTCAATATGATTTTTTACTGGTATGTGCTGCCAATGTGGGTGACTTGGGTGGGTTTTTGGCCCTGAAATTCTCTAAAATGTGTACGATTTTAACCGATACCCCAAATATATGAAGTTGCTGTGGCGTCGTGGTGTAATCCAGCTGACTCGTGGTGTCAGAAGCTTAGTGTGGTCAGGGTTCGAGCCCAGCCACGGTAGCGTCACAGCCAGGGTCGAGGTCTCGATTAGTTAACCTAATACTGAGATCCTAGCGACTGGCGCTAAAACACAATTTCACCTTCACCTATATAGAAATTTCACTTTATTGAGTCAGAATGGTGTCTATGGCATCGCAGATGTTCGTAGTACGATTTCAAGTAATAATAAAGCCTAGACAGTCTTATTACTTTCGCATTCCACTTATCATTACCAGTGAAAAAGAAGGGTATTCCTCCAAATTATACTAGTGCGTTGATTGTATGATCTTAGCTGAACATTACCTGCTCGTCCATAGACTACTTCATGCACGCCCTGGGTAGATCTGCATCTGCGCAAGAGAAACTTACCTATCCTCAGGGGCCTGACAATGCTCCTAAAATAATGGTTGGGCATGTGGGGCACTCAACTCCACTCGGGAACTGTACTCTTAGGTGCCCAATTGCTGGGGGGTCGGAATAAACAGAGGGGGTCGGACTTTGTTTGACAAACTTTGTCTGGAAATTGCTGAAATGCAAAGCGAGGGGCCCTATAGTGCTTATAGGCTAAGGAAATCCATAGCTTTAGCCAACACATTGAGTGTGCAAGTGAATTTTCACACAAAGAACGTCAAAGTAAGTTTAGTAAAAAATATCAACATCAATATTAATGCAAACTTAATAAGAGCGCGAGGTTGGAAATTTTTCAAAAAAGTAATTAGCGGGTTGGGGGAGAAGGCAATTAGGCACCTAAGAGTATATGTAGACGGGGATGCTAAATTTGCGAATCTCCTGTTTACATTCCATCATTGCGTACTGTACTGCAATCGTGCGTGAAGAAGAATCATGATCCCAGAGTAAAATTGTCACGACCGTTAATGTATGGTCAGTCATATTAGTGAAGTGTTTTGAGCAGGATTGAGGACATTTTGAATATCATTTGACTGAAAGAATGAGTTATTGATTTTTCTGTTTTGTTGCGTAAGGATTACGTAAGGGTATAAAGTTGCATATTTTGTTACAGTACGTTTTTGGATTGTAAAGTTTTAAAGTCAATTTATTCAGAGATACTAACCCATATCATCATGATATTTACACGATATATCTCACTTGAGTTGAATATCATGTAGTATTAGAGCCCCTGCGCCCTGAGTCGCCACCTTGAAGCGAAACATAAAATAATTCGCGTAGCGAAATAAATTTGACAACGAAACGTACGATAAGTATATTCTCCAATGCATAATAACCTTTAGTATCAAATTTAAGATCTAGTTTGTGAGTGAATCATGTCAAAATTTTATCCCAAAGACGTTGCACTCAAAACGGCCTAAATTCCTTCGATGCACCATGAGTCGACACCAATGGCGAAAGCAGCAAAATCATTTGTGCTCCACCGCAGAGGAACGATTACTCTGCGTAAAAACGCGGCAGTTGGCCTGAATCACGTTTGCGTGATATGGTGTCGACTCAAGGTACACTTTTGTAAACCCGACTGGGCCTCGAAAAAAGTTCAGTTTTACAATGGTTACTCAAAATAACAACTGATGCTTTTGAAATTATCAAAGCAGAGGAATGTAACAACTTATCCAAGAAGAAAATTTAATGTACAGTCAACCAAATCAAAAGATTTTCACGAAAGCAAAAGTGTTTGAAAAATAAATTTGGAAAATGGCAGACAACTTACCGTAACTTTTCCGGTGGGTTTCAAAAACTTGTTTTATAATGTACAGTTTTCAGCTTGTAAAAGAGTAGATCAATTGCATTTTTAATTCAAGTTTCAAAGCATAGCGCTATGAACTTATATAACCTTCAATTATTATATATCAGTGTACTTACTCAAATTCCTATTTAGATACTCTGTCGCTTATGTTACTTTCCTCACTCCATTTTTATATTTAATTACTCTTGATGTGTAACTCGCAGTGTTCATTTGATAATTTCAGCGTTTGTTCAGAGTAAATTTGTTAACTGCAGATCCTTCAGTACAATTTACAATGTTTGTGTCATGCTAATGTAGCGCTTCTGCTAAAATAATCAAATGTCAAGAGTTAGGAAAAGAAAAACAAACACCATGAAAAGTGTGAAACGCATCATGAATGTGTTCATCATTTTGAGTTCAGTTTTTTTTATAAAACATTCAAAAAGTATAAAAGGGTCTAGTTACTACGCCTGAATTCATTTAACACAAATCAAACTTATCTGATAGACTTGTACTGTCATCATAATCTTCCAGCAAATGTTTGATATTTTTGTAGACAGCTGATTCTGCTTCTGGAATGAAACTCATGAACTCAGTAATCGTAGGACACTCTTTAGTCGCTAAGTACTGGATGAAATGCATTGCTGGCGTAGTTCCACCACGAGGAGCCCTCCAAATCTTCTCTAAATCTTCTTTTTCAAGAATCTGTTGCACCAGGTGTTTTATGTTTTTACGGGCGTCTCCAAGTCTTGCAACATCAAGAAGTTCGGATAATTCCTTCATTCGTCCATACAGCTCAGGCACCTTTGAAAGGATGTGTGGGCATTTCTCCCATCGCTCTGTAATAAAGGCATTTGGAGTCAATCAATGGCAGCCCGAGCTCTCGAGTACATTAACAAGTGCTACCAGAGACAGTTTCGATATTTTTGACTCCTGATAGTGGTGCCATAGTCATAAAAAAGGGACTTTTTATTATGACTATGGTGGTACGCGAGTTTGGAGGTACATAGGTACATATGGGAAAATTTGTGTCTGGTATTTCGAGTTACCTTGTTGCGCTCACGCACGCAGATCAAAGAACAAATGAAAGGGGTATTTTTTTCCTCTCTGACTGGCTTTTGCAGAAAAACGACAGCGTTTTCATCCTGGCTATCCAAATTATATAAATAAATAAGGACTTTCAAGCAATTTAGAAATACCTTCTTCAATGACTGGCTTGACTTTGCCAATTTCAAGTTTTTCGAACTTTGTTGTCAATTGCTTTTGATCTTGTCCTAAGTAATAAAATTTTGCCACAAAATAAAAATTATAATGCAGGAAAGAAAAGGCACCCAACAAAAAGTAATTTAAAAAAAAAGTAGATAAAAGAGAAAAAGAAATCAAACATTACTTTCTCTAACAAATCATCACAGGTTTAGAATGATAGGAAAAGCATTAAAGGTATCAGGTCGATTCACCTTCTAACCAAACTTCCTTTTCACCCCAGCCGTTCTTTCTCTCCCAACTTGCTTTGCTTTTTATTACACACTTTTTTATATAAAAATACCTTTATTTTTGCCGAGCCTAGATTATTGACACCGAAGAAGAGCCAACTCCATCTACCCTATCAGATCCTGTCCCGCCAACACTTTCGCCAAAATCGCCTTTAACAAGACTGGAAAAACACAAAAATTTGCATTCACTCCATCTCAAACCCTACTTAAAGACACGCAACCTGATTCTCTTGAAGAGCTTTTTAGCAAACGTCCACCGAAAGTCCATTTGACCCCCTCATCTACTTCACCGTACATCACTCCATCTTCCCAAGCAACCATTCCACCTTCTGAATCATCCAAACCCCAAAGACCTCCAAAAAAACTCTCCTGAAAACCAATCCTTCCACCCAAACCAACAGGCTCGAAACCTTCACAGCGGGAGACAGCCATTCACTCGGATGCAAGCACCTCTTCCAAGCGTGCTCTTGAGGAATCATCAGAGTCATAATCAAGATTCGACGAATTGTCCCAACGACTTTCCTCTTCTTTCAGGCAACGATCGAGACAGCCTTCCTCTCTGCAAGGCTTGAACATCTCACAATCTTGGATTGCATCATTCCTTTCAATTTCACGCAGGCCATGAATTATTACAACAACCCTACAATCGTGGTATTTGGTGGATAACAGATTACCAAATTCTTCCGTCATAGATGATAATTCACGCGCTTTATCCTGGGGAGAATTTAATGCATAGATTGTATTTAAGTTGATGCCTGCTTTCGAAGCGACATCTTTCCATGTGAATTGCTCAAGTTCTGGCAGATAAATTTTTTCACTCAAACATTCCGCAATTTTTTCAAGCACTGTGTAATTCAATTCTTCTAGATCTGTACTGTGATCATAATCTTTTAACAAATCTTCGATATTTTTGTAGACAGCTGCCCGGACATCTGATTGCCCTGATTCTTCTTTTCCTATGAAACTCATGAACGTAGCAATCGTAGGACCCTGAGTTGTGGATAAGTGCTTGATGAAATGTAGTGCAGGCGTAATTCCACCACGACAAGCCCTCCAGATGTTTTCGACGTCTTTGTTTGCAAGCATCTGTTGCACCAGGTGTATTATGCCTTTACAAGCGCCTCCAGGCCTTGCATTGTCAAGAAGTTTAGCTAATTCTTTGATGCATCCATACAGCATAGACACATGTGAAAGCTTGTGTGGGCATTTCTTCCATCGCTCTGTAATAAAGACAATTGAAGTCAATCAATGGCAGCCCGAAATGTAAAGCACTATTAACAAGTGCTACCAGAGCCCAGAGACAGTTTCGATATTTTTGACTCCTGATAGTGGTACCATAGTCATAAAAAAGGGATTTTTATTATGACTATGATGGTACGCGAGTTTGGAGGTACATTACATATGGGAAAATTTGTGTCTGGTATTTCGAGTTACCTTGTTGCGCTCACGCACGCAGATCAAAAGAACAAATGAAAGGGGTATTTTTTTCCTCTGTGACTGGCTTTTGCAGAAAAACGACAGTGTTTTCATCCTGGCTATCCAAATTATATAAATAAAAAAGAATCTTCAAGCAATGTAGAAATACCTTCTTCAATGACTGGCTTGTGTTCAGTAACTGGCTTGTCTTTGCCAATTGCAAGTTTTTCCAACTTTGTTGTCAATTGCTTTTGATCTTGTCCTAAGTAATAAAATTTTGCCACAAAATAAAAATTATAATGCAGGAAAGAAAAGGCACCCAACAAAAAGTAATTAAAAAAAAGTAGATAAAAGAGAAAAAGAAATCAAACATTACTTTTTCTAACAAATCATCACAGGTTTAGAATGATAGGGAAAGCATTAAGGGTATCGTCGATTCACCTATTCTCTTTCTAACCAAACTTCCTTTTCACCCAAGCCGTTCTTTCTCTCCCAACTTGCTTTGCTTTTTATTACACACTTTTTTTATATAAGAATACCTTTATTTTTGCCGAGCCTCGATTATCCTGACACCGAAGAAGAGCCAACTCCATCTACCCTATCAGATCCTGTCCCGCCAACGCTTTCGCCAAAATCACCTTTAACAAGACTGGAAAAACACAAAAATTTGCATTCACTCCATTCTCAAACCCTACTTAAAGACACACAACCTGATTCTCTTGAAGAGCTCTTTAGCAAACGTCCACCGAAAGTCCATTTGACCCCTTCATCAACTTCACCATACATCACTCCATCTTCCCAAGCAACCATTGATTCTAAATACCAACAATTTAACACGCTTTTAGAAGCAATGCGTGTCCAAAAATTTTTATAGCTTTTACAACCCATGCGCAGAGATTCTTCACGAAAAACTGACTCACACGTGGGAAATTGTCGCTGAAAAAGTTACCCATATGGGCGGCACGGCTAGTATGGTGACTGTTTAGTCAAAGACATGTCCAGCATTTGTGATGTCTCTTTCCTCATTTTGTCTGCGCATAAATCACAGACGCACGAAGGAAGGCTTCGAAAACGTCAAGCCATAGTGCAAGATCTCATAGACCGCCTTTTTTCGTCTTTTTGGATGCGATAAACCCCTAGTAGAAGCCCGTGCAAACGAATAAAAAACGAATAAAATCCATCACAGAAATGCAAAAAAGAGCAGAACGGTACATTATTTCCCTGCTCCTTTTTTTGCCACAATGCCGTAATTTCCTTAGGCCATCTAGCACAACATCATTCACCATGCTGCACTGCTGCCTGCTGCAAATCAGTCGAAATCTCGGTGATCTTTTGAGCAGATGAAAATCTTAAATGAAATACGGAATCTTCGATTGTTTATCTGCCAGAAATTCTGACTATTATTGTAGAAAAAAGATTCAGGTCGGTACAAAACCCCCATGTGCAAACACTAACATCAGTGCATAGACAGCCTACACTGCCTTACACTCCCTACAGGGCCTACACTGCCTACACTCCCTACACTGCCTACACCCCTTACATAGCCTACACTGCCTACACTCCCTACATAGCCTACACTCCCTACATAGCCTACACTCCCTACACAGCATACACTCCCTACACAGCCTACACTGCCTACACCCCTTACATAGCCTACACTGCCTACACTCCCTACATAGCCTACACTCCCTGCATAGCCTACACTCCCTACATAGCCTACACTCCTTACATAGCATACACAGCCTACACTCCCTACACAGCCTACATAGCCTACACTGCGTGCACTCCCTACATAGCTTACACTGCCTACATAGCCTACACTCCCTACATAGCCTACACACCCTACACAGCCCCTACACTGCCTAAGTAAGTTGGCTGCCAACTTTGAGAATTGTTTTGAGAATTGAGAATTGTTTGTTTCAAAATGCAAAACAAACAGAAATTCTGGGCTGTGTAGGCAATGTAGGCTGTTTAGGCCGCGAAGGGCTGTCTTGCCGATTTGCTGGGCCTAATTATGTTGTTTGTTTTATAGTGTCGCTGAAGCCTGAAGTGAGCGTCTACTCTTTTCAATAACATGGTGCCCAGATTTGCTAATCATTTGCTGTTTTTGTCAGTCTTTTCACAAAAAGTAGCAAAGTAAACAAATGGTTTCATCTCACGAGTGAAACAACGTTGCAAGATGCGATGCGATCAGCAGTTAGGCCCATGCGATCAGCAGTTAGGCCCAGGCTATGACATGCTTGCGCGTGCAGTGCTTCCACTTTTAAAAAACCAAATTTCCTTCCTTTTTCCTTTTTTTGGACTGAAATTTCCTTCCCAAAAATTTTACATTTCCTTGTGATTTCCTTACACGTATTTTGGAAGTCGAAGGCCTGAAAACACTGGAAAATTGGTTGCAAAAGGTTTTTTCAGTTCACATAACATCGAATTGTCGCTTAAAGCAGTCCTTCCGAAACATTTTGATGGAGATTTATTACAGGTTAACAAAAAAATAATATGGCGCATGCGCAATTCATAATATTTATGGCTTCGTCACCCTGCTCGTTGTGTTTCTGTGTCCTAAACGCACATCCTGCTATTCTATAGTCTCATTTGGTGAAATTTCTCATTAAAACTAAAATGTCTGATTGTGTTTTATTTCCAGTTCCGTTCTGGGAATAAAAAACAACCCATGTGAATTATTTGACAAAGATAGTGTTGCACTTTTTACCAATTTCTTAAGTTTTTCATTCATCTTCAAATTTCCTTCTGCTTTCCTTACATTTTCATTTCCTTCGTTTTTCCTTGCAAACTGCCAAATTTCCTTACGGTAAGGAAATTTCCTTACAAGTGTGAGCACGTGCACGTGACAGTCTTCACGGGTTAGCCCTGTCCAATTGTTTTTTAATATAAGAAACCGGTTTATAAGAAACCTAGAACTAGACACCCAAAAAGTTAAGAAACTTTTAGAACTAGGAGAAAGGAGTTAAGAAACTTAATACTGGTTGAAAACCATTGGCGATAAGTATTGCTTGCTCTGTTAATTCAAAACTTCATCTTTTTTAATCGAAATGCTAAGTTAAAGAAAGAGTCAGATTCCTTAGTAGTCTCCGGTCCAGTACTAGAAATTCCTTAAGTTTTTGCCAGCCCGAGTACTACCTTCCTTATAAAGCACTTCCTTATAAAAAATATGCGTGAAAGGAACATCAATATTCGGTGAAATGCATTATAAATATGTTCATCATTTTCATAGTTCAGTATTTTATAAAACATTCAAAAATCATATAAAGGTCTATTTTCCTGTTCCTGAATTAATTTCTCAACACAGAGAAGTTATTTTTTCTATATCATCCTCTTCGTCTTGCATGATAACACATTTTTTCTCTTGCAGGACTTGAAAATGTCACAGTTTCGGATAACATCATATCTTTCAATTTCAGACAAGGCATATGCCAACTTCGCAATTTTGAAATTTGGATCTAATCCTCCAAGCAAATTCACCATTTGCTCCGTCATGCTGCTTCCTTCCATTGCTTGATGGCGAGGAGAATTCAGGGCTTCGATTGTATTTCGATCAATTCCTGCGTTACAGGCAACGTCCTTCCAAGTAAACTGAAGACTGTGATTTTTCGGCTGCATTTGTTCACTCAAATAGCTTGCTAACTTTTCAAGAGACTGATAGTCCATGTCATTCATGACTTTCTTTCCAGCACCCTTCTCTTTTGCTATAATATCCTTCAGGAATTGCTGGGCATCTGAATCTTTTTCCAGCCAGCCAACAAATTGAGATACAGTGGCGCATCGACTACAGCTAATGTACTGTATGAATCCCATTGCTGGGGATAAACCGCCATGACAAGCCAACCAAACCCGAACAACGTGCTCTTCTTTCAGAATCTTTCTCATTAAATCTATTATACCCTTACGAACGTCTCCAGGCTTTGCAGTATCAAGAAGTAAGGACAGATCTTTTAGGTCCAAATAAGAACTATCTGAAAGTCTATGCCGGCAGGTGTGCCAGTTTACTGTAAATAAGACAATAAAGACAATGAGGCCCAATGAGGCAAGTGTTATAAGTATAAGTATTTAATCCTAACTCACCTGGGCAGATAATGTGCCCCCATTTAACATTTTGAGTCTTGTGTCTAAGATACATTCAAAAGCCCCCTGATATGCAACAAAATTGATTATTTTTTATTTTTTACAGTCTGACATATGAAAATTGTTTTATTCTTTATAAAAGTATGTGTCCATGGCAACCAATTTGATTGACATTGCCAAGTGATGACATAAAAAAATACACAACTATACAATTTTCAATTTTTCATGCCACCGTATTGAAAAAAGCGACAAAATGATGTATTTAATGGAGGTTTTGACATAAGCACTCATACCAATTTTGGGCATTCTTATTTTATCTCTCATACTGTAAGAGCTGAAATAACAGAGGATGTCCAAGGTATCCAAGTTAGATAGGGGGTTTGGTTTAAGTTTAAGTGATGGTAAGCTTTTTTTTGAGCTAGTGAAAGAGTAAAGCCAAAACATTTAAAGAAAGAACAGAATTTTCATGTGAGTACAAGGAAAAATACCTTTAATTTTAATTTGGTTGAGTATTTGCTCAGGTTTCTGTCCAATGGCAATGTTCATTTGTCCGAATTTTTTGTTTAATTCGTCCTGTTCCTGTTCTTGTTGTGGTTCATATTCATCACGCTCTGTTAAAACAAAACCAAAATACAGTTAATGCTCTAATAAATGTTAGAGATTTTAAGGGGGGGGGGTGGCTTTTATTAGAGACGGGAATTTAATAGTGGCTGGGCATTTATTAAAAAACTAAGAAATTTGAATATTTATTTTGAATATAATTCATCACAAATAAACCCTAAAGAATTAACTTTAGTACAAGTAGTCACTCAGTTTTTCTGACTGAAGGAGGGGCGTTTAAAAGAGACTGGGCGCTTATTAGAGTATTTACGGCATATGACTATGGCAAATTGTAATAATGACAGGCAGGACATTCTTATTTCTCGTAATCATCACAAAAAGGCCTAATTAGGCTCGTATTTTCACGTGTGGTGCTGGTGGGAAATACTTGGCGCATGGCATCCATCATAATAATAACCTTACCAGAAGCAATATGAGGCTTTCCGGCCATAGTTTTTGTTTACTTTGAGGGTCTGACAGCAACGTTTGATCTTTAAATCTTGGAAGAATAAGCTTTGACCAGCTTGATCGTACGATGAGCGGTGGAAAGAATCGAGACAAGTCAAGATATCTTGTTCTCAGAAAATCACATTTGATTTGACTGACAAGAAGGAAGTAAATTTATTACAGCGTTGTTGTCGTTGCCCTCGTTGTTGTTGCTGCTGCACTCAGACAAATACAAATTGCAATGGTCGATGGCGGGCGAAAATTAAAGCTGTGAGCAAAAACGCGCTGTACCAGTTAAATCTTGACCTTTTGCATTTTTAATGGGTAAACAAGACAGCAATTCCCCTCAGAATGTTGCAGAAAGTTTCAAAGCAGAATTTTGGTGTGTAATTTTGGATAAAACAATAGAAAACAATAGTTCCTATTGTTTGGAGAACAATGGCCTTCGGTGTGCAGTGGGCAAGTCCAGTCTGGTATTAAAAAGAAAGTGTGTAATACGCTCTTTTAATAAGCAACTGGACTTGGTGAATTCAAACCTTAATGTGCTTATGATGCAGAAATTGCTTTCCATCATTATTTTTCATTAATTTTTCTAGAATCTTCTTGTGAGGATAAAGATGTACGTTGCAAAATGTGGTCTGAGAGAGAGCAATGCACATTAAACTCTCAATGGATGCTTGAAAATTGTGCCAAAAGCTGTAATTCATGTAGATGTGAGTTTCTTGTTCAAATTTTTCTTTATGTTTATAACTATTATGAAATACCCTACCCCATGCAAAATAAAGTCATTTGGCTCTCTGTAGGAAAATTGCCATGGGCATGTTCGTAAATCCTTATTTTCAATCAAATGTATTATATTTTTGTCTACAGCTGGACTTGACAAATTTCTTCATTTCCCAACATTATTATGGCTCACACCCAATTTGGGACTGACGACAGAGACTGCAATGGAGTTTCTCTGCCTTTCTGGCATGTTGTTATCATTTGTCATGCTGTTATCAAGATCCTGGAGAGACTGCATCAACTTTCTGATACTGTTTGCTCTATATTATTCACTTGTCCAAGTAAGTCTGATATTGTCTTGCTGTATTACTTTGCCCCTTTCTTTTAAATGCCCCCTTGAATAGATGCCCCTTCTAACACTTGAATTATGCAATAAATGCTTCTTCTTTAAATGTCCCTTTTTGGAAACAGTGCCATTTTCAATTAATAACTAACACATCAAGGTTTTTCCACATAATACAGCATTGGGCTAGTTTTAGGCAAAATTTCGATGTTGGAAGTCTCAACTTGTATTATTATTTAGGCCCCGGTTACACTATACCGGATGGCTATCAGAGTGCAGCGCCTTGCATTAACCCATATCGGATCAAGTGCAAATGCTTATGTTATACATTGATGCGTCTTGATTTTCATATCGGATGGACCCATTTACATTAAAAAGTATAATCCGGTTATAACCTGTACTTGGAAAAAGCGTACTTTCGGTTATAGCGTACCATGTAAATGATCCATATATAGGTCTATCAGATTAGCTTACTAGAGACTACGGTCCATTCAAGTACGATATAACGGGATTATACTGTTCCAGATAGCAGAGAAAACTTAAAATTTCAATGATTGATCCCCACTGAAAAAGCAATGTCAATTAGATCTGGAGCGCAGTGATTTTCATATCACCTACAAAACGGAGTGAAAATCGTCCGATATTCGGAGCGTTTCATATCGGATAGCTCTGGTAGCTATGATGTAAGCACTAACCTCCATCGGAAACGAGGATCAAGACGCTCCGAAAGATATTCGGTATAACGTAAATGTAGTACTTTGAGAAACTCTGTTTAATTTCACCCTTTGATATAGCTTTTGTCTGACGCGTGCTTTTGTGAGATTTATCCTTTTCTCGACAAGTTAATTTTACAGAAAATAATTTTCAGCCTTAACAATTGCCATGTATTTTCGTATTATACAGCGACCATACTTTATACTAGTTGTCGTGATGATTATCTTTACTGGGAGTTACCTAAGCTAACAGTTGATGTTTTTCGTTCGCAGGTTGGACAAATTTTTCTTTACTATCAATGGTGAGTATATCAGTGGTGATTGATCCTCTATTCATAAAGCATGTCGCCGCCGATTCATTGATTGCCGATAGTTCTTTAAGCTAGACGATCAAACATTGTTTGTAGGTCAAACATTTGGACTTTGCTCATCAAAAAATTTTTGAGCGCTTGACCACGTCACAAACATTGAGTCAACAGGATTCGTTGTGCGATGTTCTTGAAAATTTTTGACGAGCTTACACGTGTTTGAAACGCTTTTGATATCCCAAACTTTTATCTTTTAACTGTTGCCAACTACCAAGTAACTACAAATTTCCTGTGATTTAATGTTAAAACTTTCTTATATTGTTCATTTTTTAATGTCTGTAACATTCGTTTTGCAAAATGAAAAGCAAAATATCCTCAATAATTTGTTATGCCCCCTCAAAAACTTCAAAAATAAAATAAACCCCCTAAATAGAACTTTTAAGGTGTTAATTTAAGCACGGAGTAATGCTTATATTTCTTCACAGAGTCCGTTTGATAGTAAGATATGGATTCGAATACAAATGGCACTACCTCTTTCAAGTATCAGGGATACTCGTCTCCCGGCAATCTCTACATGTAAATATTCTCACTTTCATTTTAGGGATAACTTATTGCTGGAAGCCGGTTTTCTCGCCATTATTATAGCCCCGTGGAACCTATATATCGGATTATGGAACATATTCAAATGTAAAAGAATACAAGCCGCCCATCGAGAGCATGATCCAATATCTTTTTGGCTGGTTAAATGGCTGCTGTTTAGACTCATGTTTGGTTCTGGAATTGTCAAATTGCTTTGGATGGATAAAACATGGTGGGATCTTACTGCGTTGAATTGGCATTATGAGTCACAGGTATATAATACACATCCTTATTAACAATGCTTGTCTTGTACACATAAACATGTGGAAATTGGGTGCTGGACCTCGCGCACCCCTTTCCCTCTACGACGGAGCCGACTGATCTTTGATATTAGCTTATATAGTCATCCCTTAGGGTGTCTTATTTTGGGAGTTTTATCTCTTTCGAACTCTGAAAAAGTAAAATTCCGATTCCGGACGCTAAAAAACTGCCATTTTTTGAAAAACAGACTTTAGAGAAGCTGACCGAGACTTAACTTGAAAATGAGAATCTCATGGAAGGGTACCCCTGCAGTGTTTCATGTTTTGTTATGTATATATATATATATGACTAGTTCTTTTCATTCGCTTGCTTAGATCTTCTAAGTACTCTGTTGTAGTTTTTCACTATCTTACTAACTGACTGACTGACTGACTAACTAGCTAGCTTAATACCTAACTGACTAAGTAACTAACTAGCTTTCTAGCTAACTAACTAACTAACTAATTAACTAACTAACTAGCTAGCTTACTAGCTAAATAACTTAGTAACTAACAAACTAACTAACTAACTAACTAACTAACTAACTAACTAACTAACTAACTAGCTAGCTAACTAACTAACTAACTAACTAACTAAGTAACTAACTAGCTAGCTAGCTAGCTACCTTACTAGATAACTAGCTTTCTAGCTAACCCACTAAGTAAATAAATAACTAAGAAACTAGATAACTAAACCAAATATATTTATCATCAAAATTATATTGCCATATGTTGAAAGTGTAATGATATTTCTGTGAATTGCACTAGTTATACATAAAGCATCTTTCCTTTTTTTAAACAGTGCATTCCAAACGCTTTTGCATGGTATATGGCAAAATTACCAACAGCATTTCATCGCCTTAGCATTGTATTCACGTGAGTATCCTCTTTGTATTCTTATTTGCAATTGTTAGACTTTTTCCTACATGTTAATCTAATGAGTATGGAGGCAACGGCCAAGTGGTTAGATGGTATAATATTCATTCTGTAAAAGTCTGTTCGATTGCAACCAATGTTTAACTCGCCATGATTTGCGAGGAAAGTTGCCAGCTGTCTGTAATCTCAGGAGAAAGACAAAAGGAATCATGAGGTATGGGAAGAAGGAATACGGTTACATAGAGAAGAAGGAATACGGTTACACTGCTTCGATAGGCTTTGTGAATTTATAGTGGAACCAGCACCGAAACCATACCTTGCGAAGACACCAATTGTATAGTGTTTTTTATCCTGGCTAACTAACTAACAAACAATCTATCTAGCTAACTAACTAACTAACTAACTAGCTCACTAACTAACAATCTATCTAGCTAATTAACTAACTAACTAGCTATCTAACTAACTAACTATCTTACTAACTAAGTAACTAACTAACTAACTAATTAATAAACTAACAATCAATCAATCAATCAATCTATCTATCTAACTAATTAACTAACAAACAAACTAACTAGCTAACTAACTAGCTCATTAACTCACAATCTATCTATAGCTGACTAATTAACTAAGTGAGTAACTAACAAATTAATTAACTTACTAACAATCTGTCTATCTAACTAACAAACAAACTAACTAGCTAACTAACTAGCTCATTAACTCACAATGTATCTAAAGCTAACTAACTAACTAACTAAGTGACTAACTAACTAACTAACTAATTAACTTAATAACAATCTGTCTATCTATAACTAACTACCTAACTAACCAAATAACTGACTAACTAACTGTCTAACTAGCTAACTGGCTAACAATCTATCTAACTAACTGACTAACTAAATAACTAGCTAACAAATTAACTACCTGACTAACTAACTAACTAACTAATTAACTAGCTAACTAACTTGCTAGCTAAGAAACACTTACTAACTTACTTATGCAAAAATGGTGTTTCAAATGATGATTTTCTATAATTATTCCTTTGTACTTTTCAGATATCTGATTGAAATCGTTGTTCCATTCTTGTTTTTTGTACCATTCAGAGCTGTCAGGATTTTTGCCTTTTCTGCACAGGTATTTACCTTAGCGAATTTGAGTATATGTGTACAAAATCTGTGTGAATTTGAGTAGGTTACATAATTTGCACTTTGTTTGTTTATTTCATAATGAATAAATAGAATCGCTGGTTTAGAACCTACAGTCCCATGTCCTAAACTCGTCGAAACAGTTGATATAGCTTGTATCTGATGGGGCCGGTGAAGGTGAAAGGTGATGTTGAAATGGTATATTTAGCGCCAGTCGCTAGGATCTCGGAAGTAGGTTGACTAACGAGACCTCGACCCTGGCTGTGACGCTACCATAGCTGGGGCTCGAACCCCGGCCTCGTTGAGCTTTTCTGCTGATTACAATGTTGAAAAATTCTCTGTTGCTGCTTAATTTTTACTCTCTCTGTATCCGAAAGGGTGGTTGGGGGGTGGGGGGGGGGGATTTTCGGATTTTTAATGGCTGAGCTTGGGGATTAGATTTTAATCATAAGCTAATCAAAGCTAATACACAATATTATGATAAATATACATACCTTTCGAATGCCTTTTTTTTGTTTTCTAAGTTTTTCTAGTTTTTCTAAGTTAAGAGTTAATGCACCAGGAAGGCTTGGTCCAGCCTTCATATAGACTTGTCCTAACTCCTTAACCTTCGCTCACATTGAACCGAATTGATGTTGTTGTTGTTCGCTTCAGTCTGTTTTATTTTAACATTTTGTACCCAAGAAATAAATAAGCTGTACTTCTAGATTTGCATTTAACTGCAAGGGTTTTTTTCTGGTAACTTCATTGCCGTAACTTTTAACAGTCATTCCTGCCATAGAACTAGACTTGCTTCCAAAGTCCCTAAATCACTCACATTGAATCGAATATTTGTTGTTGTTGTTCGCTTCACCTAGTTTGGGCGTCCTGCAATTCAATTCAATAGCGATAACTACGACTCAGGTGATGAGTTTATCCTTAATATATAATAGTAGTGGGGTTTTAGGGTTTCGTAATCTTTTTTTAAATTAGGAGGAGTACCTTTGAAGCTGGGGAATAATTTACGGTTGCAAGTTCTTGATAATTAAAGGGGTCTCTGTGGCGCAGTGGTTAGCGTGCTGGACTCACCACGAAAAAAGGTGACGGTGAAATTTGAGGTGAATGGTGTTTTAGAGCCAGTTGCTAGGATCTCAGTAGTAGGTTAACTAATGGAGACCTCGACCTTGGCTGTGACGCTACCGTGGCTGGGCTCGAACCATGACCACACTGAGCTTCTGACACCACGAGTCAGCTGGATTACATCACGACGCCACAGCACGGATCGCTGTCGCGAGAACGCTCAGGTCGACTGCGACTGACGTAAATCATTTGGCAACTACTCGCAGAAGTAGAACACGCCTAACTTTCTGGAACTTTGCGCCGACTTGTTGCCGTCACCAAGGGAATAATTGACAGACCGGGTATGTCGACCTTTCCAGAAATTGCCGATCACAGCCAGTCAGCAACTGGTACTGTCTGTGCTCTTTGTCGACACAAGACTGGCTTCACTCGTCGTTTACTATAAATCTTCTCTATAGTGCTCTTTATGAAATGAACAAGTTGAAAACCAATAGAATAATATGAGATGAACATGCTAAGGATCAAGTTATCATGCTAATGAAAGAACCATACTTACGAACAAAATGAGAAATTTGGATTCTGGCAAATGCAGTATACGGAATAATAAAAGTTCTGAGGAATACAATATGAAACTAACATGCTATGCTTACGAATACAGTATGAAAGTAACATTCTGATGAATACGGTATGAAATGACCAAGAATCTCATGGAAGGTACCCCTGCAGTGTTTCATGTTTTGTTATGTATATATATATATATGACTAGTTCTTTTCATTCGCTTGCTTAGATCTTCTAAGTACTCTGTTGCAGTTTTTCACTATCTTACTAACTGACTGACTGACTGACTAACTAGCTAGCTTACTACCTAACTGACTAAGTAACTAACTAGCTTTCTAGCTAACTAACTAACTAACTAATTAACTAACTAACTAGCTAGCTTACTAGCTAAATAACTTAGTAACTAACTAACTAACTAACTAACTAACTAACTAACTAACTAACTAACTAGCTAGCTAACAAACTAACTAACTAACTAACTAAGTAACTAACTAGCTAGCTAGCTAGCTATCTTACTAGATAACTAGCTTTCTAGCTAACCCACTAAGTAAATAAATAACTAAGAAACTAGATAACTAAACCAAATATATTTATCATCAAAATTATATTGCCATATGTTGAAAGTGTAATGATATTTCTGTGAATTGCACTAGTTATACATAAAGCATCTTTCCTTTTTTTAAACAGTGCATTCCAAACGCTTTTGCATGGTATATGGCAAAATTACCAACAGCATTTCATCGCCTTAGCATTGTATTCACGTGAGTATCCTCTTTGTATTCTTATTTGCAATTGTTAGACTTTTTCCTACATGTTAATCTAATGAGTATGGAGGCAACGGCCAAGTGGTTAGATGGTAGAATATTCATTCTGTAAAAGTCGGTTCGATTTCAACCAATGTTTAACTCGCCATGATTTGCGAGGAAAGTTGCCAGCTGTCTGTAATCTCAGGAGAAAGACAAAAGGAATCATGAGGTATGGGTACATAGAGAAGAAGGAGTACGGTTACACTGCTTCGATAGGCTTTGTGTATTTATAGTGGAACCAGCACCGAAACCATACCTTGCGAAGACACCAATTGTATAGTGTTTTTTATCCTAAATAATTAGCTAACTTACTGGCTAACTAACTAACAAACAATCTATCTAGCTAACTAACTAACTAACTAACTAGCTCACTAACTAACAATCTATCTAGCTAATTAACTAACTAACTAGCTATCTAACTAACTAACTATCTTACTAACTAAGTAACTAACTAACTAACTAATTAATAAACTAACAATCAATCAATCAATCAATCAATCAATCTATCTAACTAATTAACTAACAAACAAACTAACTAGCTAACTAACTAGCTCATTAATTCACAATCTATCTATAGCTAACTAATTAACTAAGTGAGTAACTAACAAATTAATTAACTTACTAACAATCTGTCTATCTAACTAACAAACAAACTAACTAGCTAACTAACTAGCTCATTAACTCACAATGTATCTATAGCTAACTAACTAACTAACTAAGTGACTAACTAACTAACTAATTAACTTACTAACAATCTGTCTATCTATAACTAACTACCTAACTAACCAAGTAACTGACTAACTAACTGTCTAACTAGCTAACTGGCTAACAATCTATCTAACTAACTGACTAACTAAATAACTAGCTAACTAATTAACTACCTGACTAACTAACTAACTAACTAATTAACTAGCTAACTAACTTGGTAGCTAAGAAACACTTACTAACTTACTTATACAAAAATGATGTTTCAAATGATGATTTTCTATAATCATTTCTTTGTATTTTTCAGATATCTGATTGAAATCGTTGTTCCATTCTTGTTTTTTGTACCATTCAGAGCTGTCAGGATTTTTGCCTTCTCTGCACAGGTATTTGCTTTAGCGAATTTGAGTATATGTGTACAAAATCTGTGTGAATTTGAGTAGGTTACATACTTTGCACTTTGTTTGTTTATTTCATAATGAATAAATAGAATCGCTGGTTTAGAACTTACAGTCCCATGTCCTAAACTCGTTGAAACAGTTTATATAGCTTGTATCTGATGGGGCCGGTGAAGGTGAAAGGTGAAGTTGAAATGGTATATTTAGCGTCAGTCGCTAGGATCTCAGAAATAGGTTGACCAATGAGACCTCGACCCTGGCTGTGACGCTACGGTAGCTGGGGCTCGAACTCCGGCCTCGTTGTAGACTTATTACACGAGTCCTAGTAATAGCTAACGGCTGACGACCGAACTCAAAACCGCTCAAAACCTCTTTGAGCAAACAACTGTTTGGCAGTCGTTGTTGTTGTTGCTGTTTGCGAAGAGAGGGACTCATGGAATAGCCTCATTGAGCTTTTCTGCTGATTACAATGTTGAAAAACTCTCTGTTGCTGCTTAATTTAACTCTCTCTGTATCCAAAAGGGAGGGGGGCGGGGGATGGTAGAAATTTTCGGATTTTTGATGGCTGAGGCTGGGGATTATATTTGAATCATAAACGAACCAAAGCTAGAACACAATATTATGATAAATATAAATACCTTTCGAATGCCTTTTTTTTGTTTTCTAAGTTTTCTACTTTTTCTAAGTTAAGAGTTAATGCACCAGGAAGGCTTGGTCCAGCCTTCATATAGACTTGTCCCAACTCCTTAACCTTCGCTCACATTAAACCAAATTGATGTTGTTGTTGTTCGCTTCAGTCTGTTTTATTTTGACATTTTGTACCCAAGAAATAATTAAGCTGTACTTCTAGATTTGCCTTTAACTGTAGAGGGATTTTTCTGGTAACTTCATTGCCGTAACTTTTAACAGTCATTCCTGCCATAGACCTAGACTTGCTTCCAAAGTCCCTAAATCACTCACATTGAATGGAATATTTGTTGTTGTTGTTCGCTTCACCTAGTTTGGGCGTCCTGCAATTCAATTCAATAGCGATAACTACGACTCAGGTAATGAGTTTAGCCTTAATATATAATAGTATTGGGGCTTTAGGGTTTCGTAATCTTTTTTTTTAAATTAGGAGGAGTACCTTTGAAGCTGGGGGATATTTTACGGTTGCAAGTTCTTGAATTGAAAGCACTTATATAAAGAAGTTATGTATTTTTTCTTTTTTCCATAGCTTCTTCTGCAGATAATGATCATGGCAACTGGCAATTATAATTTCTTCAATCTTCTCACGGTCGCTCTATGCTTGTCACTTCTTCACAACACTGATTTTAGATGCCATCATAATGAATTTGCCATATGTCAATGTGAGTTCAAGTGAATTTCAGTTTTTATCGATTGGTTTCGAAAAATAGGCAGAATAAGGTTGATGTTTCATTTAGGGTTTGAAACCTGTCCACATCAAAATCAGTGAGCTGGCTCTGTGTAGACAGAAAGAGTTCTTTTCTCAATTGGACCAAATCTGCTGGTTATCTTGCTGTATATAATGAGCTGATTGATGTTCAAAACACAATACCGATCAAGCTACACATTTTTATTCACGCATTTCGATCCCCTTCTGGGTCTCTTTATTTGTGGTCTCTGTGGCGCAGTGGTTAGCGTGCTGGACTAACAACGAAAATGTTGCGGGTTCGAGCCACGGTCTTTCCACTTGTGTTGCAGAGATAACAACCTTGGACAAGTTGTTAACACAAATGTGCCTCTCTCCACCCAGGTGTATAAATGGGTACCTGGTCGGTAGTTATGAGCGCCGTGTGTGGCTGCACCCTGCTATATGCTAATGCATCAAGACCAGGGGTAAAGTGTAAAGTCGACTGAATAGCCCTAGGCTAGTAGTAGACTCAAAAACGGCAACTTTAATTTAATTTTACTTTACTTATTCTGTCGTATTCATCTGTTTCGGTCTATTTCTGACGTTTATACTCTGAGAATTGTTAAGCCAGGCTTATGCCGAAATTAATTACTGTCAGAACTACTTGCAGACTGCTAATCGGCGATTTTTTGGAACTAAATTATCCCAAACTAACCTTCGACATGAGCGCTCTTGCAACTACTGTAATTGGCAAGTAGTGCTTTTTTACTGCAACTAATGGTGAAGGTGAAGGTGAAGGTGAAATGATGTTTTTGCGCCAGTCGCTAGGATCTCAGTAGTAGGTTAACTAATCGAGACCTCGACCCTGGCCTTCAAGCTACCGTGGCTGGGCTCGAACCCTGACCACACTGAGCTTCTGACACCACGAGTCAGCTGGATTACACCACGACGCCACAGCACCTTCACTAATCGGCGCACAGTTCAAAAAAGTTTGGCATACTCTACTTCTACTTTTTTATTTTTCTTTTTAGTTTTCAGAAATCTATTAAAGAAAAAGGCAAAGCAAGACTCGGTAATACTTGACCAATGTAAAAATCATCAACAATTCCAAGATGGTCAAAGTAATGTCTTCCAGCCAAGCAATGACAAAAATGGTTAGTACCTATACTTTAACTTCTATTTTAAAGAATACTTTGAAGCCAGGCTCATGTTGACCTATGATACGACAGGATAAACGCCGACAAGCCTAATCGCAAACTTATGTCGACATTTCAACAACAAGTCAGACCAGATAGAGCAGATAGGATCGCGGTCGCTGTCGCGAGAGCGCGCAGGTCGACTGCGACTGACGTAAATCATTTGGCAACTACTCGCAGAAGTAGAACACGCCCGAACACGCCTAATTTTCTCGAACTTTGCGCCGACTTGTTGCCGTCACGAAGGCCCTAATTGCCAGGCCGGATATGTGGACCTTTCCCAAAATTGCCGATCACAGCAGCAGTCAGCAACTGGTACTGTCTGTGCTCTTTGTCGACACAAGACTGGCTTCACTCGTCGTTTACTATAAATCTTCTCTATAGTGCTCTTTATGAAATGAACAAGTTGCAAACCAATAGAATAATATGAGATGAACATGCTAAGGATCAAGTTATCATGCTAATAAAAGAACCATACTTACGAACAAAATGAGAAATTTGGATTCTGGCAAATGCAGTATACGGAATAATTAAAGTTCTAAGTAATACAATATGAAACTAACGTGCTATGCTTACGAATACAGTATGCAAGTAACATTCTGATGAATACGGTATGAAATGGACATGCTGGTGAATTGTGTATGAAATGGAAAAATACTGACGAATACAGTACGAAATTAGAATGCTGACAATTACAGTATTAAGTGAATTTGCTGACGAATACAGGTCGAAAAAGAATGATGACGAATACAGTATGAAACATGCTTGTGATTGCGAATACCTTAAGAAATTATAACATTCTAGAAAATGCAGTATTAAATGATCAAGCCTAAGTAAACAATGCAAAATTGGAATACTGACGAATAGAGTATGAAGTATACTAGAAGTAGCAGTTTGTTGCTTCACCCTCGAAAAACCTGGAATTTTTTTTCAACAGGGTGTGAAACTACAAGTTGTTTTAGACTAGAGCGACTGCTGCAGCTACCACAAGTTTTCTTATGACAGGGACTGTCTGCAGCTGCTATAAGCACGACTGTCAGTTTTCCTCGGTCGAAATTCACCTTCGAAGCAACCAGTTGTCGACAAGGCCCAGCTGAATCGATTTTTTTTTCTAACGTACAGTAAGCTGGCGCTGGCTGATCGTATTAAAAAAAATACGGCATCGAAGTACAGTTTTAGGATAATATTGATCTTCATCACCTAGTATTGTATCTACTATCGTTTTCTTTTTACCGACAGATCAGTCATTTTGGATTCTCCTGACAAATAAAGCTTTGGTAGTCATAAAAAGGAAATTTCAGTCGAAGAGATTGTTAGTAATAGAAGATTTTGCGAAAAGCAAACACTTTCAAAAATTATGAATATAATGAAAGCGTTGATATTTGCAAGTTTTATGCTGATCATCATCTTCGTTGCATCGAAATATTTTGGAGTTCAGTTTAGCAGAACTGAGTTTATTCATTCACAAATTGGTATGAATAGACTAGATGTTTCTTGCAATCTTACAATAATCTTTCAATTACTATTTTATACAAGCGCTGTGACTCCTTGCTTTCTGTGAAAGAGAAAAGTAGAAGTGCCTAAATGAGGCTGCTAAGACCTAAGGCTGTTACCAGATTTACTGCAGAAATACGGTAGGGTGTCATCTGGAATATGACAGTGGTGGTTGAAGGGCCATCAGAATGTAAAGCCTTCTTATAACCCTATAGGTCGTTCCTACTGCTTTCAAACTGTAACCGTCAAGCCAGATTTATCTTGACCGGGTTTAATTTCTGAAGTCAGATCGATTCGGGTCACTGTGGTTTAGACTGGTCTGGATTGGTTTAGACTGGTTAAGGCAGGTGAAGACCGGTTTAGACAGGATGAATGTGGTATCACCCTGCAAGTCAAACGAGTTTAAACTCAGTCAGTCTGAAAACTACTGTGTTCTCGTTTGCCAGCAAATCGAATTGATCTGACTACGATGGAAATTTAACTTGATTTAAATTACGCAGGTCTCGTCATTTCAGTTTGAAAGCTGTTAACTTGAATAATAATAAATAATGCCATATAATGATTTTATGAAAATTATTTTTCCCTTTGCAGAGTTCACTGCAAGACAGTTTCTAAATGCATTGCCAGTCATGGTATGCGTCGGTGTTGTGCTTGGTTTAACGTCGTTAAGTGCTGAAGTTATTTCTGCTTTGGGAAAGTACGTGCTATTTATTCTGTATTCACATTTGAAGTAACAGAGATAATGCAAAAATAGCAAAGCAATTCTAATGACACACACTGCCACTAAATTATCATAGCTTTAGTTCACTTATGTACACATATCAAAAGACTAAAAACACGAAGATTATTAATGACAACAAAGCACAGGAATCAATTCTGCTTTGTAGCTGCCTTTAAAATTTGCCCTGCATTGAAAAATAAAGATTGTTCTCTTGCTTGCTTGTTGTATTGCGTGCATGTTCGCGTGCCTGCCTGCTTGGTTGCTTGCTTTCTTGCTTGCCTTCTTGCTTGCTTGCTTGCCTGGTTTCTTGCTTTGTTGCTTGTTTGCTTGCTTGCTTGCTTGCCTGGTTTCTTGCTTTCTTGCTTGCTTGCTTGCTTGCTTTCTTACTAACTTGCTTGCTTGCTTGCCTACTTCCTTGGTGGCTTGTTGCATGATTGTTTGCTTGCTTGCTTGCTCCTTGTTTTCCTGCTTGCTTGCTTGGCTGTGTGCTTAATTGCTTGCCTACTTGCTTGTCTACTGGCTTGCTTGCCCACTTGCTTGCTCGCTAACTGATTGCCTGCCTACTTGTTTGCTTGCCTTCTTGCTTGGCTACCTACTTGCTTGCTTGCTTACGCCTGCTTGTCTGCTTGCCTACTTGCCTGCTTGCTTGCTTGCCTACTTGCTTACTAGGCTACTCGCTTGCTCGTTTGCTACAATTTTAGTTTTCTTTACTACATTTTTAATCTTTACTTAATTGCATTGTTTATTTTGATATTTTCAGATGTATTATTAAAGAATATTCTTGGCCGGTGAAAACTGTAGCCCTTCTTCAATGTATTTTATTTGGTTTTATTGGATTTTGGATCTTTGGACTTACTCTGGTAAGACGTTCTTTCGAAAGGGCTACTAATTATTCATCAATTAAGAAAAAGACGCAAACGATTTCTCTCAGACTAGAAGCGATGATTTAAATGTGTAGTACTCTTTCCATCATGTTAGCCATTCTTCCTCTTCGCCTCTCCGATGGACAATGAAAATGTTGCATAGGGGATCCAGATATTCCATAAAATTCTCAACGAATTTAAAAAAATTGACAAACCTTTTTACATTTACAGGTTCCTCTTTCCGAGTTGGATGCAAAATCATACAGAGCAGTTCCTCAGATCTTTCAAAAACAACATAAGATGACAGAAAGTTTCAATATTTTCAATGCCTATGGACTTTTCAGAAGGTAAATAGACCAGTACAACCAACGCCCGCTTTCTCTGTCGTTCAGGGATGTAGCAGCCTATGGGGTTGGGGGGTTGGGGGCTGCGGACCCTCAATAACTTGCGAAGCCCATTTTTTGAGTATAACTTATATGCATTTCTATTGTTACTATTGTTTCAAAACCCCCAAATTTTCTTCTTCCTACAACATCCGAAATCCGAAAATCCACCCTCGTGCGATTTTTACGGCCCTAATGCTATGGATTTTATGAATGCTGACAGTAAAGGTTTACTGGGCTTGACCAGCTTTGGTGAAATTTTCACCAACCCATTTTTTTGGACCAGTCCAAGACGCCACAAAATTCCAGATCCATCTAGAAAGATGCTTAAAACCCTACTCATAACAGCAAACAGGAACTTTCCTCTATTGAGAACCTACAACCTGAAGTCTTCTGTATTTGCTCCTTCGCGTTAGTCCCAGTTTTGACGAGAGAAACTTGATCGATTCTGGTCCGATCCAGAGCCAGTTCTGGCTCTTTCTAACGCATTTAAGCCGAATTTCCACTTGCATATTTTTGACTTGGAACGGATCGGATTGGACAGAATGAGACGGAACAGAGCGGAAATTTACTAATTGCAATTTCCACTAAAATTTTGGCTGCAATATTCAAACAAATGTGATTGGTTATCTTTTTCTTAATCCGAAATTTTCCATAGGAAAGCTGAAAAAGTTGAATTTATTTCAACTTTCACTCGGAACTGAACGGAACAGAAAAACTTAATTTTCCGAAGCACTTGATCTTTTTTCCAATCCGAGCCGTTCCAAGGCAATAAAACGTGCAAGTGGAAATCCCGCTTCACAGGAGAAGAACTGGATCGATCCGATCCGACCCAGAAATATGTGACTATTATTTTTACAGTTACTCTGGTGTAAACGGGTTCTTATTCACCTAACAGACCAAAATGAGTTATTTGTGATACGTTTTTAAATACCCTTGTTCAATAACCTGCAACCTGATTTTCTGATTATCAAGGCGGGTTCTTATCTGCAGGCTTTTACTGGACTTTTCTGAAATTAATAAAAAATTTCTATAATATGTTCTTCACATTAAAAGAGCGTTCAAGCTTATCAATTTCCAAACTTCTCATCGTTTGATGATTTTAATGCATTGTAAAGTGTTGTGGAACAAATCTTTAATTCTTTCAACAGTATGACCGGTATTGGAGGACGTCCTGAAGTAATAATCATGGGAGCTG
Organism: Chrysaora quinquecirrha; assembly: GCA_014526335.1. NCBI lineage: Eukaryota > Metazoa > Cnidaria > Scyphozoa > Semaeostomeae > Pelagiidae > Chrysaora > Chrysaora quinquecirrha. Next base: position 434,406 of record JACTAT010000262.1, read on the forward strand.
ACACTTTGGATAAGAATACAACATGGAAGGTACAAATTTTTGATTTATCGAAAACAAATTTTGTACTCAAAACTTCTTTCAACGTATTATCAATAATTGTTTTCCTTCTCTCCTAGGAATATAACTTTCTGTATAAACCTGGAAATTTATATACTACACCCAGCTTCAACAGTAAGTGATTCTGTTTTCCTTACATAGTCATCATTAGTGGGCTACCACAATTGTTATAATTGCCTTGACTGGGATTTGAACCAGTGACCTTCTGGACAACAAGCCAGGTGACTACTCCACTGCACTAAACAGTACAATGAAGTAGCCAGCCTAACTCGAGGTCCTTCCAGCCAGAGGTCTCTCCTCCACAGCCAAGGTGTTTCTTTGTGTTTCGGCTTAAAGCCTTCATCAGAGCATAGAACATATAGTGAACTGGACATACGCTGACACATGATATATATTCATTGCACTGTTTAGTGCAGTGGAGTAGTCCCCTGGCTTGTTGTCCAGAAGGTCACTGGTTCGAATCCCAATCAATGCAATTATAACAATGGTGGTAGTCCACTTATGATGAATATATATCATGTGTCAGCATATGTCCAGTTCACTATCTGTTTTCCTTACTTCATTTCTGACCTGACAGCAGCAAAACTTTTATTTATCCCGCATTTAGAAGCCTACACTCTTTTGCATACTTTAACAGTCGAAATTTGGCCTCGTTTTATGGCGTGGCCAAGCGTTAAGCGTTCAAACATTTGCTTATCAACTAAATGTTTGGACCGTTTGGCCTAGTCGCGAAACATTGCTTGTCAAACAATTTTTTTGTTTTCGCTTGTGGAAAGAAGAAATTGTTTTTGAAGTTTCAGTAAACATTGCAACGTCTGCTTTTCGAGCGATGTTTCGTGACGTTGCCAAACAGTCAAACATTGCTCGTTAAACAAATCTAAATGCCTGAGCGACAATGTTTAATCGTTTGGATAAACCGTCAAACATTGCTTGTAAAACAAATCTCTAGTGTTTGAGTAAGGGCCTTAGGCTTCAAGCAGCCTCAGAAATTTTCGAAGGTCGATTCTAAACTTCGGGAAATTTCTGAGGTTCAGGAACTTTGCCTCAGGAAATTGGCTGTGTTGTTACCATATCACTACTACTGTATTCTGAGATGCTGATCTCTTCTTTGTTTATTTTGTTCCACCCGAGTACCTAGCTCACCTAAAAGTCATTATCTTGACGTTTTTACGGGAGTTTTTAAAGCAGCTGAATATATCTGTTTGCTGGCAAGCACCAGCAGCTAGAATTTGTAACTTTTTAACAATGACGTTGTTACTTTAAAGCATACACCTTATTTTATCAAATAGGCTGCATTCAAAAACCTAGGGTTCTTATTTTGGGTCTTTACAGTAGTAGTCTAAAGTGCATCATTTCAATTACAGTTCCACATCAACCTCGTCTTGACTGGCAAATGTGGTTTGCATCGCTTGAAGATTTCTCATCAAATCCATGGTTCATCAATCTTTCTTATAAACTGCTGACTGGCGAACATTCAGTACTTGGTTTGATGGCGGAAAATCCGTTTAAAGATAAGCCACCACGATACATCAGAAGTGTTCTATACAGATATCACTATTCTTTAAACCAAACAGGATTTTTCGATGCAATATTTATCAAAAAGTAAGTCAGATTTAAGATTTTCTTGATAAGGTCATTTCATAGACGAAAGGCCCCTGAAAGAGTAATTTTTCAAAATTTCAAGATGAAATCGTATATCGTATCTAAACTTAGTATATGCCCAAAGGTTCACTGTCCTAATGCTATTTACTTTCTGAGCCTTCAAAATTCCCGATTCTGTAAGGGCTTTGACCGTGAAAAGTAACTAGGGGTGAAACTTCTCACCCTGATTGGTCAAAGCCCTTATCAAATCGTGAACTTTAAACGCTCATAAAATCAACGATACACGAGCGCTAAGGTAGTAAAACTGTACTAAATTTTGGCTGCTTAATACCGACTTAATACGAATTTTGTATCGAAAATTCTTTGTGAGAATTATTCCATAATCGCAGCAACCGTTCGTCGAAATGGTCTATTCTTTACAACTGTATCGAAACATTAGCCAATTATTATAATAAAATTCAAGCTAATGACTGTGTGTTTTCTGAAGCTGTCAAGTGCATCTGTAGTTATTGTCTGTGCCATATCGAGGATAATCTATCTTCATGATATTTTTGCGAATTTGATTTTAGGCCTGAAAAACGATGGTGGAACAGAGAGTATGTAAAAGAGTATATGCCAGTTGTTTCAAGAAATGACACGGGTCTAATCAAGTTACTGAGGCGATTTCAACTTGTCAGGGTAATCATAGTTTTTCATTTTTTGACTGATAGGGCCCAGGGGTACTTCATTGCTCAAAAGACTAGACGCGCCGCCCAAATTTCTCAAAGCCCCCAAAGGCTACCGATGAATTCTGTTACTCCTGGAACCCATGTAGCTATAGAAAAACAAAGAAGTTTTTACCCAATTGTATCAATATCTCAAATTTTTGACCCAATTTAACCTAACACTTGAGGCAACTCACCCGTATTTAGGAAAATTGTCGTTAAAAGGTTACCCAGGTAGGCGGCACATCTACAACCATGGACGAAATATTTTGAGACAAATAAAACGTAAAACTACGTCCCCTCTCCCTTATTCAGTGTTTAAGAATTGGTAACACGAGTACACTTGCCAAACTCTTGCTTTGTCTCCAACATTGAAAAGAGGGAGGGAGGGTGACAGATTTCATTTTCTCTCACTTTGTCTCAAAATTTATGTACATGATTGTAGTATAATGAAAAGAATCAGTTATCCACTAACTAAGTAGAACATGCCCAACTTTCTGGATCTGTTTGCCGAATAGTTGCCATTTTGAAAAGGAGCTAGTTTCCAACTAGCTGCCAGAGGGTTGATACCCCCCCCCCAACGAGGTGAGCAAATTCGACATGTGATTAGCTTAAGTCCGCCTGGCCTAATGTTCATTGTCTCATGGTAAGTTGGAACTGTTGTAATCTTTATCCTTGAGAATATGTCCAAATTTGAGTTTATGTTTTGAACTTATTCCGTAGCCCAATCGACACAAGGAACATCATCATGGCTACATTCATAACATTTTAGTGTCCATAAGAAGTGTGAACTACTACATTCGTGCAGAATTCTTGATTTACACGAAGTTTGCTTTGTTGTTGCTGATACTCATAATTCAACACTGGTGGAAAAATTATGGGTTGAATAGAATGTAAGTTTGTTTCACTTTCGCATTCATCTGATATATACTAATGCAGTAGAATTCAATGACAACAATCAGCTTTGTTCTTCCTCCGAGCAAGATATCGTCCCCCGTCTAGATTCCTTGATAAAGGTCCCTTTCGATACAACGGATCTCCTAGATGGCCCTAGATATGTCGTCGCTTTCCTTTGCAGCGAAAACATTTTTGGGCATACTTTAAAGCTTTTTTGTCTGACTTTCCTCCAACGTTAGAAACAGATCGAAAAAACTGATTTAGGTTGCACACCCAGATGTGGATCGAAATGCATCAGTAGAATAGCGAAACCAGAATGGTGTTGTTTTTTAACACCAACCAGCTTGCCAAATACAGCGGGAAGAACGATCCAAGTAAGAATGCACAGGACCGGCTAGGCTAAGGACCGGTCTTTTGGTTGTGATTTTTACACATTCCAAAACTCCTCCGACAAATGAAAATAACCTTGCTTTGCCATTTTTCATCAATGTTGAACACGAACTGTACTGTGTCTGTGTTAGACTTACCCTAAGTCTAAATCTTTCTTTATCCGAATTCATAAATTTATTACCGAAATGTGACAGCGTTGCGGAGGAGACAGTGAGAAAAGTGAACGGAGATTAAATATCCTCCGCAGCGCCATGATATTTCTGGCATGACTGTGTTCGGATAAGGAAAGATTTAGACTTAGGGTAAGTCTAGTAGGTCTCTTCAGATATCCTACGCATTTTGGTTTGTGAAAGTTGACTCTTCTCGTCATGTATCTTTCAGTTGATAAACTGCATTTTACGTTTTTTCTTCCATTTAGAAAACCGAAAATTGAAACAGTGGAAAGAGCTTTGAGGAAGAAATCTCTTGAAGCAACTTTGAAAATTCAAGACTCCTAGATGTTTGGGGAACTTCAACAAGCAAGAGCAAGGTAAACTAGAGTATTTCTATTGCGCAAATGATACATATTTTGAATAATGCTTGGTCATAAACTTTGACTTTAAAATGGTGGCAATGCTTTTCAAAGAGGCCTTGGTCGATGCGACACTTTTATGGAACATGGTGGACAGGGAATCCTCTCCGTGTGCAATGACTTGATTGCTGTGGTTTCAGGAGGGTAGTGTAGCAAATTTTGCTTCACATTCTCGTTTTTTTTCAATGAAAAAGTCAAAGAGAGAATTCAAGCCCCAGCTTATCTGCTCTAGGAGGCATTTAAGAATTTAATAAAGTATTTTCTTTTTCACGAGTTTAGTTACATTTTTTTCCCAAGTTTCTGCCGATGTTTTCAACATTTATTGTCGAAAATTCCTTTCTCTCTTTGTCTTCCATTATTAGTGAATTTGAAGAAAAGTTTGCTGCACTAGTCATTCTAAAGCGACCGCAATCCCGGTTGTTGCACCTAGAGAGGATGATTTCCTTGCCTAAGACGTCCGCCATTGTCCAGAAAAATGTTGGGCCGACCCAGACCTCTTTGAAAAGTTTTGTTCATAAAAACTAAAAACAAAAACAGTTAAGGCCAAAAATAAATATCAAATGATCTCAATCGATAAAAATAGTAAAAGACAATAAACAACTAAAATTGTTTTTGAGCATGTAAAATATAAAAGTTGCCCATAAAGCACATTTAAAAATTAGAAACTTTTTAAATGCTCAAGGTAAAGCGTCCTAAACGAAAAATGCTAAATGAAAATAAAATCAAACTCTTTTGTTGAAAACTTAGGACACCTGGAAAGCCTTTCAAAATTGATGAAACGTCGAGATCCTTTCTTGTGTTATGATTCAACCCCTTTTGTGACAGCCAGGTGGGGAATGCGCCTTGAGGGTTTAATTTACTCCCCCTTGTGTCCTTCCCTTTGTCAAATGTTTAGTCAGCTGTGTCGAAAGCTTTTGTTTTTCCGCCCTGTTTCCCTGTGGAATAATTCGAATAATGGCGGCTCCGAAAATGAAAGTGAAATTTGAGTTTTGAAGCGAAATTCAGTCTTTTCGTTACGGTTAGGTTCAAGTTAAGAGCACTGAATTCGGCTCCTGAAGTAAAAGGTTTGTTTTTCTCTGACTTAGTAGTAAAGAAGCCTATCTTAATTAACTTGGAGATTATTATGGACCGGCCTAGCAGCAGCAGTGAGTGTTCTCCGCCTTCGAAGAAGTTTAGGCCTAAAGAAACAGATACAAGCACAAGTTGCGTGGAAAAAGACTTCGACTGGAAGATCTTCAGAGACCCCGTGCATGGCTCAATCAAACTTCATCCAGCGCTGATTGCTATAATTGACACTCCGGAATTTCAACGACTCCGAGATGTTAAACAGCTCGGAGCATCTTACTGGGTTTTTCCTGGTGCCTGCCACAACCGCTTTGAACATTGTATTGGGACGTCATTTCTGTGTGGAGAGATGATTCGGTCATTGCAGCAATACCACGGGGATATTATCTCCCCAATGGATATTTTGTGCATTGAAATTGCTGGTTTATGCCATGACCTAGGACATGGACCCTTCTCTCACGTGTTTGATAATAGTTATATCAAGTATGTTGACCCTGGGTCAGCATGGACTCACGAGAAAGGTTCTATAGATATGTTTGATTACATGGTTGATAGTAATGTTACAGTTCAACAAGCATTTGAGAAGTTTGCAGTTGGTGGTGCTGAGATGCAGATGATTAAAGACCTGATAATGGGAAGAAACCAAATGAAGACACAGTTGAACAGAAATGCATGTTCAATGGAAAGGAATACGAGAAATGGTTCCTGTATGAAATTGTAGCCAATAAAAGAATGGTATTGACTGTGACAAGTTTGATTATCTCATGAGAGATTGTCACTTTGTTGGGACTCACAGTAACTTTGATTGTATAAGATACTTTCAAAGCATCAGAATCATTCTAGTGGATGGCCAGCTGCAGATTTGTGCAAGAGATAAAGAGATGTTTAACCTATATGAGCTGTTTCACACAAGATGGTCACTTCATCACAGAGTTTATCAGCACAAAACCACAAAAATCATTGAACAGATGATCATTGAAGCCATCTCCAAAGTCGATGAAAAATTCAAAATTTCAGCAAGCATCAACAACATGGCTGATTACACCAATTTGTCTGATTCTGTAATCTATGAGATTCTCAGGTCCCAAGATAACAGTGGTGAGGTGAGAGAAGCAAAGTTGATTTTAAGAAAATTGCAGTGCAGAGATCTTTATAAGTTTTGTGGCCAAGTAAATGCCCAGTTAACTACAAGAGATGACCATCTACCATCATCACAAGAAATCCTGCAAATGGGCACCAACGGAATAGCCAGAGAAATCATTGGCCTTGGGGATAATATCAACATAGATGACATTTTGTCAGCGTGATTAACATTTCATTTGGAATGAAGAATTTTGATCCTATTGATTCAGTGATTTTCTTCACTAAAGAAGGCTGTCCGATGAAGATCCGAAAGAAGAAATTTCAGAATTATTGCCACAAACATTTAGTGAGAAGTACATCAGAGTTTATTGCAGGAATTCCTCAAAGAAGGATTTAGTCCAAGAAGCATTTTTGTCTTGGTGTGAGGAGAAAGGTTTTAACAAGCCAAGACTGCTACAAGGAGACATTAGTGGTTATTTTACAGATGTGCACAAAGATAGAGATAATGAAATTGCAATGGAAAGAGAAAGGTTTGAAACCATTAAAAAGAACCCCAATGTTCGTAGGGGAATTCAATATGATTGAGTTAATAAAGTTTTTACTAATATATTTTTAGTAAATTAACACCAGGTTGGAAAGTTAGCAAAATTTGTGTAAAAGGTGAAAAATTAAGAAACCAGTATATGCATCACCATCAGTTTCTAAAGATTCTATTGTTCCTGGGCACATAGTTGCAGTACAAATTTTATTCACTGAAATACTTTTTCATTAATGAATATCATTCTTCTTTAGGCTAATTCCACAGTTTATTGACTTTTTGCACCAGAAAGACTAGTGCATATTGAAACAAGTTTTTTAACAGCACATTGTTAAGCAAAAAACTCACCTGTGCACCTAAACCTTCAAATGTGCAAAACAAACTTTCCAACCTGGCAATACATTATTAACATTATACTAATATATTTTCTGGAATTAATTTTAGTGATTCTGGGGGGCAAATCACTTCTAAAAGTTGCATTTTCAACTTTAAGAAGCTTTGTTTTTATTTCATCTGCATGAAAATCCAAGCCTGGCACCAACTTGCTGTGTGTACTCTTAGGTGCTTAATAAACATCCCCCATTAATTAATTTTGAGCTTTTTCCCCACCCTCCACCCCCTGGACCTTATTAGGACCCCCTATTAATTGTGGAGGAAAAAATTTCACTTGTGAAAGGACTAAACTACGTTTATTAAATTTCCCCCACCCCTTGGACCTTATTAGGACCCCCCGTTTATTAATTTTTCGAAAAATCCCCCCCCCATTTATTTGGCACCTTAGAGAAAATACAAGCCTGAATTTCTAAAAAATTATCTTAATTTGAATGCCTTTGAGTAATTTTCAGAAAGGCCAAAAAATATCCTCCGCTTCAATTGAAGTGATTTGCCTCTCAAGTTGTACAATATTTTCTGAATTTATCTTACCTAGTACAGTTTAACCCTTTTCAGTTCTGACTCATAACAGAACACCTTAAACTATCGATTTTAGTCCGCTTCTTAAGGTCCACAATTCCATGAAAAGTACAAAGGGGAGTTGGAGAATGGATCTCTGGACCGTAGGGGGAGGATATGAAGAAAAGGAACAAGCCTTAGATATTGGCGTCTAACCTGTATTCTGTGACCTGTACGTGGGGCATCAAACTCCCAGTCCCCTGATTCAACTGGTCTGTTTTAAGGTGCAAAAGGCTTGAAAGTTTCCTAATGAGATAATATATTAATTCAACGATCCCCGGGCTCTCAGTCAACTATAATATGGGATATAATGTTATATGACCTATTTTCCAGTTGTGTTGTATTGTGTTACCTACTCTAATAGACAAAGTCAAATAGACGATGATGAAAAACCACGCAAAATAATGTTTGAAATCGTTTTCTTTGGTAAGAATGTTCTCAAGTCAAGTTCGCGGAAGTTTTTGCGCTTGTTCGCTAGATGCCGTTCGAAATGATGCTTCGGCCTTTTTCAGATCTCCGGGAGTTTTTTGGCTTGAAATGGGCGAGTTGAATGTGAAGTCCATTTCAGTGGAAGGTTCTTTGCCAACAACCAACAATACCAGTCTAGATTTCAATGTTGCCACCATATAGTAGGTTTCAGATCTCCGGGAGTTTTTTGGCTTGAAATAGCTGACCTTTCAGGAGTTAATACAGTAACATGGCTGTGCGAATCCACCATTCGGTTAGTTCATCGCCGAAACAGAAATTTTTCAGCGATACGCAACGCGGTGATTTTTAGCGAAATAACGCGACGTTACCAGCCTGGGATATGGTCATATGGTGTTGCCTCTTCCTGTCTTCCTGAAGGTATTAGCGAGATTTCTGAGCGTGTTTAACGAGGGGCAATTCGCTCTTTTGGGATAAAGAGTGAAATGCCCCTTGCTTTAACGTTGTTTTCAAAAAAAGCGCAAGCTCGCCATCCCAAGTGACTGCTTGCGACCTATCGGGATACGGGGTTTAATGGACAGGTACAGAGTAGCAATTGATTGGATCTCATTGGATAGAAACCTCTCTAACTTGAATAAAATGAAGTCAGCCAAGCGCGAAATGAAAACAAGAAATCAAAATAAGCCGAGATTGATAAAGCTGATGGAGGACACAGTGTTGAGACCTAATAACGCTCACTAATATGACAATTCTCCAACGCAATGCGATTCAAAGATACGTAGAGACTCTATTAGAACGTTCATGCCAAAAATGTCTATTTTCCCGTTGCTGTTCTTCCCAAGCAAATGAACAAATGTTCGTAGCCATTTTCTAGTCACAACCCAGAGGCTGAAAAATTGAGTTTTGCTTTGAATAGAAATTAACGTAAGATATTAAGATTGTTAGCGTGCTTTTTCACAAAAAGCTCAGCTTGTTTCCATTGAGCTAAAGACAATAATAGACAAAGTTTCAATAATGTCCATATACGCTGTTTAATACCCGGCCTTGTCCAATCACAGCTTTACAAAGATAATTGCACATTTAGGTCTACTGCTGAACGGGGGTTGACTCTGTTGCTGAAATTAACCGTGTGACTGAAAACAAACCCATTATTTCAATACTTCCCTGGGTACCACAGCCTCTATGATGGGTCAAAGGGAGTGGAAAATTAGAAAGAAGGAGAAGATGATCTCTTCATTTACCCTCTCATTTCTTATTTTCCATTCCCTATAATCCGTTGAGGATCTCGAGGGGCATTTCAACCTTAAGAAATGCATGCGAGAGAACAAAAGGATTTCCATGAAAACAAAAGGATTTCCAAGGATTTCCATGAAAACAGTGGGTTTTCCAGCTACAGTGTACAAGATTCCCTAAGAGAGAATCGCCCTCGGAGGCTCTGGTATCCACAAAACAAGCATAAATCTTCGCTGGGAGAAACAGTTTCTAATATTTGGTAATTTAGTATTCTTTGCTTTTAGAAGTTTCATAGCATTGTCACTTCAAGTTGCCAAAGCGTATTGCCAGAGTTATTACACTTTTGCGACTCTGAAACTACGCTTGGGGTAATTAGTGGGTGTCTCCCCTCTCTAGCCAAGGGTAAAATCACTTCCAAAAATTTCTTCCAATTTTTGAAAAATCATTGTTTACTTGCTTACTGGCACAGCTCAACTAAACCATAATGGATGTAAACCAAATAAATAGTGCTAAAGTAAAGGTGTTAGTAAATAAACAGTTAACATAAAATTGACGCAAAGTTTTGGCAACTTCATATAAAGAAACAATAATGCCGTGAAGTTTTCTCGCTCAAGCTAACAGAACCATAGATAACCTGAAAAAATAATTAAAATTATTCCACACCTATTGACCTCCGTCTTCGCAGGAATAATCTGAATTCAAAGGGGTTTATATGGGTAGGGCTATTTTGCAACCAAATTCGGATAAAGCAAGTGTGATCCTATAATAGTGGCTCACTCACTCCCAAACCTCTCTGGCTTGGTTGATTTAGAGGAGTCGGTCCAGGACTGTCTAGTTTTTGCAGGTTGAAGAAAAGTCTTGCAGCTGTTGGTCGGAAAAGTATTTCAATATTAGAGAAAAACTAGTTTAACACCATGTCTGGAGACGGTAGGTATATGATAAGCTTTCTATCGTAATTTTTTAAGTATAAACTACAAATAACAGAAGGTATTGAGAGAAATCATGGGTGCTGTGCGGGTGAGGGTCTGGAATATGGCAACATTCCTCATGTGTAAAACAGATGTTCTCGAGAACCAGTGAGTAATAATCTGAATTAAATGTCGACAAATTCTAAACCAGATAACTAAGAATTATAAAGCTAAATATTAAATTTCGTGAACAGATGTGGGCTGGGAGTGAATGATTTTCACTATATTGAGATCCCCTCTGCTCTGGAACTCTTGGTGGAAATGTTTCAGTGATAGCCAAAAAATCAAACCCACAGTGTCAAAGATATTGAATAGGGTAGATATAAACACATAAAACTAAAGTTTAAATATTTGATTTGGTGAGCCTACAAGTTCTGGGACATAATAATGCAAGCCATAAATCCACTGATGGGGTCCTCTTAGTTAAACCCTTCAAAGACAGCCTAAACCCAACCTCTCTGGTGACATTAACATATAACACTTAAGTTTAAACTTTCAATTTTGTGAGGCAAAAACTATACGTTTTGATGCTAGACAGGTCCATTATTTCGGTATTCTCAGACTCAAAGAGTTCCTTTGCTCTTACACGGAGTTTGGAATGCATTGTAGCCAACAGCTGTTGCTGATTTGCATCGAAAAACTCTATCCTGAAATTATTGAGAACTAGTATTATTATGAGGAAAACACAGCATCTTATATGTATTTTTATAAAAGTTTATAAGGAAGTTTTTGTTCAAGGAATTAGAGTTTTTCGTCCCCAAAGACTGCAAGATCATTTACGGTTAAATGCTTGAATGTCTCCAAACAATGCAAAACTGATAAATTGTCTTCTCGGTTTTCTACAAAATCTGTTGAGTAAATTTGTTCCTTTTTGCGTTAAATAATGCATTTAATTCTTTTTGAAATAACTTATTATCTGATACAATATGCACTTATGATTATCTGTCCCCTTTGAGAGAAAGATACCAGCGAAATTGCGTCAGGAAAGAGTCGGAAAACGTATGTCGTAGCATTGCGCCTTTGGAGGGGTATTTGACTCTTAGAAAAGGCGTACAAGATTTCTACAAAACAAAAGGATTTTAAAGGGATTTCCATTAAAACAACTCGAGAACAATAGGATTTCTAGCAAAGGTGTTCGAGATTTCCAAGGAGTGAATGACCCTTGACGGTGACGCCTATAACATACTTAACTTAAACCTAAGGGACACTCCACTCATGGAAAAGGCGTGAGATTTCTATTTAAACAAAAGGATTTCTAAGGGATTTCCATTAAAGCAATAGGACTTTCAGCAACATAGGTGTATGAGATTTCCAAGGAATGAATTGCCCTTGACGCTGACGCCTACTACATGCTGAACTTAAACCTTAGGGACACTTCACTCTTCAAAAAGACGTGAGATTTCTGTTAATACAAAAGGATTTCCAAAGGTTTTCACTGGAAACAATAAGTCTTCCAGCAAAAGTGAACGAGATTTCCATGCACTCCTCGGAAACTATGTCAAATTGCCAAGGATTTCTTGACAACAATAGGATTTGCAGGGAGTGTATTTGAGATTTTCAAGAAGTGAATATTCCCTTTTGTGGCAAGCTCACAGCAATATGTTTCCAATCAATAAAGCAAACATATCTGAATGATCATCATCACAGACCACTATTGAACATGACTGAACATACTGTATTATTCCGTCCTGATAAGACTTCTGATCCGAGGGCTGGGCCGACTGATGGGCGTGACGTCAAAGGTCACAAAACACCTGATCTAAACAGCGATTGCAAGGATAAACCAAAACGATAAACCGAACGCCTTTGGATTAGGCTACTGAAAAGCAAAACAGCGAGAAGGAATCCATTTACAGTTTTTCCAGAAATAGAAAGATAGGCCTATCAAATGATTTGATTTGTAGTGAATTTTCCAGATAATATGGCTTCGTAATCTTCAATGCCAAATGTATGGGGAATGTTTACTAATTTTCCTACCCCCTGGGCCTATTTTCCTAAGATTTTCCTACCCCCTGGGCCTATTGGGTCCAGTTTGAGTTTACCAGCCGTTTATAACTTTTTCTGGATTCTCTATCTGACCTCTCCCTCCCCCCTTTCACAGAAGCAACACCTCCCTTTCACAGAGACACCATGTTGAGAGCAGGGTGAAAGAAACGCGCATTGAGTCGCGCGATTAATTTGATATGCGATGCGCATGCGCTGCCGCTGCCTCTTCAGCACTCCCTGCCTTTTTCAGTGAGCAGCGAGCTTTTCTGACAGGCCTAGAAATCGTTACCTAAGTAACAGCTGCACTCGCTCGAACTCGAGGCTGCACTATCCTTTCAAGAAAAGAAAGTAAAAGACGGTGAAAGGGATTCATGTTTTTTCAATACTTACAAATTCTTGTGGATGGATCTTGATTTTTTTCTTTTCAACATTTAATAAGTCCCTTGTTTTCCGAAATCACAAATCCTCATACAAATTTATAACAATTATACAATATGATATAGAATATCTTCAACAATAAAGCTTCGACTTTAGCACTCTTTGATCAGCCTGTGTAAGTCAGAATAAAGGCTATATTGTCATTGCTTTGTGATGGAACATAATAAAGTGCTTGTCAATATTAGCTAAGGGCATATTTGTCATGACTACATTGGTCTAGTAAATCTTTAGAGAAATCCGTCGCGCACTTTGAGGCGGATGGTAGGTGGTGTTATCTATATCAGCAGATTCAAAGTTCTCCTGGAAGATTTCAATTGTTTTAATCTGCTGTTTGAAACTTGGTTGTGCTTTTGTTGACAAGAAATCTGCCTATTCAAAGATACCTTCTGTTGCCTTTGATTTGGAGGATCTTCTTTTGAATAATGGATGAAGAAGTAATTGAACGTAGGCCGAGAAGAGAAAGGCGCATTCGAACATCCGCGAGTCCATCTAATGAATCTTCTGATGTTTCGTGTAAGTAGTTGATCTGATACTCGATCTGAAAGGTGTGTTGGGACCAAAATGAAACAATGTTTCAAAGCCCGTAACCACTTATCTAGCTTATCAGAAGTTCATAGATCTTAGATCAGAGCCAGCGAGCGAGAGCCAGCGCCCAAATGCCCTTACAGAACATGAGAGTACGAAATAATTTGTAAAATTAGGAAGTCGCGTAAATATTGTAATGTTCCTGGCAGCATCCGCAGGATACGTATACGAATTATGATACAGGAGAACTTCTTTGCCTTTGAGAGCTCAAGATCTCAACTTTGCTTTATGAAATGGATGTCGTTTGATAAGAGAGGTAGCATTTTCCAGATCACGTAGCAAAATAGACCACCTATCTCATTCGCTCGCTTATTTTGCTAATCAACAGACAGAACAGCGTCCAAAACAAAATTTTTTGTTGAACCATCGCACCTTTGAAAAGAGCGATGGGCACTTCACTCACTTGAAATATCGTACACTTTTGCTAGAAATCCCAAAGGAAATCCTTTTGTTTTCATTGATATCTCGTTGAAATCCTTTTCATTTAACAGAAACCTTGAAATGATGATGATGATGATGATAAAGATGATGATGATGGTGATGATGAATGTGAATGTGAAATGCGAAGAAAGAATGCATGAAACTGCTATAACTGGGGGCATGTGGGGTAATAACTGGAGTAGCTAACTCCCAATTGATCACTTCTTTATTTAAATCAAATTGCTTGGTTTTTCAGATTCAAGCTCTCGCCGCAGTCGCCGACACTACAACGCTGATGACGATGTAAGTTGCTTAATATTTAAATGTAGAATAAGATAACCCTCCTTATAAAGTAAACACGAGAAGGCGAAAACGATTTAAGGAACAGCCACTTTAAGAAACAAGAGATTGTTAAAGAACAGCGTGGAAAACAACGGTGGGCGAGGCTCCATACAAACTTATCGAAACAGAACAAGCATTGTTCCATTAAAAATAAGTGATCCAACTGCGACAAACTATAGTTGAGTTGGTGGGGAATGCGTCGAATTACTGAGTATTTTAGTTCAACATTGTAAAATTGCAGTGAGGATTGTCTTTCCTTCTAAATCAATTAGAAATTTGTTCTTGTTATGCTATGATTACTGTATGTATGGATAGGGAGCGCTCAACAGGGTAAATACATGAAACTGCATAAGTAACAGCAAATGACCGAACACTTGCGCTACACACTTTTTTTTTTATAAGAATACCTTATAAGAATACCTTATTTTTGCCGAGCCTCGATTATTCTTAAGCTTATTCGATTTTGAGCCTGGAAAATATTCTTAAATTATTCTTAATCATCAATGTTGTAAATTGGCCTGAAGATCAAGAGAAATAAGTCAAATCTTTGTCATTTGTTATTTTATTAATAAAAAGAGTTACTGTATCAAAGAGTCAGACAGGATGTATGCATTTCAAAACAAATACAGTTGCCTGACAATCACACTTATTGTGCAGTGTAAAAAACGCAGAGAAATAAAAATGATCCTCGTCAATCTTGAGCCTCAGATTATTCTTAAAAAATTCTTAAATTTCAGCAATTTTGAGCCTGAATATTCTTATAGACTGTATTCTTATAAAAAAAAAAGTGTATATGATGATGATGATGAGGAGGAGGAAACGACAACAAGATCTTCCAGGCGAAGCAGACGTAATCAAGATGGTATGGATGTAGATTTCATTTGATGATTCAATCACAGTAGATGCTATGGTGCTTTGATGATGATGGTGATATTGAGTATGATTGTGATTAAAACCATGATGGATGAAGATGATGATGATGGTGATGATGATGGATGATGATGATGATAATCCTGATGATGATGATGACGATGATGATGATAAGGATGAGGATGATGATGAAGATGATGATGGATGAGGATGATGATGATGATTTTGATGATGTTGGTGGTGTTTGAATAATGGTGGTTATGATAATGATGATGATGATGATGATGATGATGATGATGAAGATAATCCTGATGATGATGATGACAATGATGATGATTTGGATGCGGATGATGATGATGATGATGGATGACGATGATGATGATGATTTTGATGATGTTGATGGTGTTTGAATAATGGTGGTGATGATGATGATGATGAATGATGATGAATAATGATGATGATGATGATGATGATGATGATGATGATGATGATGATGATGATAGTAGTGGAATAGATAATGATCTTGAAGATGGATAATGATGATGATGTGGTTGAAGATGATAATGATAATGATGATGGTGATGCTGGTGATGATAATGATCACGTTGATTACCGCATGATGATAGTCGAAGTGATGATCATGATGATGATATTCTAATTGATGATGATGATGATCAAGGTGATTTTGACTATAATGTCGATGGTGATTATGTAGATGATTATGCTATTGATGACCATTGGTAAATATGTATATTGTTGTTGATAGTGATGACGAATATGACCATCATCAGGAACATGAACTGAACGTGATCCTTGCTTCTTCCTAAAATCTTCAATTAAATGAATAAATTTCGTTATTCAGCAGATGATGAAGAAGAAGTGACAACCAGCCGCAGAAGTAGAAGGAAAGTTGAAGATGAAGATGAAGAAGATGAAGCACCATCAAGAAGCAGCAGATCAGCCATCACCATTTCATCGTCATCAAGCTCTTCCGCACCAGCAAAGAAATCTGCAGTTATGGGAGCAACCATGCAGGCGATGAACGATGCACGACGAAGTGAGTTTAATCGCTTACTTTTTCTCTATTAATGACTCTACTGTCAGGTTCAGAAAAAACGGGGAGCTGAAAATAAGCGGGGGTCGACGCCGTTATGGAGAAAAATATATCAGGGAATCAAAGTAGAATAGGCATTAAATTAATATAGCTTGCGTTTAACTGTATAACGAACCATATTCAATAGAATTGAGGTCATAAGTCGCTGACTGAGGAATGGAAGTCATTTCTATTATAACTATGCGTATGCGTTTATTGGCCTAACTTATATTTTATTTTTAAAAGCGATTATTTTGACCAGAACTTTTGTGATAAGGGGGATCAAATTGAGCTGCGGAGTTCATCGGAAAGACCATAATCCCCGTTTATTCTGAACCTGAGAATTAGAATAAGCTTTTTTAACCAGGACATCATTCTGTTTCTATCAATGTGTTCTCTATATTCTGTTCGTTTGGACCTATATTAACTTTACGTTTCGGAGCAAACATACTGTAGGATTGTACATAAAGCGATTTGTTTCGCAGTAAAGGCAAACGAATGGGTATCTCTTCCAGTTCTTATCGTAGCTAGTTGTGTTTTTTGAACTCAGTGCGGACAGGGTTCGATCCTCAGCCGCGGTAGCATCACATACAAGGTCAAGATCTTGTTAGAGTTTCTACGTCAGTCTTGTTAGTCTTGTCAGTTTATCGGTCATGGTGATTGCCACTAAATAGTACAGCATTTCATCTTTTTCTTCACCACTCTCTTTCAGTCTTGATAGTATTACTCAACACTGCTCAATATTCCCACTCTGTTATTCAGATTCACTACTATAAATGCGTCAGAAAATGTTCAGCCCTCCATTGAACTTCATCCCCAATCTATAGTGTTTACGGGCCCTTAGAGTATTGTAGCTCATATCTTTAAATTGTGATGAGAATGCCAAATTGTGAGTGAGTCTGACTAGGAATTTGTGGCTTTTGGTTTTATTCCCACTTACGTCAAACTGATCATGAAGAGTGAGGAGAGTCGCCAGATCCCTGTAACCCCAGGCAAGAAGCAAAACGAATCACAAAGTGTGGTCACATTGAGAAGAAGGACTGGGGTCGCATCACTTAGTTAGCCCTGTGCTATTCAGTGGTCCCCCTGTGCTAACCACAGAAACCCATACCTTACGAAAACAGCTATTGTATGTGCCTATCTATCTGCCTCTATCTATCTACTTCAATTGTATCAGGCAATTTCAGTCTTACTTTTCTTCCACATATACAGTAAATTAAATTCACAAAAACGCATCAATAATGAAAATGGGAATAAAATCTATTAATGATAAATATTTGAGAAGATTCGTGAATTATTAAGTTTATGAAAATAGAGAATATTTCAATATTCGTAATATCTTTGGTTATTTGAATTATATTTTCTGTTTGTTGTTGGAACATAAGATATTAATGGCAGGTTATGCAGATGTTGTGGTCTCCAGTTTATCAAGTTTACGTATTCTTTTAAGCATTCCTTTTGTTAAGAAGATGTATTATAGATGAGAAAGCGAGACGTATTTGTGAAAATATTTGAGGTACCATGTAGGGTTACTGTAAGTAAGATGGCGGGACTAGTCATCTGTTGGTTTTGGACAACTCATGTTTCCACTGAGAATCAAATTCTGTTCTAACTTTACTGGTGCTTTATTATTGCAACGAAGATTTCAATTGGTAGAGGAAAATTAAATTCAAATTAAATGAAAAACATCTTAGTTCAGGTTATTGTGTTTCAATGTAAATTAAGTTAGTTAGAAAAGACTTGCTGAGATGTTTCAGGGTTATACAAGATAAAGACATTATAGAAGTTAGAATAAGCTTGATTTTGCTGTAGCTGGAGACCACAAACGTTTAAGAAAACGTGAAGAAAATTAGATAAAAGTTCGAGAAAGGACGAATAAGCTAAAAGAAAAGACAAGAACACTAGAGCACGACCTATTGAAAGTCATGGAGAATTACGAGGCTTTAATGAAACGTGTTAATAATATCTATAAAAATCGAGGGAAGATTTATACTTCTCAATCAGATAAAAATATCGTTGAGGACTATGCTAACACAGTTTTAAAGATGCAGACCACTAAAGAATTAAATGATGCTACCGTGGAAAACAAGCGGAGGACTGTTGTTCGTTTCAACTTGGAAAGTGAAGACGAAGATTATATGCTTGCTGATGCTGATGATACGTTTCTGGATGCATTTACGAACGATGGTAATTTAGCTGGTTCTCATGATGATGCTGGTGTTAATGTTCAAAGGGAAGGAACAGGAATCAATGACGTTTTTGACCTGGAAGGCAAAACTAAAGACTTGGAGGTGAAAGTTATTATTGAGAGCCTAAAGCAGAAAGGAATGAATGAAGATCTACTGCCTGAAAGAAGAAATGGAAACTTGGGGAGTAGAGGAAGATATAAAGATTTTGATCTGGAAGGGGTAAATAAAAATTTGCAGCTGGAAGGTACAAATACAAATATGCAGCTTCATGAGAGAAATGACGATTTGGGTCTGGACAGAGTAACTGGAGATGTGCATCTAGAAAGACGGAATGAATACTTGGAGCTTGAATTAAGAAGTGAAGATTTGAAGCAAGAAGGTAGAGTTGAAAATTTGAAGCTAAAAGGACGAAGTAAAGACTTAGAGCTGGATAGAAGAAGTAAACATTTTGAGATGAATAGAAGAATCAAAGACTTCAAGCCGGAAGAGATTAATGGGCTGCAAGATGCAAATGAGGATATGGAACTGAAAGAGACAAATGACGACCTTAATTTTGAAGAAATTAGTAGAGACTCGAAAATAGAACGAAAGAACGGCGCTCAGAGTCTGAAAGAGAGAAGTGAAGTCCTTGTTGAGATGGAGAAGGAAAAGAGTAACGTCGAGGAATGCTTAGATCATTTCACAGAAACTTTTGTTGTTATTCCATCAGAAGAAAGAAAGAACAAGAACAAGAAAAGAGGACAGAAAAGATATATGACTTCGTGTATGATTTCCCTTGTATCAAACGATCAAACTGCTCAAAAAATAAGCCCTACTTGATCATTAAAGACGATGAAATCGCTAGAAGATGTCTTCCAGTTTTTTCCACCGCCGAAAAACATAATTTGCCTTTTCCTGTATCAAAGTTGTTTGTGAATTTAGACCGTGTAAATGTCAAAGTCAATCGCAAAGACGAGAGCAAGAGAAATTTTGCTTTGAAAGAAGTGCATGATCAAATGACACATAAAAGCAATGATATTGATGATGATAATAATAACAATGGTAGTATTCAACTCTTCGTTCTTAAATAATCGCAATTCATTCTTAAAATAAGCGTATCAGATTTCCGTTAAAACAATAGGATTTCCAAGGGATTTCTATGACAATAGGATTTCCAGCAAAGATTTTAGAGATTTCCAAGGAGTGAATTGCCCTTAGCAACACTTCAGTTGATAAGTTTCATGTCGTAATCTTTAAGCCTTGTATAATTGTATTAGTACAACTTCGATCGCGTAAGTGAGAGAGAGAGAGCTGTTTTAGGCTTGCTTGAAATGGACTATAGAGACTGTCTATTGGGTTAGTGATGGGACAGCAGAGAAGCAGTACCCGTTCGTTTTAAGTCTGGTTTCCATGTGACAATAAGTAGACGGGCCAGTGCTGAGACATGGCTGTACCAGAGCTGGTGCGGCGATCTTTTCCGTTGTAACTGAAACACTTCCTTGCGGTGGCTCTGCCGTTACTGGCACTGTTACTCTACCCGCAGTAACGCCGACGTAAAAGTTGTATTGCACCGAAACACTTTCAGTATGTCTCGTTTTTAATCACAATCTGTACTGACTTACGTTCAACGATATGTTTTGTCCTCAATTTGCAGTCCTCTCAGTTTAAGGCGCGCGATCGCGCGCGCGCCTCCACACGCTCCTCGTCTGGTCAAGACGCGCGTAATTTCACGCACCTCGTTTCTTGTGATTCCTTAAAATCACGCTTCTCAAAAGTTTTTAGTGATCTTTGAATAAAAAATATCTTGATTCTGCTAATCACATAATTGATATTTAGTGGCTGTCATTGAATAAAAACAATCCAACCGCTGATAGATTGATGATGTTAATCATCTGCGTTGTGTGTTTACGTGGTTTGCGTAGTGATATCCGAGTTCTTTGTATAATATCTCCTACAGTTAAGCTTTATTTGCAAAAACGAAGAAAATCTGGTCTTATTCGGTGTCGTCATGCTGCAGGCGTTGAATCTGAAGCGTGGAGAAGCGACAAGAAAAACGATTCAAGAAACTTTTAGGAATAATTCTCGTCGATTTTTCATCATCGAATCCCAATTCTTCTGATTCTCTGTGTGATGTTGAAACTGATTAATTGGAACTGTTTAGATGAACTGAGTCATTTGTTAAAAACATCTTATAAAAAAGTCAAATAATGCGTCAATGCGAGAATATGTCAAAATCGCCGTTTCTAAAAAACGCGCGCCTAAATATATCGAGGTGCGCGATCTTCCACGCACCCTCTAAAATTCTCACGGAGAGGCCTGAATACGTAACTGAGGAAATTATTCCCAGAATTCCTTTCGAAAATCCTTAATCTGATAAGACACCCTGATTTTTGTCTAAAACCCTCGGCCAAACGATAAAACATTGTTTGTAAAACATTCGAAATTTGCTTCTCGAGTGAAGAGTTTTTCCGTTCAGCCATGTTGCAAAACAACGCTGAAAACAATAGGCAATAAACTGATCGGTAACAATGGCTTGCAAACAAAAACAAATCAACTCAATCAGCTTTTCTGGCCTAAATCCCCTCCCTCTTGTCAGCAAGCTCTATCTGTCAAACCAAAAGTTTTCAGAATCTGAGGGAATCTAGAATCTAATCTTTTCCGGATAATGTACAACAGATAGCAATACGTACAAACTTTATGTTTCAGGTAGTGATTTTCATAAGATTTATCTCCTGTTTATTGACACTATGCAGATACCGTTAGGTTGATCCCAAATTTCAGCCCGGAAAAGGACAAAGCATAAAATCCGATTTTACTTACATCACGCCTAAAACAATTTCACCAAATTAGGTAACCCGTACTAATTAATCTGTTGTTCTTTCGTATGTAACTTCTATGGAATATCGTCATCGATGAACAGCGACTTGGCCATGATCGCTTGACGAACAGAAAAATTGGACTAGCTAGTGAATTCAGATGGATGGTGGGTGCCTGGTCCTCTCAATCCGTTGGTCTCCTTTGGTTTGAAGATCTATGGTACGTCACGGGCTCACGGTGCTGTACAAGACAACTATGTCCTCAAGACAAGCCTTGAAAGGAGGAATGGAAAACTTGCTATCTGGTGAACTGAACGAGAGAATTGGAAGTTTGCATATAACACGTGACTTAAATATTAAAATTTCTTTTCTTTTTATACACTTTTTTCGATAAATGTGATTTTAATACTACTCGTGGCAGGAGAGAGTAGAATCGGTTTTTACAGGTACATTTCAACGTTTTCGGCAATCTAACAATATTGAAAAACCTAAGATTAATTCAAAAGCGGCCATCTTTTGCGGAAGCGTCTATTGAATTTCAATGAGCCAATAAATGCAGCAGACAAGGTGTTGCAATCTGTTTAGGCACGCTGATTTTTGTTCAAGGCCCTTGGCCAAGCGATAAAACATTGTTTGTAAAAGATTCGAAATTTGCTTCTCGAGTGAAGAGTTTTTCCGTTCAGCCATGTTGCAAAACAACGCTCATCAAACATAATTGCATGCGTCAAGGGAAACATGTTTTTGAACTGTTTCAAAACATAGTGCAACAAATGTTGCTCATTTATGCTTGTTAAGCTGTGTTTTATGACGTAGCCAAACGTTCAAACATTGCTTGATAAGAAATTTTCCAATGTTTGACAAGCAATGTTTGCTCGTTTGACCAGGGCCTTTCGCTATGTTTTGTGACATGGTCAAACACTCGAACATTGCTTGCTAAGAAAATTGTTTGACAAACAATGTTTGATAACTAGGGCCTAAAATTTTTGGTGGGCGGAGTATGGTTGGAGTTCAAAGAATTACCTAGTTTCTTTATTGCATTATTTAAGTTTCTTGTTCTTCTTCTCTTCTCGTTTGCTTCATAAGGCTTCTTCTTCTTCAGTAATCTAATTCCAAAATCTTTATTCCTTTTTTTAGAGATCCCAAGCTGCCATCTGGCTTTGTTGTTCCTCAAACGGTTTGTTATAACATAATATTCGTCTTTCCCATCATCAGCTACTTGTGATGATTTATATAATTTTCTTTTTCATTTTATAATTCCTGTCATTGTTCTTTAGTGTTTGACTTAATTTCGTCTTTGTTTTTCTAACAGGCAAAGAAAGCGGTAAGCATTTCCATTTTTCTTATTTATTTCTATCTTTTTTCTTTTCCTCTATCGACCTGTAAATTTCCTAAAACCAGGCTTACAGTATAGCTATTGACCTAAGAAACGATGAACAATCGCCAACTAGTTGTAACTGCTAACTTAAGTGGACATGTCAACAAAAATCAGATTTTATAGGAAACAGTTGATCGCTGTCGCAAGGGCGCTCATATCGAATGCGACTAAAAGCCCATTTCCACTTCGTTCGCATTCGCTGTTCGCTAGCCATCAAAAAACGCGAACGCGAAGCGATTTTGATTCCTGTTCAACAGTGAATGCGAACGAAGTGGAAATGGGCCTTTACTGTGCCCAATCCGCCTGTCTTAACAAACGCGTCAATGATCTTCCACACTGCAACTATATTCTCTCAATGCTTTCTTTAATGTAACTGAATACTTTTTAATTTATAGGCTGCTGGAAGTGGATTCGCCAATTTGGTCATGAAAGCATCTGCTCAGCTATGGGAAGACAAATTTATGGCTATGAGAGCTAAAAAGGGTGGAAGCGACGTGAGTTTGCTCAATTGATTTCCTTTATTCTTTGGCCACTCTTCTGCATAAATATTATTTGTCGTATCCTCCATGGCAGCATAGAGAAGCTGGTGATCGAGGGGCGGATCGATAGAACCCGAGGGCTGGCGTTGGGGACGAGCTGTATAGTAGTAGAGCTGACTCGTGCTTGTCGGGATCGGGATGGTTTCAGACCCATGGAGCGCCAGTGTCAGCCGCTGACAAAGCGCAACGAAGAAGAGGAGGATCCTCCGTAGATTGAGCTTTGATGTTTTCCTAATATACGCATTGTTTCTTATATTCTTCATGAATGGTGAACACTAGGATAGATTTTTCCACAAATGACATACCACAAGAGATCGGATTTGAACCTGGACTGTATGACTAGTAAGCTAACGACATTTACACTGAGCTGAAGGGCTCAATAAAATCGTCGACTAGCTCTCTAAGTCATACAGGCTCTCCTTTCGTTTGACATTTTTCTGCTACTGCTGTATTGAGCCTTGTTCATTGTTTTTTTATTACTGTCAGAAAATTTAAATATCTAGCCCAAGCAAGAAGCTATTAACAGACCTAAAAGCCACTCTCCGTGTTTTTCGGAAATTTTCTGACCCCATTTCGTATCGGATTGAGCAAGTCTGATAATTGAAAGCATATTTAATGAAACAGTTTATTCTATTGCTGAAATACCGAGGTTGTTCCTTACAGGGACAGCCTGAATGGATGAACAAGAACAAGAGCAGAGACAAGGTCCTGGTAAATGTTGGTAAGAAACCCGGCCACAAGAAGGAGGAGGAACATAAACCCGCTTGGGGTGCCAATCTCAAGAAATCTGAACCAAGAAGAAGGGTTGGCGATTCTAAGGCTGAAGACAGCTCGCAACCTGCATTTGCCAAAGTTGGTCTTCGAAAGACACAGCGCAAGGAGGATGATGACGAAACTGGCAGCAAGAAAGTTGACTGGAAGGAACAAATGGTGAAGAAGCCAGGCGCAGCATCATCTCGCCGCAGCCGTGGAGGAGATGATTCTGATTAAATTCACCAAAGAGACACTTTGCTTAAGAAGGAGTGCGTTAATTAACGTTTAATAAATAAACTTGGAAATTTAACTACCATTTTTGAATCCTATTTTCTTTATTTTTACATGTCTTGAAATGCGTAAAATTTACCTAAAAGACTTTACTCCCTGTAGTGTCGGCTCTATTGTAATTATTCTTTTTTTAATTCTAGCAAATTGAACTTTTAGGTATATCTTTTGAAAATAAGTTTTACCATTTTTATGGTAGTCTTATGTCAGTCTTCAAAAGATAGCTACAAAACACTTTCTTAATAACTTTTTTTAAAAGCAATTTTTAATTAATCTGTAATTATTATGTCTAGTACATTTATGATTTACATTGTACGTATATTTGATGGAAAGATAAATGCACAATCTAAGTATTTGCATTAACAACTTTTGCTTCATCTTTAAAGTCTTTTTCTTAAAAATACATTTTGACTTAAAATGTCCTGCCTTTTTATATGCAACAACTGATGCTGATTTCGGTATCACAGATGCTTGCTTTATGGTATCTTTTTAACAAACGATTTGCAGGATGCTGCGAGAACCAGCTTCAGAAAAATGTTCACTTCAAGATCTTACTCGAAGCCTTGGCCGAATACTGAGACTGTCAAAGAGAAACCAACATGCTTGATTAACATTCTATACATCAAGAGGAACAAGCGAAAAAAATGCGTCGATCTTTGTCAAAACAAAATATAAGGTGCACTATTTATTCCCTTTCTACGGCTTGGTTGTCACTTTCAAGTCCAAACGTTGACACTAAAACATGAAATACAAACTACCATACAGAGGTTGGCCAAAATCTTAGCTCCATAGGACAATCAAGATTGGAACTCTAATCTTGCCAATCATTGCTGGGAAAACACCAGATGGATTGGGACAACGTTTCAGTGATTGATGAGGATAAGAACTGGAAAACAGACTTGTCAAAGAAAGCATTCACTCAGTTCTATCAACTCATTTCACCAACCAAGTATCGTACAAATATCCCAGAAATCTGGTTGAATAACATCAAAAGTTACATTGAACCCAATTTTGGCACCACATATTCTAGAAATTGAGCGCCAAAAACAGCTTCTTTGTAGGTCCAGTTAATTTTCACGAGATTTTCACACATTTCGATCCAACCTATGCAATAAATAAGATAGAAGCCACATTTCTCATTGCCGATGATGGGAGACAGATCTCTCCCGAAACGTTGCCCAAATAAATATCAAAGTCTTGTCATGGTAAGCGGCGATTATCATTTCTAATACGGAAGCAAAGTCTAACATGGTGCCTAAACAATCCTTGTAACAAATCTAATGCTATAGCGCTGTCCTAGACCTGCATTGTGTCCCCTTACCCCTAGGTCCTTCTGGTGTCCCTGTTTTTGATCTTCAACAGCAACAGATAGCTACAGTATACAAAAGCTGCCCAGTTCATTTGTCAAATCGTCTTCGCGAACATTTTTGCAATATCCTCTGTCACAACTGCCTTTGCTGAAAGACCGGCATGACCGTCTTCTAAAAATGTCTTTACTTAATCTGAAGGGCAATTCGTACAGACCCCGTACACCCTCGACTGGAATCTCTGTTGTTTTCGTGGGAAACTTATAAGAATCCTTTTGTTTCAATAAGAGTCTCGAGTGAAATGCCCGTCGACTTTATCCAGTCTACACTACCAGAAATGTTCATCAAAGAAAACTTGTCGGAGAAAAGCTGTTTTGTCGAGTCTCGAGCATAAAGATAGTCTTGAGAGTCAAACGGTGCTCATAAATTTTCAAAAGCGTTTTTGAGTTTGCAAATTGAATGAATTTTTAGTGGTAGCTGTTTGGTTTACGTTATTAACTAAAAGTATACTCGGCAATCCGGTGAACAAGAATTATCAAGATTTCAATATTAATCAGCTATATTTGAGATCTTTTGCAGGTAAAATATAGTAACATTGCGTTGCGTTTATTCATTAAGTGGTGAATTAATGCGCCATTTTATTAGCATCTTTGTGTAAACGCTCATTGCGAAGTTGCGCAAATTTTGAAAACGAGACTGGTAGTTATTGAGATTTCGTATAAGTATTTGTTTTATTTATTAGGGGGTTGGAAATAAGAGTTTTCAGATGAGGACATTTGACAAAATGTTATAGAGTTTAGATACTTAAAGAGATAGTTACCAACTGTGGTCCTTTTGAATCTTTACTGGTTATACTTTGGTCTTATTTGGTATGCGAAGAAAAAGTAATCGCTCTCTTGAAATCTGCAGCTAAGTAGAAGACCAGAAAACTTCACTCAGCATTAAGGTAAAGTATTGTAAAATTTATAAACGTTTTAATAATTGTATTAGTGTTTAATAAAAATACAGTTTTAGAGTAAATTCAATAGAATGGGGAGGTAGAATGAGTTACATGGAGTTACAGAGAGAGGGATAAGGGTATCGATTATGTATGGGCTTCTTGCGGATCTAACAATTTCTAAGGAGTCTTACTGTATCGTTGCAAGTTTTGTTGCCATTGGGGCCTTTGGGGAATTCTGCCTACTCTTTATCGATGTCAAGTCAATACCTAGCTTTTTCAAAACAAACTCTAAAACGATATGCACATGATATCTAACGTTTTGGAGGTATTCGATTCATGGACTTTATCATCCATGCTTGGAGCATTCTTTGAGAAATACAGTGGCTTATGGCGAATAAATCTATAAATAGGGAATTTTGACCGAACACATAGCCAGTAACCTACTTGGGTGGTACGTCTGTTCCTATTTTTGGGCAATTCAGGTACCCTCCGATTGGCATTGTCTCAGAGATGAAGGTCATTTTGCTTGGGAAAAGGCAGCGACAAGGAGGACCCCTATACAAGGCAACATACTGGCTTTGCTGAAGAGATAAACAGTGGACCCAGTAGATTTTTGATCGTGCCATTGTTTTATATGTAGAAGAGAGAAGAGAGAAACATATTACAGTATATAGACCCAGTAGACTTTTGATCGTGTCATTTATGGCAGTGTTCATGCATCCTGTCCAGCCAATGCTGGGGCTGTCACGAACTAACAAACTGAACATGTGAAGGTGGTTGTGAAATGACGAAATTAGCGCCAGCCGCAGGGACTAGATAAACTGACAAGATGTTGGCCCTAGCTGTGACGCTACTATTGCATGGGCTCGAACGTTCTGACCTCTGACCATACACAATACTGACACCATGCTGACGCCGCACTAGCCAGCTGGATATAACACTAAATACCTGGATACTACCGCATCTTCATGTAAAGGCCGGAAGGAACTCCAAGGAACTCTTTACTGGATTGCTACTTATAAAAGCAATAATATGGTTCGAAGAAACACGCGTTTGAAAAACATGAAATGAAAAGAATGAATAGAACGGATATAACCCCCGTGTGGATTATAGTGCTAGGGAACATCATATAGAAACAACAGCAACTGCGCAGTTCGTCATTTCGGACTTGTTGGTCGTTTTCGTTCGATGGAGATGGATGGAGGAAGGCCATGATATCCTTTGGAAATGATTCTACGAGATTAAAATGAAAAGATTGCATCCTTCACATCATAGTATCTATTTTGTTTGGTTCTTCTATGAATTCTTAGAATATAGAAATTAGTTGTAGATTTCTTTATTCATTTAATTTCTAGTTTTTTTGCTGTTTAAATCGCAAGTTAGGATAGCTTAGGAAATAAGTCGACATCATCATGGAGATGGAAAGGTTACTCGCTTCCTCAGACCCGGCTAAAGATCACTGGAGTATTCCAGGTCATTGCTTGAGAGAGCAAGACATTGATGGTAATTATAAATCTATTAGATATTATATTTCTGACGTTTAAATGTACTTTCATCGTTTACTAAGCGAGAATTTTATTTCTCTAGCTCATCGACAAGTTTACGTCGGTGTCCATATGCCGATGAAGTCAACGCAATATCCTCACTCAAGTTCACGGCGAACCAGTGGAGTTAGGCCAAAACAAAACAGACAGTATCAGATATCTCAGAAAAAGAAACGACAGCTTGTTGTGATGACAAAACACACTGATGATTCAGCTTCTGAAGAGGAAGGTAAGGCCGAAAATTTTTGCGTAATTGTAATGGCCTAGGCAGAACCCTTGCCAAGTTTTCTGTCTACCAGCTTTAGAATTTGCATCGCATCACCGAACACCAGTTTGTGGGTCATTGGCAACCTTTGAAATTATTTATCAAAACAAAATTTTTTTCCGTTCTGTAAAGTAAATCGTTTCTGCCAAAATATTGCTTCAACTAATGATAACGTTTAAAAGAGAAAAAGAAAAGTTTGTTGACAAAGATTTGCGTGACTCATCATTTTTATCTCCAACACTTAGAAAAGGATAAAAGAATATCAACACTTTGGTTTTCCTTTGAAGCACTGCATTTTTTCGAATTTTTAAGCATTTGTAACAAAATGTGCTAATCATGTTGTTAAAAGGTGTTCGTGTTAGATGAAACTAAAGCAAAATATAACAGTAACTAGAAATTTACAAATATTGTCAATTCTTAGGAGGTTTATTATTGTTTGAAAAGTCAGCTTATTGAACAAGCTGGTTGCAAACTGTTGCTCAACATAAAAAAAACCATAAAAACAGCAACGCTTTGTCCATGCTTTTTTGTCAATGAAGAGAACAGCATAGAAGCTCAAGCAGCACTTAGCTCTATCATTGGTTCCACAAATCAGCCCACTGCCTCAGTCCACCCCTATGGACCAGTCAGCTCACTGTAATGTTGGCCCACAGCATTATAAACCAGCTATTTTGTTATGTGCAGGGGCGGCGCCACGGGGTGGACTGGGGGGACGCGTCCACCCCACTTTTCTCCAAGATCGATTTTTTAATTCGCCCAAATTCGATCAGAAAATGGTGGGGGAGGGATCGATGAGTCAGTTTCCTTTTTAGAGACTTTACCATTGATTTTCCTACAACGAAATTGTTGTTCAAGCACCAAGCGGTCGTTTTTGTTCTTTTTTGGATACTATCTTTCATCCTATTCAAAAAAGGCGTTTCCCGCCACTCTAGGGGCCGTTTTCCGGCATTCTAAAGGGTGTGGCCCCTAGAAATTTTTCTGGGGGCAAGCCCCCAGACCCCCCTACTTTGCTCCCTTCGCTCACTAGTCCACCCCACATTTTAGCGGCTGGCGCCGCCCCTGGTTATGTGTGGGGATATTTGGGGCTGCCAACCCCAAATCCCTTCTTAAGCAGTGAGATGTACTACAATTTATTATATGTAAGTGGGCCCATTTGTATATGCTGAAAGGCCGACTTGTCTAACGCATGGTGGGTAGACTTTGTTGGCCAACTTGTCCTGTTATCCCAAAATCCTCAAATAAACGCCCAGATGTTTATTTAATTTGTTTAGAGGGGGCCCTTTAGTAGAGGGAGGAATTTAAAAAAGGGTGGCATTAATTAATAAAACTGAATTATTTTGATTTCAAAACATATGACACATTTATTTCAAAAAAGATCTATAAAAAGCAGAAGCTTTTCATTAAAATTTTTACATATTGAGTTCTAAAATTAATCCTTGAAAAGGCCTTAGTTGCCTAAAAAATAAAGAGCAACTGTGAGAAAATCATTCAATTGAGAAATAAGAGAAATAAATTTGATTTAATCAGTAGTTTGATAGAAAAACAAAGCAAGCAAACTAGGTCAAGTGTTATTAAATCTTTAATATCCTACCTAATGTTGCATTTTGATGACTTATTTCCTCCTGATGTGCCAATTCATAGTCATGGCAGTGAGATATGAAAAACAATTAACAAAAAACAATTAGTTTTCATCAACATTATTTATCTGTGGGCATGGAAACTGTTCAAGCTTAAGAATATCACCATAACATGTTATAGTGGATCTTTCTTTGTCATAAAAAGTAGTGGAAATAAGGAAGAGAGGGGTGCAAAATCTTCCAGTCTCAGAGAGAGTGATGCAACCTCCCTCCTCCCCCCCCTCCCTCAGTGTTCTTGACTGTTTTCATAGCAGCATAATGACATTTTATTCTGCCACTATTAAATTTTTTCTTTGAAATTGGGAAACTTCAGGGGGTGCCAGAAGCACAGGGGAAGCAGGGGCAATTGCCCTCGTAAAATTGTGAATTTATTTGATTTTCCTTTTGTTTTGCCCAAAAATATGTCCTTGACTAAGTGCAGTATGTAAGAATAGAAAAAAACACTTGAGGCAGTTTGACCTAGCCCATTTCATGTAGGATGGGTTGTGTCTCAGGCTTGGCATCTTTGCCTATGTGGATTTATCAAGTAATCGATCCTCCTTAAATTCAAGTTGAATAGTGAACATGTTGTTAATAGGTGGGATTTCAAAACCATTGGGATTATTAGAACCTGGGTCAATGCATGCAGATTGTTATAAATTTTTAATGGGACTTTCCATTGGATATATATGTGGCTTATTCATTGTCATGGTTGGTCTAAGATTATAGAATTGAAGTAAAATTACATTGCTTGTTCTACTGAGAAACTTGTGGTACACGTTTTTTTTTATAAGGAACCTACATGTAGAAGGCCCTAAAATTTAAAGAACTTCTACTACAAGAGAGAAAATAACTAAAGAACTTTTTATTGTTGAATAGTTTTATCACTGCAAATAATCAAGAATTAAAAAGCCGGTTCCATTCATTTGCAGTTGAAAATCACATAAATTGTATGTTAAGCATGCATCAAATGTTTCCATGAGTAGTCTCAAGCTTTGCTCACATGCAAGTGTCTCTCTTTTATTGTTAAGACCACTGTATGTGCAGTTAAAATTAAGGAACTATTAAGGAACTTTTTGAACTACAATTGCCTCAAAAGAGGTCCAAAAATAAGGAACTTTGAGAACTAGGCCTTTAGGTAGGTTCGATATAAAAAAAGTGTGTAACTCCATAGATTATATTTAGGAGTTTGCATCAGGACAATAGGAGCTCCTGGTCTTGAATGATGTTGGACAATTTGTTGGGTTGGGGATATATGTATGTGGCTGATACAAAGGGCTGTCCTTAAACAGTGGAATGGAAGCATCAATAATTACCACTGCAAATTCAGGGGCAAAGTTTCTTGTAAAAAGGATTGCATAGAAGTACAGTTTTCCTTTTTTTTTAAGTTGTTCAGAATATAGTTACTCTACAAGAATATACATGGCCGGCAGAATTTCAATATTAATATTTATCTTTAACTCAAAAGCCAGTGTTCAAGCAAGGATTGCCATAAACTCAATCAATCACCCAACCCCTATTAAACCATGTCCCAAACTTCACCCGGTTGGAATTAAGTGCCCCCCCCCCCCTTAAGTGCCTAGTGAGGTCATGAGCGTTAGCTGTTTTCTACGTCAGTGTAGAAAATAATGTACAGTAGGTGGGTGGTGGTCAATAGGCGCTTATTCGAGAAAATACGGTGAAGATTAACCGCCCCCACCACCCTGGATCTTTTTATAGGCAGCAGGGAGGAAATACGGAAAAGCTTATCGGCCCCAGCCACCAGTGGATGCAACTTTGGACTGCCACGTGTACAGTTGTTTTGCAACAAGTATTCCGGGTGTTTTGGCGCGATTTCAGGAAGTTTGAATTCTTGGAAACCTATTTTAGGGATGCATGGTTTGGCAAGCTTCCTATCCTTCGGTAAAGCTGCCGAAAAACGAATTGGCCACGCTAGGAGGAAAATTGTGGTTTGAAGACGGTAACAAGTGACGTTCGGAGGTTTAATTGAATCTCGTCGACTCAGTAGAAAATCCACGCTTGTTAATCTGAGGCTAGAGATGTGATGTAAACAATTTATGTCTGATAACTGGTTCACTAAGCGCATTTGATCGTATCGTGTGCACTGATTGTCGCCATCAGTGGTTATTTTACGTCATACGTGGTTGTCTGACGTCCTTCATGCGTCCCTTTAAGATTCAGTTGCTTTGGTTGTTATTAAACAAGTTTACGATACTTCGAAAACGCTCTTAGATTTCAGCGTCAGTTGATTGCGACACCCGCATGTGAGCGACGCATCCCTGGCTGTCGTTTTTCGTTGAACCTGTTTAGAAAACTTTGTCTGCTGTTTAGTTCGTTAGTTAAGTAGTTAGTTGTTTTGGTGATTGTTAAGTTAGTTAGTTAGTTAGTTAGTTAGTTAGTTAGTTAGTTAGTTAGTTGGTTGGTTAACTTAGTTAGTTAGTTAGTTAGCTAATTAGTTAGTTAGTTTGTTGGTTGGCTGGTTAGTTAGTTCAGTTAATAAGTTAGTTAGTTAGCTAGTTGGTTAGTTAGTTAGTTAGTAAGTTAGTTAAGTTAGTTAGTTAGATAGTTAGTTAGTTAGTTAGTTAGTTAGTTAGTTAGTTAGTTAGTTAGTTAGTTAGTTAGTTAGTTAGTTAGTTGGTTAGTTAGTTAGTTAGTTGCACAGGGTGGTCTTGAAGTACAGAGGCCTGGCAAGTTTCTTCAACCTTTCTGAATTTTACCTTGCTGGGAACCGGCAGGCACAGATGGCTTACGATACCTGCACTGTGCCAGTGACCTACTTAAAGCCAAGTTTTACGTGATTTCTGAGTCTTGGAGAGCAATGTTTATACGTTTAACTGAGCTGAAGCTACATGAAATGACCCCGTTCAAAATAATTCGGCGCACCACTGTAGTAAGCACCTTTATTATATCAATTCAAAAGCAGAGTAACCCATTTCTAGCCTTATCCAGCCATCAAGCATAACGGCCAGACATTTTATAAATGGTATTACATATTGGGTATGGGTGCGCTAGTGTGCAAGTCGATTATAGTGGAGGGAGTCAAAGAGGTAACTTTTGTGCTGAAGATTTCGAGCAATTAGAGACTTGCAGTGTGGTGCTCAACTGAATTTTGAATCAGAACATTTGCCGTCCTTCGAAAGGCTTGGCGAATTGGTGTATTTTGTTGATAAAATGAAGCGAAGTTTTTCATCGATTTAACTGAACGGATTTCGTATTGCATTTTCTTGGCGGATCACGTATTTTGCCGATCTTCTAAGGCGTATTGCGGACTTAAACTAACGTATTTAATGGATTTTTAAATCCTTTCTGTCCCAGAGTAAAATGACTGTATTGTACGATTTAGCTAAGGGGACGTTGAAAAATTCGTGGATTTCGTATTTGTTTACCAAAAGTAGGCGTACTAGCGTATTTCAATACCCCCTTTCACCTCCTATTCCACCAGCCACCCCATTCCCGATGTTGAGGTAGCTAGTGAAATAATACATTAGACCGTCTATGAATTTGCTCTCATTTGATATAAGCCTATAAAATGTACGAGTCAAGAATTCCATATACTAATTTTGTAGTAGGCCGAATGAGCCTAACTGTATGCATTGCTAATCGCTCATTTGTTTATTGCATTCATTTTAGGCCGTGGTATTCCTCCTGCAGCATCAGAGCGTGTTAGATTCATTCTTGGTGCAATCAACGAGAAAGGCGAAGATGATAAGGAAGGTGGATATAATAGACATGAACTGTTTACTGAATTGGAAGAGTTTGTCACTTATGAAGATGGAGATGAAGAGTGGAAAGAAACTGCTAGATGGTATGATTAAATTTATTAAATATATCTCTTCCCAGTCAAACTCGTTACATGGCCAAACACACGCATTATTTCTCTTCTTTTAAGAATATATAATCTCAAAAGAAGGAATTAGCTACAAGAGGTTAAGGTAAAGGTGAAATGATGTATTTAGCATCGGTCGCTATATGATACATTATTACCCCGCCACTGAGAAGCTCGTTATTATAAAAACAGGCTGCTTGGTTTCTTATAAATATTTATAAATGCATATATATCAGATGGGCATATATTGTGCAATCTGACAGGCTGCAGTTTCTTATAAGTCAGTTTCTTGATGGTGGGGTAATACTGCATCAGAAGTAGATGAATTAAGGAGATCTCAACCCTGGCTGTCAAGCTTGAACCCCAACCTTGCTGAGCTCATGGCAGACACAAGCTAGCAGCATTAGACCTCAACGCCACAACAGCACCCTCAGAGGTTACAAGAACGATACCCAGGAAGGATGAAAATAAGGTCACTATCATTTAATTCTACTATATAAATATTGCAGGAAGGGGAGAATTTGTCCATATTTTTGGTGTCACAGCAGAAATCAAAAGCACTTAGTTGTGTGAATGAATTTTAGACTAGCCTCTATGATCTCTTTGTTAACTTCAGCTTGTAAACTTTCATTGCTATCCAGATTGAGTTCATCCAGTAATTTATTTGAGAGATGAATAAGTCATTATGAGGAAGCAAAGGCACCATTGTATTCAGACTACTAGAAGCACACCTTGAAATCACCATTAGTGGCGTTAAATGGAGGCGTTTATTTTCAAGACTATAAATGACTATAGTGCGGTACTTAATTCTTTTGATTCCAAAGGTTCAAGTATGAAGAAGACGTTGAAGAAGGAGGGGATCGTTGGAGTAAACCACATGTCGCTACTTTGTCACTGCATAGCTTATTTGAAGTTAGAAGTTGCCTCATGTCTGGGACTGTCATTCTTGATATGGAGGCTGATAGTCTTGCGCAAGTTGCAGGTATGGTTTATGCTCTATATTTCCTTCTTTTTCGACAGTCCGTAGATTTTAATGGTTACTGTTATGTAGAGAGGATTTGGTCCTGCAAGTGGGCGCAGGTCTTTATGCTTAGGCTCTAGCAAAGGGATCAAGCATTGTTTGTCAGAAATTTGAAATTTGTTTATCAAACACTGGAAGATGGCGGGCGTCTGGTTTGGAAAATCATTGCAGCACACCCCAATCCGTTCATCCATTAATCATATCCCCCCGTTCTTAAAGACTTAGAATTAATTTCTAATGTATGTGCTGAAAGGTTCTATATTTCGATTTGTCAATGAATTCATTTCTTGTGTAGATCTGGTGCTGGATCATTTGATTTCCTGCAATCGATTGGAAGAAAGTGCTCGTATGAGAGTTAGAGATACTTTACTAAGAAGACATCGTCACCAGAGATCTGGTGGTATTCGTCAAGGATTAAGCAACATCATCGGCAACAGGAAACCAAATTATTCAAGTATGAACGGACAAAGAAAAACAAGCTCTCTTAGTCTATCAAACTACGACAAACCTACAGAAAATGGTATTGACAGTACATTAGCTAATGGAAAGAAACAAACTTCTGATGGTGTCTCTCCATGTCCTTCAGTTAACATGTTACCAGGAAGTAATAATAGTACATTACGTGTTCAAAAGAACTTCAATCGATCAGCGTCTGTACCCGGGCATTTGGTGTACCAAGAAAGACCTCACCCACAAGAAGAAACAAGTGATAAATTGAGTGGTTTTATGAAGAAGCTACCAGCAAATAGCGAGGCTTCAAACGTCCTTGTTGGTGAAGTTGATTTCCTTATCAAACCAATCACAGCTTTTATTCGTCTGCATAAAGGAGTGATACTGGGTGACTTGACAGAGGTTCCTATTCCAACTCGATTTCTATTCATTATGATGGGTCCTGCTCTGTGTCCTGGCAAATATCACGAGATTGGAAGATCTATCTCGACTCTCATGGCAGATGAGGTATGTTATCTATTTTTTCGTGTCATTTTGGATAGTAGATACATAAATGGATGGATGGATGGCTGGATGGATGGATGGATCGATTGATAGATGGATGGATTGATGGATCGATGGATCGATGGGTCATTGGATAGATCTATCGAAGGATCCATGGATGGATCGATGGACGGATGGATGGATGAGTGGATGAATGGATGGATGGAAGGAAAGAAGAATGGATGGATGGATGGATGGATGCTTAGCACAGGAGACCACTGAATAGCCCAGGGCTTATCTAAGCAGTTTGACCCCAGCCCTTCCTCCTCTTGATGTGACAGCACTTCGTGATTCGTTTTGCCCTCGCCTTGACATCCTTGAATTTCAGAGAGCTGGCTACTCTCCTCACTCCTCTTGACGAGGTTAACCTTGGTGGGAAACCCTGGTAGCCTGATGCTGTTTAACAACATTATAATTTTATTTACAGTAAAATTTACAGTTTACAGTATAATTTTATTTGTCTGTCTTTTGTGTGTCATTCTGTCTGTTTTTATGGTCCATCTGTTTGCTGGGCTTGTGTTTCTGTAGACGCTATTCTAATTAAATTAAGGTTAGAAACACCGGGTGCAACAATAAACTGACAGCTGTGTTTTTAAGTGCTTATATTTTGCCTTGTCAAGCAAGGATTCATCAGAGTATGATTTGGGAATAAAATGACTGTGACTAATAATTTGTCTTATGTAGCTTTATGAACTTCCATTCCAGGTTTTTCATGACGTAGCTTATTTGGCTAAAAAAAGAGACGATCTGATCGCTGGAATCGATGAATTTCTGGAGAAAGTCACAGTGCTCCCCCCTGGAGAATGGGATCCATCCATTAGAATTGAACCTCCTCCAGAGACACCAACCAATGAAAACAGGAGGCAAACTATTTCTGATCCTAAGAAATTAACTGACAGCCATTCACTAAGTGGAGCTAGAACTACTGGTAACAGTTCTGATAATAACGATGATGAAGATGGTGGTACAGCCAGATATTTCATGAAGACAAAAGAGTGAGTTACTATTATTATCGTTTTATCTCCTCTCTCTGTAAGTGCCCTGTTCTGCCAGAATGTTGACGATCATTGCTCTCCACCATTCCCTGTCTTTTGCTATTCTTATTATTTCATTTTCGCTGATCCTCATGGCAAACTTGAGACAAAAGTAAATATCTGTCCTCCTCAAACCTTATTGTGTCTTCCTTAAATTTTCCCCGTCACTGCCACGTCTCCCAGCTCTTTCTTTGTGACCGAAAATTGCAGCTGCCTCTTCCTGATTGATTCAACAACCTTCCTGTCTTTGCAAGTACTACCTCGTTTGACTTAACTTCTTTTACCTGCCTTTGCCTCTAATTCTGTTATTGTCATTATTATCCTGCCAAGTGGACTGTCGTAAAAATGGTACAAACAGGCTCGTACTGCACCGCTGTTGCAAATTCGAAACGGCCTAGTATCGTGAACTCTACAAAATGGATCTGTTTTATTCATTCGTGTCAATAAAGCGTTTCATAAACCTGCAGACAAAGACATACTCTTATAAGTAATATGAGAAACGGGCCTTGATAGTTGTCAAAGCATACACAAACGTTTAGACTATGGTTACTGCTTTTATAATGTAGCAAAAAATTTGGTATTTTCTAAGAGGAACAAGGAAAACGAGACCTTTTTCACATCCCAACTGTCTCATGTGAATTTTTCTGTATGCCTTTGAATTTTTTCACTCTACTCTTCACTCAAAACACACACTACTACACGGTCTGAAGTAATCACCGGACCTATGGTTAGAAAAACTCGCTGTGAGCTTTACTATCTATTCCTTGTGCAATATCACTTGGATTATCTATGTCAATCGCGATGTTTTAAACTTAGGCGCAGATGACAACGCTAATAGGCCTTATAAGCTTTAGGTTTCACTCGATACTTTATTGAGCCTATAAAGCCCTTTCCTCGTCGAGGTTTTTCCTAGCCTCCGTACAGACGCGAAACTCCGCGAAGGAGGTCGAGTTGAGGTTGAATCTACACGCAGGCTAGGCCTTTCCCTGACATAAGGACACTTAAAATACGTTTCAAAAGTTTAAGTTATATTTTCATTTTGTTTAACAGAATATTTGGTGGCTTAAAACAAGATTTCCAGTCTTTTAGACAGAGGATCGGAGATGTATACGACGCATTAAGTGTTCAATGTATTGGAAGTGTCTGCTTCACTTATATCATAACACTTGCTTTGATTCTTGTTTATGGAGAACTTTATAAAAGGAATACTGGCTCTACTCTGGTAAGCTAAATCTATTCATTCATACTTACATAGCTGAATCGTGATCTCTGTGGCGCAGTGGTTAGCGTGCTGGACTCACAACGAAAATTTTGTAGGTTCGAGCCACGGTCTTTCCACTTGTGTTGCAGAGATAACAACCGTGGGCAAGTTGTCAACAAAATGTGCCTCTCTTCACCTAGGCGTATAAATGGGTACCTGGTCGGTAGTTATGAGCGCCGTGTGTGGCTGCACCCTGCTATATGCTAATGCATCAAGACCAGGGGTAAAGTGTAAAGTCGACTGAGTAGCCCTAGGCTAGTAGTAGACTCAAAAACGGCAACTTTACTTTAGCTTCATTATTTGCAGCATTGAGCTAATGATCTAGTAATCAGGACGAGATTAGGACGCTAGAATTTCAGAGAATGAGAACGAATGCAAATAAGAAAGATTTCAGAGTTTTATATTATCATGAAACCCCTTTGTTTTGTTTAACCAATCGATTGACAGACTGCCTTTGATACTGTTGATAAATTCATTTTTGTTGTTCTATCGGAAATACTATCTGAATATATGACTTCTTTTGCAGAATTTTCGAGAGCATTTACTAGCATTGACGATTAATGGAATCCTTCACGCTCTCTTCAGTGGGCAGCCATTAACCATACTTGGTTTCACATTCCCATTGGTCATGTTCGATGCTGTATTATACAAAATATGCCAGTCAGCAGATTTAGATTTCCTTCCTTTTCGGATGTGGGTTGGCATGTGGACTGTTATATTCCTGCTATTATTTGTGGCATTTGGTGTGTCTATATACATCAGGTACTTCACTAGAATAGATTTTTCCACAAGTGCCATACTGTATGATCAGAGAGTGAACGACGTTTCCATGTAACAAGTAGCATACAGCCCAAGGCTCTCCTCCCGTTTTGAATTTTTGTGTTTAGGCTTTGTTGAGCCTTCTTCAGCACCATACGTATCTGTACATATTTTTCATGAATGGCGAACACTAGGATAGATTGTTCCACACCACAATAGATGAGAATCGAACCTGGACTACATGATCAGAGAGCCAACGACATTTCCACTGAGCTTTTGAGCTCAATGAAATCGGCGAGTAACTCTCCGAGTCATACAGCCCAGGGCTGTCCTCCCGTTTTGACTTTTTGTGTTTCGGCTATGTTGAGCCTTCTTCAGCACCATTATATTTGTATATATTTTTCATCAGGTACTTCACTAGATTTACTCTAGAGGTTTACGTTGCTGTTGTTGCTGTTGTCGTGTTATACAATGCGTTTTCGAGTGTTGCTGAAATTGGACAAAAGCATCCTGTCACGACGCCGTATCTCAATGAGAACAACTGCGCATGTGTTGTTCATGTGACCAAAACCATCAACTCGTCAGCGATTTATTCTACTGGTCTCCCTGTGGTAAATGGAAATATTTCAGGAATGGTGACGTCATATAATGATTCAGTTCAAAGAGAGACTATAATAGCTGAGTATCTCAGAGTTCCTTTTGCTGATTGTGCATCATCTGGTGGTACTCTCGTTGGATCGGCCTGCGACAGTGGAGTTTATTTCCTGTCGCTTCTTTTGGCGATTTTATCAGTGTTTTTAGTCAGTGCATTGGCTATGCTCAGATTGGCTGGATTTTTCCCTGCATTTGTAAGTGATTTAACTCATATTTCTCTTTGCCTTGATTTTAAAACATCCCATTTATAAGAGAGAGAAGCAATACCGTTTTCAAACACCGTGAAATTCTGATGCAAAATTTACACTACAGCTTTAATTCGACCCATGCTATTATCTCTGGTAATCGTGCAAATTTTACCCGCGCTGGGACCACCTCTTCAAGCGTTGAAAATTTGGTTTTGCACAGATAAAAATTTATATATTTCAATCGTCTACATTGCTGAAGGTGCTGTGGCGTCGTTGTGTAATCCAACTGACTCATGGTGCCAGAAGCTCAGTGTGGTCAGGGTTCAAGCCCAGCCACGGTAGCATCACGGCCAGGGTTGAGGTCTCGATTAGTTAACCTACTACTGAGATCCTAGCGACTGGCGCTAAAACACCATTTCCCCTTCACCTTCACTGCCACATGTTTATCTAAGCCATGCCAATTCTTGTGGTACCCGTACCAATTTTATCCGTGCTTTGGCGAGAATTTTTCGTGGAGCACAAACTCCATCTCTAAAGCCCTGGCAAAATAATCAAACATTTTTTGTCAAAAAATTGAAATTTGCTCATCAAGCTATGTTTGAACGTTTGACCATGTCGCAAAACATTGCTTGAAGCATAGAATTGGCTCAGCAATGATTTAAAAAAAACTCCAACAAACAATTGTGCTTGTTTGACGAGCAATGTTTGACGAAAATTGTTGGACAGTTTTGCAACGTCATGCCACATTTGAAGCAGAGTCCAGAAAAGTGTTCAACCTTCCTCCAGACAAGAATACCCTTAGCTGGAAACCTTCCTCACTTAACAATGAAAAATAGGCGTGTTTTGGGTGTGGCAAAATATTTTCTATTGTTCTAATGGACCTTCCTCCGGTCAATGACCGTGTGACCGTAACTTTTTCCTGACTCTGCTTTGAAGAGTCTGTTGAGCAATACAAGCAAATAATGTTAGATCAGCAATGGTTGGCGATACGACCAAACAGTTGAACTTTTTGCTTGAGATGCAGAATTCAGATGTTTGACAAACAATGTTTAAAAGTTTGACAAGGGCCTAATGTACGGGAGGAAATAAGTTTAAGAAAAGCCAAAAAACAAATATATTACAAAACTTTTCTTAGAAGTAATTATGCAATGATTTTAGTAATTTCTGTTTCTGACTCCTTTCAGAAACCTCGGGGGGGTGGGTATCTAAGCCTAGTTTTAGACGGGGACGTGCCATTTCAGTCCAAAAGTTAGACCCATAATTCCACCCACGTCTGAAAAATTGCGACCCATAATTCCGCAAACCTGATAAAAATTTTGACCCATAATTCCGCAAACATGTATGTCATGCCCAATATTCCGCAAGGCAAAGAACATTTTCAGATAACAAAATCATGCAAAATCAGGCAACCTTGCTGATAGTCCAAAGAGTTATCAGTCCGGACTGCACATTTTGTAAACGCTAAGCTTAATTCTTCAAAATTTCTCCAGATTGGTACCCATAATTCTGCATGCTTCCTCAAATGGTACCCATAATTCCGCACATACTTCTAAAAACGATATCGATAATTCCGCACTTTTTGGAAAAAAGGTACCCCAAAATAATGGCACGTCCCCGTACACCCAAAACTGTTAAGTCCCCCCCCGAGTCAGAAACAACCGTATAGTATGTGTCATCTATCGAATGTATAATGTTTGATTTGTTTTTTTTAGTTTCGTCGTCTCATTGGAGATTTCGCGACGTTGATCACAGTGGTTGTGATGGCATCCATTGCTTTCAGTTATCGAAACGAGGTTAATCTATCGTATCTTCGCTTTCCTGGTTCTTTTGCTGCCAGTGAATCGAATCGAGGTTCGTGGATAGTTGAGACACTTGGGAAGAATCCAATATGGACGATTGTGGTTGCATTTGTTCCAGCAGTGTTTTTAACGTTGACTTTGTTCATTGAACAACACTTAACAACAATGATTGCAAATAAGAAGGAGAATAGACTCAAGGTAATTTTCTTTATCTTTTTGTCCTTTCCAGTAACTGGCAGCCTATGAGACATTCAGTATAATTCGACAATTACATACTCGCTTTCATCCTGCTCCGCGTACATAGACTTATTACAATTAGGTAACTACTGCCTTGAGCATTAACGCCACCCGAGGACACTAAGTAACTACTGCCTTGATCAGTCGGTCCACCCAATTTCTTCTTCTGACAAAAACTGGTACAAAATGACACTAGGTAACTACTGCCTCGAGCAGTCTGTCCTTCGAGTACATTAGGTAATTTCTTCTTCCTGACAAACACTGGTACAAAATGACACTAGGTAACTACTGCCTTGGCAGTCTGTCCCTCGAGGACATTAGGTAACTACTGCCTTGGCAGTCTGTCCCTCGAGGACATTAGGTAACTACTGCCTTGGCAGTCTGTCCCTCGAGGACATTAGGTAACTACTGCCTTGGCAGTCTGTCCCTCGAGGACATTAGGTAACTACTGCCTTGGCAGTCTGTCCCTCGAGGACATTAGGTAACTACTGCCTTGGCAGTCTGTCCCTCGAGGACATTAGGTAACTACTGCCTTGGCAGTCTGTCCCTCGAGGACACTAGGTAACTACTGCCTTGGCAGTCTGTCCCCCGAGGACATTAGGTAACTACTGCCTTGGCAGTCTGTCCCTCAAGGACATTAGGTAACTACTGCCTTGGCAGTCTGTCCCCCAAGGACACTAGGTAACTACTGCCTTGGCAGTCTGTCCCTCGAGGACACTAGGTACGTATTCTACGTGACCCAAGAGAAGCAAAGCTTATCTAGCTTTGGCCGCTAAATTAAAGTTTTAATGTAATAATAACATTAAAGTTTTAATGTAATAATAACATAAGCTACAATAATAAATCAGTTACAGGTACATTCACACATACACTTAAACTTAATCACACGCAGTCCTGTTTAATAGATATAGACTTTTTGTTTTTTTCTTTATAGAAACCGTATGGCTATCATTTAGATCTTCTTTTGATCATGATTGGCGTGTTATCGTCATCCATCTTTGGCTTGCCTTTCACTGTTGGTTCAGCTGTCATAACTGTCAATCATGTTCAGAGTTTATACATCGACTGTGCAGAATATCAAAGAACAAAAGTCAAAGGAGTAAAGTATGTTTGATTGATATTCTATTCCTTTTGCTCTACCATTATTTTGTTAAAAGTGCTGTGTCGTCGTGGGCTAAACGAAATGGCCTGTGGTGTCAGAAGCTCAGCGAGATAAGGGTTCGAGCCCAAGCTACGGCAGCGTCACAGAAAGGGTCAGGTCTCGGTTAGTGAATCTACTACTGAGAACCTACTGTAGCAAGTGGCACTAAACACACCACTTGACCTTCAAATTTCCTAGTCTCTTGCCAAACGACGAAACCTTGTTTGTCAAACATTTTAAATTTACTTATCAATCAATGTTTGAACGTTTGGCCACGTCGTTAAACATTGCGTGACAACAAAAGTATGCAAAATTGGCGCTTTTCTTTTGAAAAAGCTCAGTTTGAGCTATCGGCAAGCAGAAAATGTTTTGAGGGCAATATTTTTCTACTCGGCCTAACAGTGAAACATTTTGCTTGACAAGCAAATTTCAGATGTTTGACAAATAATATTTTATCACTTGGCCAAGGCCTATCTCTAAACAAAAACGATTCAACGTTGTGTCTACGCTGGGCGAACGAAGCTGGGCGACAGTATCTAATCGGTGTAAATAAATATAGGCTTAAAACGTTGATAGGCCGAATAATTAATATTCCTTGATTAAACGTATTTCTTTTTTGACAGAGAGCAACGACTAACGTCACTTGGAGTGTTTCTTCTTGTTGCAATTAGTCCAGTGATCAACAAAGCTCTACAGGTAATTGTATATTGAATTTTCTTTCTATTGAAACTTTTATTGTAGCGCAACTCATATTTGTTGCCCTTGCCTTAGGTTACCATGTCTTTTGCAAACATAGTTTGTGAGATTTTAGGTTCCTTTCATCTGTCACATTGTTTCCAGATACTGCAACGATTCTGAACCATTTTCAGAACAACTGTAGCTTCTTAAAAGTTGTCTTAATTTGAACAAAATGTTAATTAAAAGTTTCTCAAAAACATGAATAAATTAATTCTGCTTGTCAAGCCATGCTTTGCGACATGACCAAACACTGCCTGGGTAGGAAATCGAAAAATGTTTTTAGATTTTAAACTAACCTAAGCTAATTGTTGTAATTCGGTTGATCTAAAGTCTTTGAAGAATTTCCCCATCAAATTGCCGAGTAACTGATCAAGTCATACAGCCCACAGGTCATACAAGCCATGCTTCATGGCCATGTTTCATCGGGCAGGGCCTTAATTAATTCTGACGTATCAAGTAATGTTTCATGACGTGGCCAAACGGTCAAACATTGCTTCAAAGCGAATCTCAACTGTTTGACCAGCAATGTTTCATCGATTGGTCATGGCCTGT
Source organism: Chrysaora quinquecirrha (assembly GCA_014526335.1). Lineage (NCBI taxonomy): Eukaryota > Metazoa > Cnidaria > Scyphozoa > Semaeostomeae > Pelagiidae > Chrysaora > Chrysaora quinquecirrha. The sequence continues at coordinate 478,439 of JACTAT010000262.1, forward strand.
ATTTTCATGTTGAGTACACGTTTTAATGCCTGGTGGTGTGGCCGAGTGGCCAAGGCGTTCAGCTCACGATCGCAAGGTCGTGGGTTCGAATCTCGTCGGGACCACTTTCCGCAAGCCTACAGTCAACTCAGCTGTCTTTCCTTCCGAGGTCGGTAAATGAGTACCCAGGGTATTCGTTCTAGAATATCAGTCTGGGGGCACAACTGCAGGTCCACATCAGCTGTATAGCTGCCAGAAACCCTGACCTGCATTAACAAATAAAGATTGCTGCCTAACTGTACGATGTTTTCCTTTAGTATATCCCACAATCGGTGCTCTTCGGCATTCTGGTATTTGCTGGATTCAGAACTCTCAATAATGTTCAGGTTGGTTTCTATTAACAGCCGGTTTGGGTTCAATATTGTAAGTTAATTTTATCGAATTTTACTCTTCGTCTGCTGGCCTTCTGCTTGCGATTATTTCATGTCTTGCACTCTGCTTACACGAGCAATCTATAGCTCATTGGTTACATTTGATTTATCGTTATTTTACCCTATTAATAATTTGCATAGTCAATCAAAACATGAAAGAAAGACATGAATGAGTGCATAGATAAAAGATACATCAAGAACCATATAGATGGAATGAATGAATGAACGAACGAATGAGCGAATGAATGAATGAGTGGACGAATGAGAAGAAGAATGAATGAATGCATGAACGAATGAATGATTGAATGAATGAATGAAGGAATGAATGAATGAATGGATAAATTAGTGAATGAATGAAAGAAAGATCGAACCAATGAAAGAATGAATGAATGAATGAAGAATGAATGAACGAATGACTGAATGCCGAAGTAAAACTATATACTCAAATCACAGTAAGTAACTCAAAAGGAGGAATTCAAAAGGCCCATCATTTCTTTTGACAGAATCAAATAGCGCCATATATGTTCTGTTAGAATTTATCTCGTAACTTTTTGTGATGAGTTTATTTGATTTCTAGTTTGTTGAACGGGTGAAAGTCATGGCACTACCATCGAAAAACCAACCAGATCTGATCTACTTGAGACAAGTCCCAACGCTGAGTGTCTATCTTTATACTATTATACAGATTCTTTGTGTTTTTATGCTTTGGGCTGTTAGAATGACATACGCAGCGGTGCTTTTCCCAGTTGCAATGATTCTGGTTATGCTGTTGCGCTTTCTTCTGTCGAAACTTTTTCGCACTCATCATCTTGTTGTCTTGGATGAGGCAATACCAAAGTCTGTTTGGCAACAAAAGCTTCTTATGGTCAAAGAACAATTATTGAAAGATCTTGAGAAGGGAGAAGAAGATACTGATGAAGACATTAAAGTAATTTGTGTTTTCTTTAATTTTTCATACCCTTACGAATGTTAAACTTTAATATTGATTTGTTTAATCTTTGTTATACAGTATTCAATTAGGTCTTCATTTTCTCGTACTATGTTTATCAGCTTCTTCATTTCATAAAGTTCTCAGAAACCTGTTCATTTCACTCTACGTGTTCTTTCATTTCAATCCGAATTTCAGTATTCCATTCGCCAGCATGTTCATTTCACACTGTATTTGCCAGCATGTTCATTTCATGCCGTATTCGTCAGCATGTTCATTTCATAGAGTATTCGTCAGCATTCTAATTTCGCGCTGTATTCGTCAGCATGTTCATTTCTTACTGCATTCATCAGCATGCCCATTTCGTCAGCATTCTATTTTCGTACTGTATTCATCATCAGCATTTTCATTTGTAATAAATACACTTTCAATTCGGATAAAATCAATTCATTTCATGAAGGCAGTATACCATATCTGTCCCTACACTATACTTTTAAAATATAAATTTGTAATTTTAATGCATCGACAGTGAATTGCAAACTCGTTTTCCTTTTTACAGTCTGACGACTTCATGGATTTGGATTTTATAAACTGCGAGCCGAGTCGTAATATCATAATCTCGGAAGAACTCGTGAAGATGCCAGTTTGGCAGAAATTGATCAAAGAAGAAAGTTCACCGCACAGTTCATTGAAAGATTCCCCGAATGAAAACAATCGTAAGAAAAGAAGAAGACATACTCGCAAGAAGACTGAACAATCAAAATCACCGACACTTAATTTTGAGGAAGAACAAACGCCTAAAGAAGAAGAGATTAATTGCCCAGCTCCGTGGGATTTACCATACCAATCGCCCCCAAGAACAGACTCGAAATTTCTTACAATAACAGAGTATGAAGTGAACATTGATCCCGCTTGTTCGCGTAATGAATCAAAGAGTGCAACAGCTGAAGAAACTAAATCGGATGAGGTTTATAGCTAATACAGTGGCGTAGCACAGCTTAGGGAACCGTATCGCTTGTTTAAGGGACGTGACTCTTTTTTGGGAGCCGTATCCCTTGCTAAGGGAACCGGGTTGCTTGTTTAGGGAACCGGATTGCTTAATTTGGGTACCGGGTTGCTTATTTAGGGAACCGGGTAGCGTATTTAGGGTACCGGGTTGCTTGTTTTGGGAACCGGGTAGCGTATTTAGGGTACCGGGTTGCTTGTTTAGGGAACCGGGTAGCGTATTTAGGATACCGGGTTGCTTGTTTGAGGAACAGGATTGTTTTTTACTGAACCGTAACGCTTCCTCGGGTAACCTTATCGCATGATGCAGGGCATAGTAAAGTTCGTGAGACTTCTAGCCCTGTTTCGTCAGCTGTTCGAGTACTAAAAAGCTCTGTCCTAAGAGGTGCCAAAAGGCTCCGAAGATCTCATTCATAGGAACTTCTCTTTTTAGCCATACTGTTCCAAAACATGAATATGCACACTGTTCCGGCATATGAATATGTATATATATGTACAATGCAGGATCGGTTACTCGGCGATTTCATTGAGCTCTATAGCTCAGTGGAAACGTCGTTGGCTCTTTGATCATGCAGTCCTGGGTTCAAATCCCATCAATTGTGGTATGCCACTTATGGAAAAATCTATCCTTGTGTTCGCCATTCATGACAAAAATATGTACAATGCATTTATATATCCCCGTTTATCCTAAATTGTTCAACTCACCGTTTGTCTCTTTCACCAAAATCAGTACCTTTAAGACATTGATGTTGGACGTTCACCCAGACTCTAAAGGATGTATATCAAAATTCTCTGGCAAAAGTTTGAACCGTCCTATACAAATCCTATGGCTCGTTTTAAATCGCACTATGCTATACTACAAAGGAATGGCTCCAACTTAGTTTCCAAATGCACCGTCTTCCTAAGGCACGCCACTGTATTTAAACATCATTTTATTAGTATTTCTATGCTATTTTAGATTTGCTCTTAACTATCTCTATCTTAGCTTAAACTTATTTTAATTAAATTGCATAAATAGCTGCTCTTTCATAAATATTTTTGCTTTTTTCAGGTGGTAGTATCTTAAAATGCACTCGTTGTTTTTTATAAAATCCCAATCAAATCGGTGTTTTCATTTTTACTTGGGCTTTTGCGAAACGATCGAACATTTTCGGTCAAACAATTGAAATATGCTTGCCATACAAGTGTTTTAAGGTTTAGCAACGTCACAAAATATTTCTCATCAAACATTTTGGGCTTGCGACAAACAAATAATACCTTCAATGCTTTTCAAATCACTCATATCCAAATTCTAATTGTCAAGCAATAGAGGCTTCCGCAAAAGATGGCCGCCGTTTTTGACTATTCTTTTCATTAAGGATTTTCGAAAAGAATTCCGGGAATAATTTCCTTTCGTTGCGTATTTTACATAGTTGAAGACGTTGAATTCGTAACTAAGGAAATCATTCCCAGAATTCCCTTCCAGAAACCTTAAGAAAAACAAGGGATTGACAGAAACGGCCGCCATCTTTTGCGGAAACCTCTATTGTGCTGTGAATGGCATGGCCACACGGCCAAACATTGCGTCTTAGGCATAGACTATGTCTAATGTTTGGCCAAAAATGTTTGACTGTTTAGCCAGGACCTTAGGTTTTCGCCAGCAAATCAACTAAATAGAAGCCGATATCTATTCGATTATATTTATTCGCGATGGAAGACGGATTGTACCGTCATCGGAGATGGTTTATTATGAAATGGCCTGTTCGCGTTTTGAAATGCATGTTTGTCTATCCGTGTTTTTATCCTGCGGCTTTTTGTAACCGTTCAGAGGTAAACGGTGTAGCTACTGCTAACCGGGCCCAGCCACTTTTTACACGATAATGTGAACGGCGTTTTAAACGCGTAGTAACGCGGCCTTTTGTAAACCCGTTTTGCGATGAACGATGAACTGCGGGATAAACTGGATAACCGGGCCTAGCCATCTTGGAACGTATCTTCAAGTGCCTTTTCGGAAAGGATTTTAGCCATGTGTTGCCTGATAGATAGTGTTCAATCCCACTGGGCTGTTGGGAAAGATTTGACAACATCAGGTAATTTTTGTCTGGGAGTATTGCAGCAGTTGGGAAAATCTTCCCTGTGGGCTCGGCTTTACCACCCCGGGTACTGTATGTGCAGTACAGTGGAGGTTATCAAGAACAGTGGAGGATATCCAGTACAGTGGAGGGATATCATCAGTACGGTGGAGGATATTCAGTACTGACTGTACTGTACCGATGATATTCCTCCGCTGTACTGATGATATCCCTCCACTGTACTGAATATCCTCCACTGTACTGATGATATCCCTCCACCGTACTGATGATATCCCTCCACTGTGCTAATGAAATCCCTTCACCGTATTGATGATATCCCTCCATTGTAATGATGATATCCCTCCACTGTACATTACACGGGGTGTTTACTGAAACTGTATTTCTCTCACTTATATATTTCGATAATTTTTTAGGATTTAATTGTTACCTTCTAGCCTTAGATTTCGCTTCAAGACATTTTAGGGACAATAATTAATATTTCTTTTCGGAAAACGTTTTTAATAAGCTTTAATACTTATTGATATTAATTTATTTGTTGTTATTCTTGTTATAAAAGCCTGCGAAAATGAATTCATCTTTTTTTTGTAACTGAAATTAAGTTAGCTAGCTACCGTAAATCCTCGAATTGGGCCCCCTTGAATTAGCCCACACCCTAGAGCGACAAATTGTTAATATGCCCCCAACCCTGACATGTTGGTGTTAGCCTTTCGAGTCCTATTTTATCGAATTATGACAAAAAAATGCATTCTCTAAGTCAATGATAAATCACTTTTGTGAATAATTTTATAAGGCCCCCTCGTTTTATCCCCCACCTCGAATAAACCCCCTTCAAAGAAAATGGGGTCTAATCGAGGATTTACGGTTTCTGAAAAACTTGATTGGAATCATGGAGGTTCGATTACTGAACAGTTGAAACTACAATGTCGTGTATTGTGATAATGTTGCGGTTCCACTTGAAATAAAACGCTGTGCATACCGTATTTACTTGATTTAGCGCTGGGGCGTTTATTAACTCCACCACTTTTAGGTAGGCACTTATGCGAGGTTGGCTGCTTATAAATACTTTGAAGAATGAACAGTGATGAATTTTTAACTGAACATATTTCATGATACGAAACCAAATAATGGATAGTGACCGGTGGCCATGAAAGAGATGCGCAAGTGAACATTACAGTAATCAGATACAGTACACTCCGTGAAAACCAAGGCACTCTTCTTAAATGGACTGGAAGGGCAGTTAAAACTTTAAAACGTTAAAACGTAAAAACAAACGTCCCCACAGAACCGGTCTTTTGGTTAATCCCGCTGAAACCCGCGAGCTGATCGGTGTTCCGAACGAACACAATATCAATCCAGCTTTTCTGATCGGGAGCTATCGAGGTAGCTTTATTTCGATCAGCATCTGGGTATGGATTCCGCGTCCGCCTTAGTTGTTTCGGTCTGTTTCTGAAGTTTCACGATTTCAAAGTTTTGTACAATTCAAAGGCTAGATACGTTTGTGTTAAAATGCCAAAGCCTAGGAAAGCCTACTATAGTTAGTGAACCAAAGACACCGTCAACACGTAGAATATTTTGAACGTTTTTGCCTCCCGTCCACACGTAGCCGGCGCTTTCGATGACTGAAAACGGAACTTTTCGAAGACGCTCTCCAGGGTGGAAGTTTTCGAAAACGCCGCGGTTTCTTGCTATCATGTGAACGGGGAAAACGCGAAACAATGACACTTCGCATTCAAAATGGCTTGTGAAAATATGATCGTTGCTGTGCTTTCTTTGCCCGGTGATTTTTCCGTTTTCGTGTGGACTGGGGTATTTTTAGTAAAAACGCACATCGTGGGGACGCAGATTTTTTTCTAAAACGGACAAAAAATTTGCATTCTATAACATATCCGTTTACGTGTGAGGAAGTTCGGGTTCGGTCAGGCTCAATATCCAAAATTCCTTAACTGATAGCCAAATTTCAGTAGGCCTACTTAATATTCCTTAGCAATTCCTTAACTTTTCACTTTGTCATTCTTCAAAACAAGCAATGTTCTAGGAAATATAGGTCATAAAGGTGTCAGAAGATGAATAGAAATGAATACTGCTTGAAAACCATTGGCGATAAGCATTGCTTGCTCTGTTAATGCAAAACTTTAACTTTTTTAATCGAAATTTTAAGTTAAAGAAAAATTTAGATTCCTTAGCCGTCTCCAATCCAGTACTAGAAATTCTTTAAGTTTTTGCATGCACTCTTTTTTAATAAGCAACTTGTCTTTCGTCCAGCCCTCAAAGTTGCTTAAAATTTTAGACATTTCAGCCCTCAAAGTTGCTTAAACGTTGCTTAACATCTTATGTACCTACTAACCACCCCTGACTTCGCGGGTCAAAATCGTCATCTTTTAGGCCTACAAAATGACTTTTGGGAGACTGTAAGTGGAAAAACGTTAGCTAACGAACTTCAACATGCAAAACATAAGAACGAAGAACAATTTCCGAACACAAGAAAGAGAATAAGCTTGGTTGTTTGACTTCTTAGTTGCTTACAGTAATTCAATTGAGCCCTAAAGTCGCTTAATGTTAAGATCAGTTCAGCTCTAGTTGCTTATTGAGCGGTTGCTTATATAAAAAAAGTGTTTCCCAGTACTACCTTCTTCCTGATAAAGCACTTTCTTATAAAAAAAATGCTTGTATGTAGCCAAAGTTTTTCATAAAAATCGACTGACATAAAAAACTGTGCCACGTTTTTAATTGATAAATCCAGATAAAAATATAATAGGCATTATTCTATTAGAAATAAATAGTGTTAACTCTTGATGGATTGCTATAAATTATTGAAAGAAGTTGTGAAATTAGGCGGGTAAAAGGCGGAGAAAAAGCCCGCCCTGTTCACCAGGAGTAATTAGTGGTTTTAGCTCACAATGACAGACAGAGGGTAGGGATCTGCTATCAACTCATAGTAACAAACACTTTATCGTTAAAAACACATGCAAAATGATAAGGTGGCAAATCGAACAATTTATTATAGAGATGATTTATTATTAAAATGTTGGTTTAAAGTGGAAACCATATTAAACAGGTTCTTATGTTACGTGAACTTGCAATTATTTCGATTCAGATATACAATGACATGCTATAGCTAATAGACACAAGGCTAGCCAATCAAATGGATCTGAATATTGATGTTGTCGCATATCGAAGAGTTATTGTATTAAAACGTCGGTAAAAAGCCTTTAAACAGTCAGGATATCTATTTTACCGCAGGTTATAAAGTCAGTTGACATTTCTATTTGATTTGGAAATCTCCTTTATAATAAATGAGAGAGTACGCGATTTTATTGGAGATCAATTGAACAAAGCCATTTCAGACGGGACTTGCTAACCTATACTACGAATTGGTGTGATTTCGTGAAATCTTCAACCAAATGCCAAGATGTTTCGAATATATTATTTCATGGTTATACTAGTCTTTGGTTGTTATGATTCCGTGTTTTGCAGATACAGCGAAAGAGATAGCTGCCAGTTGGTCACAGTTTCAACGTGTGCTGATCATTTTAATTACAATTACACACTTTATCCAAATTTGTTACAACATCAAAGACAAGATGACGCTGAAAGTGACTTACGCCAGTATGATTTGCTCGTTCAAAGTGACTGCTCACCAAAGCTTCGCTTCTTCCTCTGTGTTCTATTCGTGCCTGTCTGTACTGTTCTGAAACGACCCCTGCCTCCTTGTCGACATCTCTGCAATGAAGTTCGCACTGGCTGTGAGACGCTTCTAAACAGATATGGTTTTCAATGGCCTGAACCGTTCTACTGTTCAAGATTCCCTAGCCAAGAAACTGACATTTGTGTTGGCAATCAAAATACAGAGAAAACTCAAATCCAAGGTAATTGTTTTATGGCCTGTGACTGATTTCAGTAGTTTTTCCTTGAAAAGTACTTTGCTCGCCTTTGTGCGACCTTGGACCAGAGCAGGGGGTCTGAATATCGCACATCGATAATTTATCTAAACATAAACGTATCCCTCATGTACAAACGTACATTGGCATTTTCTGTGCAATTCCACAACGCAAACTTTGCGTATAACTTTCTATCTCCTAAAGAAGGCTCATCTGTAGTAGCTAGCTACATATTAGAATTCTCCGGTATCTACATATTAGAAAACTCCGTTTCAACCCCTACCACTTCCCTGATTGCATTTACGCTAGTTTTTGACGTACTTTACTTTTATCCATTCAATTACGCAGTATCTTATAGCTACTGTATCCCAGTCAAGTATCTCGTTTCTTTATAAAAATAGTAGCAATTGAATTGCTATCAGTTCATTTGCTACTACAAAAACTGCTACATCGAGTGAACCATCAGTTGAATCCCTCAACCTACTCCCTCTTCAGAGAGATTGCTAGGACAGACTATAATATATTCGCATTTCATTTTTGTTTTTACAGAATTCGAAATCACCAGGGAATAAGGTTTTTTATTAGGATGGTTCCTTTTGAGAATGGGAGGTATAGATAGATGAGAAACATTGCAAGGGTACCTAATGTAACGATAGTGTTTATTCGCATATAAAGACGGTCACAACCCAAGCCCTCGTTTACTCTTGCATTGTCTATCCAAAGAAAAACCCTGAGAACATGTTGAAATTCCTCGCTCTTAAACGATTACTCAATCATGAATCATAGCAATAAGTTATACATTAATAAATTATAATTTAATCTACGGCCAAAGGTCTTAAGCTAGTGAGGTGCCAGTTTTCTGTCCAGGCAAAAGAAATGTATCAGTTTCTATTATATATAAAAACCAACAGTTAACCAATGGATTAGACATTATTATAGACGTAATATTAACGTACACACACATTAAATCCAAGTAAAATAATGGCTTTATTCGATTCATGTGTCAAACTTATTTTTATTCTAAAACGAAATTCGATAACGGTGGAATTGATCAGGAGTGATCCCCGAACTTGTTCTTGAAAAAAATTGTTCTTAGTTTTTCATCTGAGCCTCGACAGTTCCTTAAAGTTTCTTAATATTTTGGGAATTTTCAGCCTCGAGTTCCTTATAAAGGTGTTCCTTATAAAAAAACGTGTAATTAAAACATTAGGACCCCGCTTATTAAGATTTGCATCAATTTTGGTGTCGATGACTTCAGCTTGTTTCACTTAGACCCTCTTTGTATGAAGTTTTACTTGTACACTCTATTTGTTGGTTAACACTATAGATTACCTTGGCCTATAATAAGCACTAAAGGGCCGCACTACCTTTCGGCAGTTTTCTGACAAAGTTTGTTAAACAAATTCCGATCCTCCCGTTTATTCCGACCTCTTTACGATTAGATCCTGGCTGGTGTTCCAACCCCCCGCTTATTCGAACCCCCTAGCAATTAGGCACCAAAGAGTAGCAGCATAAAACAGATGTCTATATCCAATAGACAGACACTACCTTAATTGACGTTGGCTTCACATAAAAGAGAGAATATATAGCCACATACACTTGCTGCATATCTTAGCAAGGCATGGGTTTCTGTGCTTAGTACAGAGAAACTACTGAATAGTCCAAGGCTTATCTAAGAAGTGCGTCCCCGAACCTTCCTCATGGTGTGACCTCACCTCATGATTCGTTTTGCTCTTCCCCTGGCGTTGCAGAGAGCTGGAAACTCTCCTCTCTCTCTTCATTGCGATTTTGAATTTTGTGGAAATCCACGGGGGGGTGGGGTTCTTCCATACTAAAGGGACCTGGGGATGTGCTGCGCTAGAGTATATACTTTTTCGGACTTCTTGTCTAGCCAAGGGTGTACTTTTTGGCAATTTTTATCTAGCAAAGGGTATCATATTTGGCAATGGAGCGGCCATGTCTTTGTCTTTAGTAGCCTTGGAAAGTAGAAATTTCATCGTAAACATTTTTAAAAGAAACTGGTAAAACGAACAAGTCGATCTTTGAATTTTCCTTAAGATCAACAATTTCGAACGTTTTAGTCTAGCCAAGGGTAAAATTTTGGTAGAAACTGGTCTAGCCTGGAGTACTATTTTCTCGTAAAAATGTGTCTAGCCAACGGTATCATTTTAAATATGCCGGCCGCAGACCCCTACCCAAAATTTTGCCAAGAACCCCCGTGTGGGAATCGAACCAACAATCACAGGTTGCGAGTGAGACTCACTCACCAATTGGCCATTTATACCACTAAACGCCTCAATAAATACAAGATGCCTCATTAAACGCCGCATCTTGAAAGTGAAATATGCTGAACATCACTTGCAATGGAAGGCCTCTTACAATAAAGCCCCCCCCCCTTCTCCTCAAGATGACTCTCCAATTAGTTATTTTTCTCTTCTTCTCGCCTTGGGCGCTTAATAGAGGAAATACATCAGACCAAAGAAATATTTCAGAAATTGCTGAACGATCAATTAAATCAAACCAAAAAATGTCTTTTAAATATTGCTTTTGGGAGTCAATAAATCTTGAATGAATATGAGTTTTTAAATCATCTTTTAAAAAATACCAGACAGTATTGATACATTTTAACAGTTTCATTTATAATCATGTGACAAACCAAATACTCTAATATCCAAGTAATAGCTTTTTCATTCAAGTGAGAAGATTTTAGGGACATGTATACTGCAGTATATTACTACACCTAAGGGGGAACTTTAACCTAATAAACGAATTTAAAAGATTTTGCGTTCTAATTGGCTAGTCCGAAAATACGATCGTAATTCCAGTTGTTGCACACGGAGAGGATTCCCTTACTGAAAATGTCTACCATTTTTCAGAAAATTGTTGCGCCCGACCCAGGCCTCTTTGAAAAGGTATATTATTTGTGAATTGAAAGTAAATTCCGTTGCACTAACTCTCCTAAAGAGACTGTAATCAAAGTCTTTGCGCGCAGAGAGGATTCTCTTACTCAGGGTATCTACCATTTTCCAGAAAATGTCGGGTCGACCCAGGCCTCTTTGAGAAGGTCTATTATTCGTGAATTGAAAGTAAATTCTGTTGCACTAACTCCCCTAAAGAGACTGTAATCAAAGTCTTTGCACACAGAGAGGATTCTCTTACTCAAGATACCTACCATTTTCTAGAAAAATGTCGCGTCGATCCAGACCTCTTTGAAAAGGTTTATAGTGAATTCTTATAGGTTCTAATTTGTGTTACATACCTATATACCTAAGACGCCCTAAGCAACGTAAAGCATTTTGAGTTTGCTGTTATGCTCTATTCATTTTTTGTTTATTCCTTACGGTTTTTGCCACACCCCAATAACGACCCCCCAAGCAGAAAAGTTTTGCCGGGAAATAGCGATCACTTTTTGGCGGGAAAGTCGCGGTCCAACAGGGGTCCAACAAAATGATCCGTGTATGGCGGGGAAAATTTTTGCACAGTGATTTTAGCGGCGAAGCTAATTTTAGAGTCAGGAAAACCCCGCCAGCATTGAAAACCCGGCAGGGCGGGTGTTCAACGGGGTCGTTAGTAGGGGTGTTTTGCTCAACCTTTGAGAACGTTTAATGTACAAGACCAATCTAGGTTTTGCCTTTTTGGGGTGTTTTTAAAGCATTTATCACAAATAGAAGTCTGATTTTTGGGAATTTTTTCTCTTCTTTAGGATCAAAAGCTGCCACAAGCCGGGCAAACAAAGGTAGGTTTATTCTTTTCCTAAACATTTTTTGTAAGAAATAACTAAAACATGCGATGTGACCAAAAGGTGCTTTGGCGTCGTGGCCTAATCCAGCTGGCTCGTGGTGTCAAAAGCTCAGAAGGTCAGGGTTCGAGCCCCAGCTACGGCAGTGCTACAGCCAGGTCTCTATTAGTTAGCCTATTACTGAGATGCTAGTGACTGATGTTGAGTGCGCCATTCCATCTTCACTTTCACCTTCAAAACTGCTCGATGGTTCTGCCAGCAACGCAAATGACTGCAAAGACATGCAAAGACTTAAACGAGGCCCAATTAGGGGGGGGGGGGCGAATATCCTTCCTACATCCCCAGCAAGTTTTCTTTTTCAATCATATTCCTTACACGTTTTTTATAAGAAACCGGTTTATAAGAAACCTAGAACTAGACACCCCAAAAGTTAAAACTAAAATTGGGCCAAAAATTAAGAAACTTTTAGAACTAGGCCCCGAGCCAGGTTTCTTAAAAAACGTGTATCCCCTGTATTGTTTCCATTTCGACAGGAAAAAGATCCCAAATCCCCTTTTATTTGTCCTTGAAAATCCCACTTTCTCACATCCCTATATATTCTGGAAGTGTCCTATATCCCGTATACGCTAGCAGCTTTCTAAGCTATTGAGCTTTCTGAATGTTGATTGTTTTAGTTGTAATTTCGTGTATTTTATCATAGATGGTATCATTGATTTGCAAGAAGGACAAAGTGCTACAATAGAGTGCAGAGCAAAAGACAACACATTACAAATACGAAAAGTCAGACATTTCGATCGTTCTGGGTGTAGAGCAAGAAATTCACGAAATGCATTAACGAAAATTTGCAACGGAAAAAGAACCTGTACATTTGTTCTAAATGACGTCACTCTTGGTGGACACTGTCATGGCAAAGTTGGACGATCTAAAATAAAATACAAGTGCACGAAAGGTTAGTATTAAATATATACATGTAGGAAATAATTTTTTACTGGTACAAAATGTCAGAATTGCGAGAAACAGTGGGAACATCTCGAGACATACTATAGACTTTTTTCGTCTGACACTCCTCAGAGTATAAACGTAAGAAACAGACATAAATCATCTATTACAATTGTTTCCGCTTCAGCGTTTGCATGTGCTGTTGTGTCATGATCTAACCCGATCTAATCCATCTAGCTCGAGGTGTCGGGAGCTTAATGCGGTTTGAACACCAGGTGTCAGGAGCTTGATGAGGTTCGAACACCAGGCTCAAGGACTCATTAGTTCATCTACTACTGAGATCCTAGCGACTGGCGCTGAATACACTATTTCATCTGTCTCCTTCATCTTAATCGCTTTACTCATAAGACGAATGTGACAGTTGACAACCATTTCCCAATGTAGGCAACTATTTTCCTAAGTAAAGCTCTTTTTATTTAAGGTGGAGTAAGAAATCTATCAGCTTCTGTTGGTGGCAAATTAAAACTCGCATGTAAAGGAAAGAGAGAGATTCGTGTTCTGAAAGGCGCATACGGAGACGCAGATTGTAGAACACCGCATGCACATTGCGTATTATCGCAGATATGCAATGGAAATAAAAGCTGTGAAGTACATGCAAGGAGAAGTCAATTTGACAGTCCTTGCTCAAGTTCAAGTGCCAAGTTGGAGATTCAATATGAGTGTATTAGGAGACCAGGTTTGTCCTTCTATCTATCTTTATCTTTATCTTTGTTATTGTCTTTGTCATTGTTCTTGTCATTGTCATTGTTGTGTCTAAGTAGTAGTTATTGTTTAAGTCATAGTTATAGTTAACCCAGGTTTAAAAAAAGCGGATTGAATTTATAAGATTGGTGGTGTTAATATTGCTGGGTTAATCTTTACATGTGCGAAAGAAGTATTTTCATTTCAAATTTCGATTTCTTTCCTAAATATTCGTTTTATTTCTTAGATGCTCCGGTTAAAACATCAAGTATCATTGGAGAGAAAGTACTCACTATCCCACCCTGCCCATTGGAAAAGAAGTTATCTATAATTCATGCTAAATATGGTGAAAGTGGTCGTTGTCAAATGTATTGTGTTGTATTTGCATTGTGTAATGGAAAGCCATCATGCGTCATACCAAATATGGCTCAGTTCAGAAGATCGTGTCCAGGCTCCAGCAGGAAACTTGAGGTACGTTACCAATGCATCTGAACATACGGGAACTTTTCCAAGAAACAGGTTCAAAGAACTCTAAGATAACTGACACTTCCTCTTCATAGGATTACAATGCATATTTTCAATCAACAGCCTCGTTTTAGAATTTCTTAGAAAGATAAACAACTGTGAAACCTCGATTTCAAATTTTCATACTTAGGCCTTAGGCCTTCTGAGACTGCGCAACCTTCCGTTTTCAAAAAACTGGTAGATTCTGTCCAAAACTATCAGATTTTGCCTCAGGTCCACAGCAAAGTTTTGTAGAGCTTGCTTTAAGCTTCATGAGATTGTTATGGTGTAATCTGATAGCCCCGTTCTTTTTTTGAATATGGAGAAATGTAGCTAAGTTTTTATGAGGTGGGCTTGGAGAAAACAACAAATTTTGCGTCCCAATATACCTCTTCGACGAAAAGCCGCTAGGATTGAAATATTTAAAAGTTTTAAGATATTAAATCGTACTGGTAATATTGATTTATGGATGTTCGAAGTTCCCGAATCTATTTTGGCTTTGACCGTGAAAAGTGAATTGGGGTGACACTTTCCACCCCGGCTCGTCTGAGCCCATACATATTCGTTAACTTTGAACGGTCAAAGAATCCATAGAACAAGCGCTAAAATAGTAAAACTGTTCACTTAGACAAAATTTTGGCTGCTTAATTTGAATTTGGCATCGAAAACTCTATATCTCAAATTGTGGACGCGTCATTTCGTCAATTAAGCCTAAAGTCTAGGCCTATTTTAAGGATAAATGGAGATTGAAAGAACTCTCTATAATTAGGCTGTTAATTGAAAAAATGTATTATATGTGTATTATGCTGTAAGCATTAGACCACACTGAAAGATTTAACAAAGACTATAATTTACTTATATATATAAAAAGCAGAAGTTAATATAGAAGGAACAAAAGATACGTAGAGAAGCATTGTTTTGAGTTAATACAATTAGCAAAATTTTATTTAACATTTTCTTTCAAAGATTTGTACAGTTTTTGTAGTCTATATAGCATAAAAGTAGTACTAGACAAGAAGTTATTTGCTTTTCTCTCTCTTTTGATTGGCTGCCTTGGACAATAAAGAAAGGATCAGGACCAATCAGAATCCATGGTCTATTTGAGACTTTAGAGTATCTTGGGATGGGGAAATTAGTTATCTCACATAGCCGTTTAAACGCCTTAGGCGCTTATTTCAAATATTGCTTCTTACTCTGGGTGCCCACTCGAGGTTTACATTTATACACATGTAGACATTTCCCTAACACCACAAGTGCTAACTCGTGAGAGGACGTTTGATCGAGGAGAGGCGTGTGAAAAAGATTTTCAAATTCACTATGACAGTTTATTCGAGAGGGGCGTTCGTTCTTGTTCGGGAGAGAGCTTTGGGTCGATCATTAATGGCTATGGTCCTCCGAGCAGACTTTAATTTTAGGGTCCTCTGTACAGACCGAACTACGATTCCTTTCCTGTCGTTTTTAAAAGATTTTTAGCATCAGAATGCAGTGGAAGGATTTAGGTGCTAAAATAAGCTTGAAATGTAACTATACATTCTAATACACAGCTACTGTGACTCGAACACCATTTAATTCAATGAAAGACTGACATGCTATCAATGGCATGGACTGGCTAAAGGCCTGGCTAAACTAAGAGACATATCGCGCGCGACATTGATGTCCCCTCGGTGCCTCCTCGGAAACTTTGTACAGAAACATTTCTTGTCTCCGCGACATGCAAATGACTCGGGGGACATGTTGCTCGATTGTCAGTCGCATGTTTAGCCACACCGGGAGACAAGCCCGAATACAATACTGAGCTTAATGCTGAGTAATGCTTGGTTAGTCGAAAAGGACTTTTCCAGATGGACCATTTTTACAACAATTATGTTTAAATACATTATTAACAATAGCACCTTTATTGAAGAATTACATTACATGTTTTCAGTTCATCCTTCATTTTATTCGACTCTTTGTTTAATTTCGTCAACATTTCTGATAATTCGTTAACTTTATCAGACTTTTCCTTGTTTTGAACACTACTATCTTCATTCATCGCCGCTAGCTCTTGTTCAATCCTCGCGCATTGTAAATCCATTTTTAATATATTCACTTTCAACTGCCATGCCTTCTCTGATTCCTTTAAATTCTTTTTACCTCGTACAATTTCAGCATCTTTATGCATAACTTGTTTTCTTAATTCTTCCAACTCCAAGTGACTTCCGTGTGATTCTGATGTGTTTAAACTTAGCAATCTTCTTAAACTATCAATTTCTAATTTCTTCGTCTCAGTTTCAATTGAATGTGTTTTCTCCACTGATAATAACTGCTGCTGGTTTGATTTTTTGAGATCTTCAACTTCTTTTTGAAGATTGCTTATTTTCTTCTGATGGAAATCTCTTTCTCTTTCCTGTCTTGATTGAATAGAAGCGATCTCCTTTTCACGAATATGCGTCCTTGCCTTTTCTCTTTCCAACTCAGCAACAACTCCTGTTTAAAAAAAGTTCGCATCACGCATTAAAGCAGCTACACATCGCTAGTGAATCTATACGTGCTACTGTGGTAGTTTTTTGTGGACTGTGGTGGATAACAACTACTGTTATCGGTTACGTTGTATTTCGTAGACAATTTCCAATGCCTTTTTCAGGTTACTTTACAGGTATTTTGCCCATAAAAAGGACAAAATAAAATCCCTAAAATCGGCCATTTCAGGGCAAAAAGACAAGGCTATACTAAAGCAAAATGGCCGAAATTCGCCCAAAATCAAGGCCTTCCAAATCGACCCAAATCTTGAAGAATAACTTCCTAAGAGCAGATTTAGCCATAGCCTATTCTGGGTTATTAAAGAGGTGTTTAGCCCATAAAAAAGACAAAATAAAATCCCTAAAAGTCGGCAATTTTTGGGCAAAAAGGCAAGGCTATACTAAGGCAAAATGGCCAAAAATAGCCCAAAATCGAGGGTTTCCAAATCGACCCTAATCTTAAAAAATAACCTCCTAAGAGTAGATTTAGCCATTTTAAGTCTATTCTGGGCTATTTTAGAGGTGTTTAGCCCATAAAAAGGACAAAATAAAATCCCTAAAAATCGGCCATTTTTGGGCAAAAAGGCAAGGCTATACTAAGGCAAAATGGCCAAAAATAGCCCAAAATCGAGGGTTTCCAAATCGTCCCTAATCTTGAAAAATAACCTCCTAAGAGTAGATTTAGCCATTTTTAAGTCTATTCTGGGCTATTTTAGAGGTGTTTAGCCCATAAAAAGGACAAAATAAAAGCCTAAAAATCGGCCATTTTTGGGCAAAAAGGCAAGGCTATACTAAGGCAAAATGGCCAAAAATAGCCCAAAATCGAGGGTTTCAAATCGTCCCTAATCTTGAAAAATAACCTCCTAAGAGTAGATTTAGCCATTTTAAGTCTATTCTGGGCTATTTTAGAGGTGTTTAGCCCATAAAAGGACAAAATAAAATCCCTAAAAATCGGCCATTTTTGGGCAAAAGGCAAGGCTATACTAAGGCAAAATGGCCAAAAATAGCCCAAAATCGAGTGTTTCCAAATCGTCCCTAATCTTGAAAAATAACCTCTTAAGAGTAGATTTAGCCATTTTTAAGTCTATTCTGGGCTTTTTAGAGGTGTTTAGCCCATAAAAAGGACAAAATAAAATCCCTAAAAATCGGCCATTTTTGGGCAAAAAGGCAAGGCTATACTAAGGCAAAATGGCCAAAAATAGCCCAAAATAGAGGGTTTCCAAATCGTCCCTAATCTTGAAAAATAACCTCCTAAGAGTAGATTTAGCCATTTTTAAGTCTATTCTGGGCTATTTTAGAGGTGTTTAGCCCATAAAAAGGACAAAATAAAATCCCTAAAAATCGGCCATTTTTGGGCAAAAAGGCAAGGCTATACTAAGGCAAAATGGCCAAAAATAGCCCAAAATCGAGGGTTTCAAATCGTCCCTAATCTTCAAAAATAACCTCCTAAGAGTAGATTTAGCCATTTTAAGTCTATTCTGGGCTATTTTAGAGGTGTTTAGCCCATAAAAGGGCAAAATAAAATCCCTAAAATCGGCCATTTTTGGGCAAAAAGGCAAGGCTATACTAAGGCAAAATGGCCAAAAATAGCCCAAAATCGAGGGTTTCAAATCGTCCCTAATCTTGAAAAATAACCTCTTAAGAGTAGATTTAGCCATTTTTAAGTCTATTCTGGGCTTTTTTAGAGGTGTTTAGCCCATAAAAGGACAAAATAAAATCCCTAAAATCGGCCATTTTTGGGCAAAAAGGCAAGGCTATACTAAGGCAAAATGGCCAAAAATAGCCCAAAATCGAGGGTTTCCAAATCGACCCTAATCTTCAAAAATAACCTCCTAAGAGTAGATTTAGCCATTTTTAAGTCTATTCTGGGCTATTTTAGAGGTGTTTAGCCCATAAAAAGGACAAAATAAAATCCCTAAAATCGGCCATTTTTGGGCAAAAAGGCAAGGCTATACTAAGGCAAAATGGCCAAAAATAGCCCAAAATCGAGGGTTTCCAAATCGTCCATAATCTTCAAAAATAACCTCCTAAGAGTAGATTTAGCCATTTTTAAGTCTATTCTGGGCTATTTTAGAGGTGTTTCGCCCATAAAAGGACAAAATAAAATCCCTAAAAATCGGCCATTTTTGGGCAAAAAGGCAAGGCTATACTAAGGCAAAATGGCCAAAAATAGCCCAAAATCGAGGGTTTCCAAATCGTCCCTAATCTTGAAAAATAACCTCTTAAGAGTAGATTTAGCCATTTTTAAGTCTATTCTGGGCTATTTTAGAGGTGTTTAGCCCATAAAAGGACAAAATAAAATCCCTAAAATCGGCCATTTTTGGGCAAAAGGGCAAGGCTATACTAAGGCAAAATGGCCAAAAATAGCCCAAAATCGAGGGTTTCAAATCGACCCTAATCTTCAAAAATAACCTCCTAAGAGTAGATTTAGCCATTTTTAAGTCTATTCTGGGCTATTTTAGAGGTGTTTCGCCCATAAAAGGACAAAATAAAATCCCTAAAATCGGCCATTTTTGGGCAAAAAGGCAAGGCTATACTAAGGCAAAATGGCCAAAAATAGCCCAAAATCGAGGGTTTCCAAATCGTCCCTAATCTTGAAAAATAACCTCCTAAGAGTAGATTTAGCCATTTTTAAGTCTATTCTGGGCTATTTTAGAGGTGTTTAGCCCATAAAAGGACAAAATAAAATCCCTAAAATCGGCCATTTTTGGGCAAAAAGGCAAGGCTATACTAAGGAAAAATGGCCAAAAATAGCCCAAAATCGAGGGTTTCAAATCGACCCTAATCTTCAAAAATAACCTCCTAAGAGTAGATTTAGCCATTTTTAAGTCTATTCTGGGCTATTTTAGAGGTGTTTAGCCCATAAAAAGGACAAAATAAAATCCCTAAAAATCGGCCATTTTTGGGCAAAAAGGCAAGGCTATACTAAGGCAAAATGGCCAAAAATAGCCCAAAATCGAGGGTTTCCAAATCGTCCCTAATCTTCAAAAATAACCTCCTAAGAGTAGATTTAGCCATTTTTAAGTCTATTCTGGGCTATTTTAGAGGTGTTTAGCCCATAAAAGGACAAAATAAAATCCCTAAAAATCGGCCATTTTTGGGCAAAAAGGCAAGGCTATACTAAGGCAAAATGGCCAAAAATAGCCCAAAATCGAGGGTTTCAAATCGTCCCTAATCTTCAAAAATAACCTCCTAAGAGTAGATTTAGCCATTTTAAGTCTATTCTGGGCTATTTTAGAGGTGTTTAGCCCATAAAAGGACAAAATAAAATCCCTAAAATCGGCCATTTTTGGGCAAAAAGGCAAGGCTATACTAAGGCAAAATGGCCAAAAATAGCCCAAAATCGAGGGTTTCAAATCGTCCCTAATCTTGAAAAATAACCTCTTAAGAGTAGATTTAGCCATTTTAAGTCTATTCTGGGCTATTTTAGAGGTGTTTAGCCCATAAAAGGACAAAATAAAATCCCTAAAATCGGCCATTTTTGGGCAAAAAGGCAAGGCTATACTAAGGCAAAATGGCCAAAAATAGCCCAAAATCGAGGGTTTCAAATCGACCTTAATCTTGAAAAATAACCTCGTAAGAGTAGATTTAGCCATTTTTAAGTCTATTCTGGGCTATTTTAGAGGTGTTTCGCCCATAAAATGGACAAAATAAAATCCCTAAAAATCGGCCATTTTTGGGCAAAAAGGCAAGGCTATACTAAGGCAAAATGGCCAAAAATAGCCCAATATCGAGGGTTTCCAAATCGTCCCTAATCTTGAAAAATAACCTCTTAAGAGTAGATTTAGCCATTTTTAAGTCTATTCTGGGCTATTTTAGAGGTGTTTCACCCGTAAAAAGAGCAAAATAAAATCCCTAAAAATCAGCCATTTTTGGGCAGAAAGGCAAGGCTATATTAAGGCAAAATGGCCAAAAATAGCCCAATATCGAGGGTTTCCAAATCGTCCCTAATCTTGAAAAATAACCTCCTAAGAGTAGATTTAGCCATTTTAAGTCTATTCTGGGCTATTTTAGAGGTGTTTAGCCCATAAAAGGACAAAATAAAATCCCTAAAATCGGCCATTTTTGGGCAAAAAGGCAAGGCTATACTAAGGCAAAATGGCCAAAAATAGCCCAAAATCGAGGGTTTCAAATCGTCCCTAATCTTGAAAAATAACCTCTTAAGAGTAGATTTAGCCATTTTAAGTCTATTCTGGGCTATTTTAGAGGTGTTTAGCCCATAAAAGGACAAAATAAAATCCCTAAAATCGGCCATTTTTGGGCAAAAAGGCAAGGCTATACTAAGGCAAAATGGCTAAAAATAGCCCAAAATCGAGGGTTTCAAATCGACCCTAATCTTCAAAAATAACCTCCTAAGAGTAGATTTAGCCATTTTAAGTCTATTCTGGGCTATTTTAGAGGTGTTTAGCCCATAAAAGGACAAAATAAAATCCCTAAAATCGGCCATTTTTGGGCAAAAAGGCAAGGCTATACTAAGGCAAAATGGCCAAAAATAGCCCAAAATCGAGGGTTTCAAATCGTCCCTAATCTTCAAAAATAACCTCCTAAGAGTAGATTTAGCCATTTTAAGTCTATTCTGGGCTATTTTAGAGGTGTTTAGCCCATAAAAGGACAAAATAAAATCCCTAAAATCGGCCATTTTTGGGCAAAAAGGCAAGGCTATACTAAGGCAAAATGGCCAAAAATAGCCCAAAATCGAGGGTTTCAAATCGTCCCTAATCTTGAAAAATAACCTCTTAAGAGTAGATTTAGCCATTTTAAGTCTATTCTGGGCTATTTTAGAGGTGTTTAGCCCATAAAAGGACAAAATAAAATCCCTAAAATCGGCCATTTTTGGGCAAAAAGGCAAGGCTATACTAAGGCAAAATGGCCAAAAATAGCCCAAAATCGAGGGTTTCAAATCGACCCTAATCTTGAAAAATAACCTCCTAAGAGTAGATTTAGCCATTTTAAGTCTATTCTGGGCTATTTTAGAGGTGTTTAGCCCATAAAAGGACAAAATAAAATCCCTAAAAATCGGCCATTTTTGGGCAAAAAGGCAAGGCTATACTAAGGCAAAATGGCCAAAAATAGCCCAAAATCGAGGGTTTCAAATCGACCCTAATCTTCAAAAATAACCTCCTAAGAGTAGATTTAGCCATTTTAAGTCTATTCTGGGCTATTTTAGAGGTGTTTCGCCCATAAAAGGACAAAATAAAATCCCTAAAATCGGCCATTTTTGGGCAAAAAGGCAAGGCTATACTAAGGCAAAATGGCCAAAAATAGCCCAAAATCGAGGGTTTCAAATCGACCCTAATCTTCAAAAATAACCTCCTAAGAGTAGATTTAGCCATTTTAAGTCTATTCTGGGCTATTTTAGAGGTGTTTCGCCCATAAAAGGACAAAATAAAATCCCTAAAATCGGCCATTTTTGGGCAAAAAGGCAAGGCTATACTAAGGCAAAATGGCCAAAAATAGCCCAAAATCGAGGGTTTCAAATCGACCCTAATCTTCAAAAATAACCTCCTAAGAGTAGATTTAGCCATTTTAAGTCTATTCTGGGCTATTTTAGAGGTGTTTCGCCCATAAAAGGACAAAATAAAATCCCTAAAATCGGCCATTTTTGGGCAAAAAGGCAAGGCTATACTAAGGCAAAATGGCCAAAAATAGCCCAAAATCGAGGGTTTCAAATCGACCCTAATCTTGAAAAATAACCTCTTAAGAGTAGATTTAGCCATTTTAAGTCTATTCTGGGCTATTTTAGAGGTGTTTAGCCCATAAAAGGACAAAATAAAATCCCTAAAATCGGCCATTTTTGGGCAAAAAGGCAAGGCTATACTAAGGCAAAATGGCCAAAAATAGCCCAAAATCGAGGGTTTCAAATCGTCCCTAATCTTGAAAAATAACCTCTTAAGAGTAGATTTAGCCATTTTAAGTCTATTCTGGGCTATTTTAGAGGTGTTTAGCCCATAAAAGGACAAAATAAAATCCCTAAAATCGGCCATTTTTGGGCAAAAAGGCAAGGCTATACTAAGGCAAAATGGCCAAAAATAGCCCAAAATCGAGGGTTTCAAATCGACCCTAATCTTGAAAAATAACCTCCTAAGAGTAGATTTAGCCATTTTAAGTCTATTCTGGGCTATTTTAGAGGTGTTTAGCCCATAAAAGGACAAAATAAAATCCCTAAAATCGGCCATTTTTGGGCAAAAAGGCAAGGCTATACTAAGGCAAAATGGCCAAAAATAGCCCAAAATCGAGGGTTTCAAATCGTCCCTAATCTTGAAAAATAACCTCTTAAGAGTAGATTTAGCCATTTTAAGTCTATTCTGGGCTATTTTAGAGGTGTTTAGCCCATAAAAGGACAAAATAAAATCCCTAAAATCGGCCATTTTTGGGCAAAAAGGCAAGGCTATACTAAGGCAAAATGGCCAAAAATAGCCCAAAATCGAGGGTTTCAAATCGACCCTAATCTTCAAAAATAACCTCCTAAGAGTAGATTTAGCCATTTTAAGTCTATTCTGGGCTATTTTAGAGGTGTTTAGCCCATAAAAGGACAAAATAAAATCCCTAAAATCGGCCATTTTTGGGCAAAAAGGCAAGGCTATACTAAGGCAAAATGGCCAAAAATAGCCCAAAATCGAGGGTTTCAAATCGTCCCTAATCTTCAAAAATAACCTCCTAAGAGTAGATTTAGCCATTTTAAGTCTATTCTGGGCTATTTTAGAGGTGTTTCGCCCATAAAAGGACAAAATAAAATCCCTAAAATCGGCCATTTTTGGGCAAAAAGGCAAGGCTATACTAAGGCAAAATGGCCAAAAATAGCCCAAAATCGAGGGTTTCAAATCGTCCCTAATCTTGAAAAATAACCTCCTAAGAGTAGATTTAGCCATTTTAAGTCTATTCTGGGCTATTTTAGAGGTGTTTAGCCCATAAAAGGACAAAATAAAATCCCTAAAATCGGCCATTTTTGGGCAAAAAGGCAAGGCTATACTAAGGCAAAATGGCCAAAAATAGCCCAAAATCGAGGGTTTCAAATCGTCCCTAATCTTGAAAAATAACCTCTTAAGAGTAGATTTAGCCATTTTTAAGTCTATTCTGGGCTATTTTAGAGGTGTTTCGCCCATAAAAGGACAAAATAAAATCCCTAAAAATCGGCCATTTTTGGGCAAAAAGGCAAGGCTATACTAAGGCAAAATGGCTAAAAATAGCCCAAAATCGAGGGTTTCCAAATCGTCCCTAATCTTGAAAAATAACCTCTTAAGAGTAGATTTAGCCATTTTTAAGTCTATTCTGGGCTATTTTAGAGGTGTTTAGCCCATAAAAAGGACAAAATAAAATCCCTAAAAATCGGCCATTTTTGGGCAAAAAGGCAAGGCTATACTAAGGCAAAATGGCCAAAAATAGCCCAAAATCGAGGGTTTCCAAATCGACCTTAATCTTCAAAAATAACCTCCTAAGAGTAGATTTAGCCATTTTAAGTCTATTCTGGGCTATTTTAGAGGTGTTTAGCCCATAAAAAGAACAAAATAAAATCCCTAAAATCGGCCATTTTTGGGCAAAAAGGCAAGGCTATACTAAGGCAAAATGGCCAAAAATAGCCCAAAATCGAGGGTTTTCAAATCGTCCCTAATCTTGAAAAATAACCTCTTAAGAGTAGATTTAGCCATTTTTAAGTCTATTCTGGGCTATTTTAGAGGTGTTTAGCCCATAAAAAGGACAAAATAAAATCCCTAAAAATCGGCCATTTTTGGGCAAAAAGGCAAGGCTATACTAAGGCAAAATGGCTAAAAATAGCCCAAAATCGAGGGTTTCAAATCGACCCTAATCTTGAAAAATAACCTCCTAAGAGTAGATTTAGCCATTTTAAGTCTATTCTGGGCTATTTTAGAGGTGTTTCGCCCATAAAAGGACAAAATAAAATCCCTAAAAATCGGCCATTTTTGGGCAAAAAGGCAAGGCTATACTAAGGCAAAATGGCCAAAAATAGCCCAAAATCGAGGGTTTCCAAATCGTCCCTAATCTTCAAAAATAACCTCCTAAGAGTAGATTTAGCCATTTTTAAGTCTATTCTGGGCTATTTTAGAGGTGTTTAGCCCATAAAAAGGACAAAATAAAATCCCTAAAAATCGGCCATTTTTGGGCAAAAAGGCAAGGCTATACTAAGGCAAAATGGCCAAAAATAGCCCAAAATCGAGGGTTTCAAATCGTCCCTAATCTTGAAAAATAACCTCCTAAGAGTAGATTTAGCCATTTTAAGTCTATTCTGGGCTATTTTAGAGGTGTTTAGCCCATAAAAGGACAAAATAAAATCCCTAAAATCGGCCATTTTTGGGCAAAAAGGCAAGGCTATACTAAGGCAAAATGGCCAAAATAGCCCAAAATCGAGGGTTTCCAAATCGTCCCTAATCTTGAAAAATAACCTCTTAAGAGTAGATTTAGCCATTTTTAAGTCTATTCTCGGCTTTTTTAGAGGTGTTTAGCCCATAAAATGGACAAAATAAAATCCCTAAAAATCGGCCATTTTTGGGCAAAAAGGCAAGGCTATACTAAGGCAAAATGGCTAAAAATAGCCCAATATCGAGGGCTTCCAAATCGACCTTAATCTTCAAAAATAACCTCCTAAGAGTAGATTTAGCCATTTTTAAGTCTATTCTGGGCTATTTTAGAGGTGTTTCGCCCATAAAAAGGACAAAATAAAATCCCTAAAAATCGGCCATTTTTGGGCAAAAAGGCAAGGCTATACTAAGGCAAAATGGCCAAAAATAGCCCAAAATCGAGGGTTTCAAATCGACCCTAATCTTCAAAAATAACCTCCTAAGAGTAGATTTAGCCATTTTAAGTCTATTCTGGGCTTTTTTAGAGGTGTTTAGCCCATAAAAAGAACAAAATAAAATCCCTAAAATCGGCCATTTTTGGGCAAAAAGGCAAGGCTATACTAAGGCAAAATGGCCAAAAATAGCCCAAAATCGAGGGTTTCAAATCGACCCTAATCTTGAAAAATAACCTCTTAAGAGTAGATTTAGCCATTTTAAGTCTATTCTGGGCTATTTTAGAGGTGTTTAGCCCATAAAAGGACAAAATAAAATCCCTAAAATCGGCCATTTTTGGGCAAAAAGGCAAGGCTATACTAAGGCAAAATGGCCAAAAATAGCCAAAAATCGAGGGTTTCCAAATCTTCCCTAATCTTGAAAAATAACCTCTTAAGAGTAGATTTAGCCATTTTTAAGTCTATTCTGGGCTTTTTAGAGGTGTTTAGCCCATAAAAGGACAAAATAAAATCCCTAAAATCGGCCATTTTTGGGCAAAAAGGCAAGGCTATACTAAGGCAAAATGGCCAAAATAGCCCAAAATCGAGGGTTTCAAATCGACCCTAATCTTCAAAAATAACCTCCTAAGAGTAGATTTAGCCATTTTTAAGTCTATTCTGGGCTATTTTAGAGGTGTTTAGCCCATAAAAGGACAAAATAAAATCCCTAAAAATCGGCCATTTTTGGGCAAAAAGGCAAGGCTATACTAAGGCAAAATGGCCAAAAATAGCCCAAAATCGAGGGTTTCAAATCGACCCTAATCTTGAAAAATAACCTCTTAAGAGTAGATTTAGCCATTTTAAGTCTATTCTGGGCTATTTTAGAGGTGTTTAGCCCATAAAAGGACAAAATAAAATCCCTAAAATCGGCCATTTTTGGGCAAAAAGGCAAGGCTATACTAAGGCAAAATGGCCAAAAATAGCCCAAAATCGAGGGTTTCAAATCGTCCCTAATCTTGAAAAATAACCTCTTAAGAGTAGATTTAGCCATTTTAAGTCTATTCTGGGCTTTTTAGAGGTGTTTAGCCCATAAAAGGACAAAATAAAATCCCTAAAATCGGCCATTTTTGGGCAAAAAGGCAAGGCTATACTAAGGCAAAATGGCCAAAAATAGCCCAAAATCGAGGGTTTCAAATCGACCCTAATCTTGAAAAATAACCTCTTAAGAGTAGATTTAGCCATTTTAAGTCTATTCTGGGCTATTTTAGAGGTGTTTAGCCCATAAAAGGACAAAATAAAATCCCTAAAATCGGCCATTTTTGGGCAAAAAGGCAAGGCTATACTAAGGCAAAATGGCCAAAAATAGCCCAAAATCGAGGGTTTCAAATCGTCCCTAATCTTGAAAAATAACCTCTTAAGAGTAGATTTAGCCATTTTAAGTCTATTCTGGGCTATTTTAGAGGTGTTTAGCCCATAAAAGGACAAAATAAAATCCCTAAAATCGGCCATTTTTGGGCAAAAAGGCAAGGCTATACTAAGGCAAAATGGCCAAAAATAGCCCAAAATCGAGGGTTTCAAATCGTCCCTAATCTTGAAAAATAACCTCTTAAGAGTAGATTTAGCCATTTTAAGTCTATTCTGGGCTATTTTAGAGGTGTTTCGCCTATAAAAAGGACATAATAAAATCCCTAAAAATCGGCAATTTTTGGGCAAAAAGGCAAGGCTATAAGTGGCTAAAAATAGCCCAAAATCGAGGGCTTCCAAGTCGACCTTAATCTTGAAAAATAACCTCTTGAGAGTAGATTTAGCCATTTTCAAGTCTATTCTGGGCTATTTTAGAGGTGTTTAGCCCATAAAAAGGACAAAATAAAATCCCTAAAAATCGGCCATTTTTGGGCAAAAAGGCAAGGCTATACTAAGGCAAAATGGCCAAAAATAGCCCAAAATCGAGGGTTTCCAAATCGTCCCTAATCTTGAAAAATAACCTCTTAAGAGTAGATTTAGCCATTTTTAAGTCTATTCTGGGCTTTTTAGAGGTGTTTAGCCCATAAAAAGGACAAAATAAAATCCCTAAAAATCGGCCATTTTTGGGCAAAAAGGCAAGGCTATACTAAGGCAAAATGGCCAAAAATAGCCCAAAATCGAGGGTTTCAAATCGTCCCTAATCTTGAAAAATAACCTCTTAAGAGTAGATTTAGCCATTTTAAGTCTATTCTGGGCTATTTTAGAGGTGTTTAGCCCATAAAAAGGACAAAATAAAATCCCTAAAATCGGCCATTTTTGGGCAAAAAGGCAAGGCTATACTAAGGCAAAATGGCCCAAAATAGCCCAAAATCGAGGGTTTCCAAATCGACCCTAATCTTCAAAAATAACCTCCTAAGAGTAGATTTAGCCATTTTTAAGTCTATTCTGGGCTTTTTTAGAGGTGTTTAGCACATAAAAAGAACAAAATAAAATCCCTAAAATCGGCCATTTTTGGGCAAAAAGGCAAGGCTATACTAAGGCAAAATGGCCAAAATAGCCCAAAATCGAGGGTTTCCAAATCGTCCCTAATCTTGAAAAATAACCTCTTAAGAGTAGATTTAGCCATTTTAAGTCTATTCTGGGCTTTTTAGAGGTGTTTAGCCCATAAAAGGACAAAATAAAATCCCTAAAATCGGCCATTTTTGGGCAAAAAGGCAAGGCTATACTAAGGCAAAATGGCCAAAAATAGCCCAAAATCGAGGGTTTCCAAATCGACCTAAATCTTGAAAAATAACCTCTTAAGAGTAGATTTAGCCATTTTAAGTCTATTCTGGGCTTTTTTAGAGGTGTTTAGCCCATAAAAGGACAAAATAAAATCCCTAAAATCGGCCATTTTTGGGCAAAAAGGCAAGGCTATACTAAGGCAAAATGGCCAAAATAGCCCAAAATCGAGGGTTTCCAAATCGACCCTAATCTTGAAAAATAACCTCTTAAGAGTAGATTTAGCCATTTTAAGTCTATTCTGGGCTTTTTTAGAGGTGTTTAGCCCATAAAAGGACAAAATAAAATCCCTAAAATCGGCCATTTTTGGGCAAAAAGGCAAGGCTATACTAAGGCAAAATGGCCAAAATAGCCCAAAATCGAGGGTTTCCAAATCGACCCTAATCTTCAAAAATAACCTCCTAAGAGTAGATTTAGCCATTTTAAGTCTATTCTGGGCTATTTTAGAGGTGTTTAGCCCATAAAAGGACAAAATAAAATCCCTAAAATCGGCCATTTTTGGGCAAAAAGGCAAGGCTATACTAAGGCAAAATGGCCAAAAATAGCCCAAAATCGAGGGTTTCAAATCGTCCCTAATCTTGAAAAATAACCTCTTAAGAGTAGATTTAGCCATTTTAAGTCTATTCTGGGCTTTTTAGAGGTGTTTAGCCCATAAAAGGACAAAATAAAATCCCTAAAAATCGGCCATTTTTGGGCAAAAAGGCAAGGCTATACTAAGGCAAAATGGCCAAAAATAGCCCAAAATCGAGGGTTTCCAAATCGACCCTAATCTTGAAAAATAACCTCTTAAGAGTAGATTTAGCCATTTTTAAGTCTATTCTGGGCTTTTTTAGAGGTGTTTAGCCCATAAAAGGACAAAATAAAATCCCTAAAAATCGGCCATTTTTGGGCAAAAAGGCAAGGCTATACTAAGGCAAAATGGCCAAAAATAGCCCAAAATCGAGGGTTTCCAAATCGTCCCTAATCTTGAAAAATAACCTCTTAAGAGTAGATTTAGCCATTTTTAAGTCTATTCTGGGCTTTTTTAGAGGTGTTTAGCCCATAAAAAGGACAAAATAAAATCCCTAAAAATCGGCCATTTTTGGGCAAAAAGGCAAGGCTATACTAAGGCAAAATGGCCAAAAATAGCCCAAAATCGAGGGTTTCCAAATCGACCCTAATCTTGAAAAATAACCTCTTAAGAGTAGATTTAGCCATTTTTAAGTCTATTCTGGGCTTTTTTAGAGGTGTTTAGCCCATAAAAAGAACAAAATAAAATCCCTAAAATCGGCCATTTTTGGGCAAAAAGGCAAGGCTATACTAAGGCAAAATGGCCAAAATAGCCCAAAATCGAGGGTTTCCAAATCGACCCTAATCTTCAAAAATAACCTCCTAAGAGTAGATTTAGCCATTTTTAAGTCTATTCTGGGCTATTTTAGAGGTGTTTAGCCCATAAAAAGGACAAAATAAAATCCCTAAAAATCGGCCATTTTTGGGCAAAAAGGCAAGGCTATACTAAGGCAAAATGGCCAAAATAGCCCAAAATCGAGGGTTTCAAATCGACCCTAATCTTGAAAAATAACCTCTTAAGAGTAGATTTAGCCATTTTAAGTCTATTCTGGGCTATTTTAGAGGTGTTTAGCCCATAAAAGGACAAAATAAAATCCCTAAAATCGGCCATTTTTGGGCAAAAAGGCAAGGCTATACTAAGGCAAAATGGCCAAAAATAGCCCAAAATCGAGGGTTTCCAAATCGACCCTAATCTTGAAAAATAACCTCTTAAGAGTAGATTTAGCCATTTTTAAGTCTATTCTGGGCTTTTTTAGAGGTGTTTAGCCCATAAAAGGACAAAATAAAATCCCTAAAATCGGCCATTTTTGGGCAAAAAGGCAAGGCTATACTAAGGCAAAATGGCCAAAAATAGCCCAAAATCGAGGGTTTCCAAATCGACCCTAATCTTGAAAAATAACCTCTTAAGAGTAGATTTAGCCATTTTTAAGTCTATTCTGGGCTTTTTTAGAGGTGTTTAGCCCATAAAAGGACAAAATAAAATCCCTAAAATCGGCCATTTTTGGGCAAAAAGGCAAGGCTATACTAAGGCAAAATGGCCAAAATAGCCCAAAATCGAGGGTTTCCAAATCGACCCTAATCTTGAAAAATAACCTCTTAAGAGTAGATTTAGCCATTTTAAGTCTATTCTGGGCTATTTTAGAGGTGTTTAGCCCATAAAAGGACAAAATAAAATCCCTAAAATCGGCCATTTTTGGGCAAAAAGGCAAGGCTATACTAAGGCAAAATGGCCAAAAATAGCCCAAAATCGAGGGTTTCCAAATCGACCCTAATCTTGAAAAATAACCTCTTAAGAGTAGATTTAGCCATTTTTAAGTATATTCTAGGCTATTTTAGAGGTGTTTAGCCCATAAAAGGACAAAATAAAATCCCTAAAATCGGCCATTTTTGGGCAAAAAGGCAAGGCTATACTAAGGCAAAATGGCCCAAAATAGCCCAAAATCGAGGGTTTCCAAATCGACCCTAATCTTCAAAAATAACCTCCTAAGAGTAGATTTAGCCATTTTTAAGTCTATTCTGGGCTTTTTTAGAGGTGTTTAGCACATAAAAAGAACAAAATAAAATCCCTAAAATCGGCCATTTTTGGGCAAAAAGGCAAGGCTATACTAAGGCAAAATGGCCCAAAATAGCCAAAAATCGAGGGTTTCCAAATCGACCCTAATCTTCAAAAATAACCTCCTAAGAGTAGATTTAGCCATTTTAAGTCTATTCTGGGCTATTTTAGAGGTGTTTAGCCCATAAAAAGGACAAAATAAAATCCTAAAATCGGCCATTTTTGGGCAAAAAGGCAAGGCTATACTAAGGCAAAATGGCCAAAAATAGCCCAAAATCGAGGGTTTCCAAATCGTCCCTAATCTTGAAAAATAACCTCTTAAGAGTAGATTTAGCCATTTTTAAGTCTATTCTGGGCTATTTTAGAGGTGTTTAGCCCATAAAAAAAAGGACAAAATAAAATCCCTAAAATCGGCCATTTTTGGGCAAAAAGGCAAGGCTATACTAAGGCAAAATGGCCAAAAATAGCCCAAAATCGAGGGTTTCAAATCGACCCTAATCTTGAAAAATAACCTCTTAAGAGTAGATTTAGCCATTTTAAGTCTATTCTGGGCTTTTTTAGAGGTGTTTAGCCCATAAAAGGACAAAATAAAATCCCTAAAATCGGCCATTTTTGGGCAAAAAGGCAAGGCTATACTAAGGCAAAATGGCCAAAAATAGCCCAAAATCGAGGGTTTCAAATCGACCCTAATCTTCAAAAATAACCTCTTAAGAGTAGATTTAGCCATTTTAAGTCTATTCTGGGCTATTTTAGAGGTGTTTAGCCCATAAAAGGACAAAATAAAATCCCTAAAATCGGCCATTTTTGGGCAAAAAGGCAAGGCTATACTAAGGCAAAATGGCCAAAAATAGCCCAAAATCGAGGGTTTCCAAATCGACCCTAATCTTGAAAAATAACCTCTTAAGAGTAGATTTAGCCATTTTAAGTCTATTCTGGGCTATTTTAGAGGTGTTTAGCCCATAAAAGGACAAAATAAAATCCCTAAAATCGGCCATTTTTGGGCAAAAAGGCAAGGCTATACTAAGGCAAAATGGCCAAAAATAGCCCAAAATCGAGGGTTTCAAATCGACCCTAATCTTGAAAAATAACCTCTTAAGAGTAGATTTAGCCATTTTAAGTCTATTCTGGGCTATTTTAGAGGTGTTTAGCCCATAAAAAGGACAAAATAAAATCCCTAAAATCGGCCATTTTTGGGCAAAAAGGCAAGGCTATACTAAGGCAAAATGGCCAAAAATAGCCCAAAATCGAGGGTTTCAAATCGACCCTAATCTTGAAAAATAACCTCTTAAGAGTAGATTTAGCCATTTTAAGTCTATTCTGGGCTATTTTAGAGGTGTTTAGCCCATAAAAGGACAAAATAAAATCCCTAAAATCGGCCATTTTTGGGCAAAAAGGCAAGGCTATACTAAGGCAAAATGGCCAAAAATAGCCCAAAATCGAGGGTTTCCAAATCGACCCTAATCTTGAAAAATAACCTCTTAAGAGTAGATTTAGCCATTTTAAGTCTATTCTGGGCTATTTTAGAGGTGTTTAGCCCATAAAAGGACAAAATAAAATCCCTAAAATCGGCCATTTTTGGGCAAAAAGGCAAGGCTATACTAAGGCAAAATGGCCAAAAATAGCCCAAAATCGAGGGTTTCCAAATCGACCCTAATCTTGAAAAATAACCTCTTAAGAGTAGATTTAGCCATTTTAAAGTCTATTCTGGGCTATTTTAGAGGTGTTTAGCCCATAAAAAGGACAAAATAAAATCCCTAAAATCGGCCATTTTTGGGCAAAAAGGCAAGGCTATACTAAGGCAAAATGGCCAAAAATAGCCCAAAATCGAGGGTTTCCAAATCGACCCTAATCTTGAAAAATAACCTCTTAAGAGTAGATTTAGCCATTTTTAAGTCTATTCTGGGCTATTTTAGAGGTGTTTAGCCCATAAAAGGACAAAATAAAATCCCTAAAATCGGCCATTTTTGGGCAAAAAGGCAAGGCTATACTAAGGCAAAATGGCCAAAAATAGCCCAAAATCGAGGGTTTCAAATCGACCCTAATCTTGAAAAATAACCTCTTAAGAGTAGATTTAGCCATTTTAAGTCTATTCTGGGCTATTTTAGAGGTGTTTAGCCCATAAAAGGACAAAATAAAATCCCTAAAATCGGCCATTTTTGGGCAAAAAGGCAAGGCTATACTAAGGCAAAATGGCCAAAAATAGCCCAAAATCGAGGGTTTCCAAATCGACCCTAATCTTGAAAAATAACCTCTTAAGAGTAGATTTAGCCATTTTTAAGTCTATTCTGGGCTATTTTAGAGGTGTTTCGCCCATAAAAGGACATAATAAAATCCCTAAAAATCGGCCATTTTTGGGCAAAAAGGCAAGGCTATACTAAGGCAAAATGGCCAAAAATAGCCCAAAATCGAGGGTTTCCAAATCGACCCTAATCTTGAAAAATAACCTCTTAAGAGTAGATTTAGCCATTTTTAAGTCTATTCTGGGCTATTTTAGAGGTGTTTCGCCCATTAAAAGGACATAATAAAATCCCTAAAATCGGCCATTTTTGGGCAAAAAGGCAAGGCTATACTAAGGCAAAATGGCCAAAAATAGCCCAAAATCGAGGGTTTCCAAATCGTCCCTAATCTTGAAAAATAACCTCTAAGAGTAGATTTAGCCATTTTAAGTCTATTCTGGGCTATTTTAGAGGTGTTTAGCCCATAAAAGGACAAAATAAAATCCCTAAAAATCGGCCATTTTTGGGCAAAAAGGCAAGGCTATACTAAGGCAAAATGGCCAAAAATAGCCCAAAATCGAGGGTTTCCAAATCGTCCCTAATCTTGAAAAATAACCTCTCAAGAGTAGATTTAGCCATTTTTAAGTCTATTCTGGGCTATTTTAGAGGTGTTTAGCCCATAAAAGGACAAAATAAAATCCCTAAAAATCGGCCATTTTTGGGCAAAAAGGCAAGGCTATACTAAGGCAAAATGGCCAAAAATAGCCCAAAATCGAGGGTTTCCAAATCGACCCTAATCTTGAAAAATAACCTCTTAAGAGTAGATTTAGCCATTTTTAAGTCTATTCTGGGCTATTTTAGAGGTGTTTAGCCCATAAAAGGACAAAATAAAATCCCTAAAAATCGGCCATTTTTGGGCAAAAAGGCAAGGCTATACTAAGGCAAAATGGCCAAAAATAGCCCAAAATCGAGGGTTTCCAAATCGACCCTAATCTTGAAAAATAACCTCCTAAGAGTAGATTTAGCCATTTTTAAGTCTATTCTGGGCTATTTTAGAGGTGTTTAGCCCATAAAAAGGACAAAATAAAATCCCTAAAAATCGGCCATTTTTGGGCAAAAAGGCAAGGCTATACTAAGGCAAAATGGCCAAAAATAGCCCAAAATCGAGGGTTTCCAAATCGACCCTAATCTTCAAAAATAACCTCTTATGAGTAGATTTAGCCATTTTTAAGTCTATTCTGGGCTATTTTAGAGGTGTTTAGTCCATAAAAAAAAGGCAAGGCTATACTAAGGCAAAATGGCCAAAAATAGCCCAAAATCGAGGGTTTCCAAATCGACGGTTTCCTAATCTTCAAAAATAACCTCCTAAGAGTAGATTTAGCCATTTTAAGTCTATTCTGGGCTATTTTAGAGGTGTTTAGCCCATAAAAGGACAAAATAAAATCCCTAAAAATCGGCCATTTTTGGGCAAAAAGGCAAGGCTATACTAAGGCAAAATGGCTAAAAATAGCCCAAAATCGAGGGTTTCCAAATCGACCCTAATCTTGAAAAATAACCTCCTAAGAGTAGATTTAGCCATTTTTAAGTCTATTCTGGGCTATTTTAGAGGTGTTTAGCCCATAAAAAGGACAAAATAAAATCCCTAAAAATCGGCCATTTTTGGGCAAAAAGGCAAGGCTATACTAAGGCAAAATGGCCAAAAATAGCCCAAAATCGAGGGTTTCCAAATCGACCCTAATCTTGAAAAATAACCTCTTAAGAGTAGATTTAGCCATTTTAAAGTCTATTCTGGGCAATGTTAGAGGTGTTTGGCCCATAAAAGGACAAAATAAAATCCCTAAAATCGGCCATTTTTGGGCAAAAAGGCAAGGCTATACTAAGGCAAAATGGCCAAAAATAGCCCAAAATCGAGGGTTTCCAAATCGACCCTAATCTTGAAAAATAACCTCCTAAGAGTAGATTTAGCCATTTTAAGTCTATTCTGGGCTATTTTAGAGGTGTTTAGCCCATAAAAGGACAAAATAAAATCCCTAAAAATCGGCCATTTTTGGGCAAAAAGGCAAGGCTATACTAAGGCAAAATGGCCAAAAATAGCCCAAAATCGAGGGTTTCCAAATCGACCCTAATCTTGAAAAATAACCTCCTAAGAGTAGATTTAGCCATTTTAAGTCTATTCTGGGCTATTTTAGAGGTGTTTAGCCCATAAAAAGACAAAATAAAATCCCTAAAATCGGCCAATTTTTGGGCAAAAAGGCAAGGCTATACTAAGGCAAAATGGCCAAAAATAGCCCAAAATCGAGGGTTTCAAATCGACCCTAATCTTGAAAAATAACCTCCTAAGAGTAGATTTAGCCATTTTAAGTCTATTCTGGGCTATTTTAGAGGTGTTTAGCCCATAAAAGGACAAAATAAAATCCCTAAAATCGGCCATTTTTGGGCAAAAAGGCAAGGCTATACTAAGGCAAAATGGCCAAAATAGCCCAAAATCGAGGGTTTCAAATCGACCCTAATCTTCAAAAATAACCTCTTAAGTGTAGATTTAGCCATTTTAAGTCTATTCTGGGCTATTTTAGAGGTGTTTAACCCATAAAAGGACAAAATAAAATCCTAAAATCGGCCATTTTTGGGCAAAAAGGCAAGGCTATACTAAGGCAAAATGGCCAAAAATAGCCCAAAATCGAGGGTTTCAAATCGACCCTAATCTTGAAAAATAACCTCTTAAGAGTAGATTTAGCCATTTTAAGTCTATTCTGGGCTATTTTAGAGGTGTTTAGCCCATAAAAGGACAAAATAAAATCCCTAAAATCGGCCATTTTTGGGCAAAAACAAGGCTATACTAAGGCAAAATTGCCAAAAATAGCCCAAAATCGAAGGTTTCCAAATCGACCCTAATCTTGAAAAATAACCTCCTAAGAGTAGATTTAGCCATTTTAAAGTCTATTCTGCTCTATTTTAGAGGTGTTTAGCCCATAAAAAGGACAAAATAAAATCCATAAAAATCGGCCATTGTTGGGCAAAAAGGCAAGGCTATACTAAGGCAAAATGGCCAAAAATAGCCCAAAATCGAGTGTTTCCAAATCGTCCTTAATCTTGAAAAATAACCTCTTAAGAGTAGATTTAGCCATTTTTAAGTCTATTCTGGGCTTTTTTACAGGTGTTTAGCCCATAAAAAGAACAAAATAAAATCCCTAAAAATCGGCCATTTTTGGGCAAAAAGGCAAGGCTATACTAAGGCAAAATGGCCAAAAATAGCCCAAAATCGAGGGTTTCAAATCGACCCTAATCTTGAAAAATAACCTCCTAAGAGTAGATTTAGCCATTTTAAGTCTATTCTGGGCTATTTTAGAGGTGTTTAGCCCATAAAAGGACAAAATAAAATCCATAAAATCGGCAATTTTTGGGCAAAAAGGCAAGGCTATACTAAGGCAAAATGGCCAAAAATAGCCCAAAATCGAGGGTTTCAAATCGACCCTAATCTTGAAAAATAGCCTCCTAAGAGTAGATTTAGCCATTTTAAGTCTATTCTGGGCTATTTTAGAGGTGTTTAGCCCATAAAAGGACAAAATAAAATCCCTAAAAATCGGCAATTTTTGGGCAAAAAGGCAAGGCTATACTAAGGCAAAATGGCCAAAAATAGCCCAAAATCGAGGGTTTCCAAATCGACCCTAATCTTGAAAAATAACCTCCTAAGAGTAGATTTAGCCATTTTAAAGTCTATTCTGGTCTATTTTAGAGGTGTTTAGCCCATAAAAAGGACAAAATAAAATCCATAAAAATCGGCCATTGTTGGGCAAAAAGGCAAGGCTATACTAAGGCAAAATGGCCAAAAATAGCCCAAAATCGAGGGTTTTCAAATCGACCCTAATCTTGAAAGATAACCTCC
Organism: Chrysaora quinquecirrha; assembly: GCA_014526335.1. Taxonomy (NCBI): domain Eukaryota; kingdom Metazoa; phylum Cnidaria; class Scyphozoa; order Semaeostomeae; family Pelagiidae; genus Chrysaora; species Chrysaora quinquecirrha. The sequence goes on from JACTAT010000262.1 coordinate 515,324, forward strand.
TAAGAGTAGATTTAGCCATTTTAAAGTCTATTCTGGGCTATTTTAGAGGTGTTTAGCCCATAAAAGGACAAAATAAAATCCATAAAATCGGCCATTGTTGGGCAAAAAGGCAAGGCTATACTAAGGCAAAATGGCCAAAAATAGCCCAAAATCGAGGGTTTCCAAATCGACCCTAATCTTGAAAGATAACCTCCTAAGAGTAGATTTAGCCATTTTAAAGTCTATTCTGGGCTATTTTAGAGGTGTTTAGCTTATAAAAAGGACAAAATAAAATCCCTAAAAATCGGCCATTTTTGGGCAAAAAGGCAAGCTATACTAAGGCAAAAATGCCAATAATAGCCCAAAATTGAGGGTTTCCAAATTGACCCATATCTTAAAAATAAGTTCCTAAGTGTAGATTTAGCCTTTGCAATGCCTTTTTCATGTTATTTAATATATATTTCGCCCATAAAAGGGACAATTTAAAATCCCTCAAAATCGGCCATTTTTGGGCAAAAAGGCAAGGCAATATGGTCAAAAATCGCCGAAAATGGAGGGTTTCCAAATCGACCCAAATCTTGAAAAAAAACTTTTCAAGAGCAGAGTAAGCATTTCAAATGCCTTTTTCGGGTTACTTTAGAGCTATTTAGCCCATAAAAAGGAAAAATTAAAACCCCTCAAAATCGGTCGTTTTTGCTCAAAGAGGCAAAGCTATACTAAGGCAAAATGGCCAAAAATTGCCCAAAATAGAGCGTTTTCAAATCGACCCAAATCATCAAAAATAGTTTTCTAAAGGCTGGGATTTCCATTCTAATGCCTTCTCCTGGTTTTTTTAAGAGACTTTAAACAACAAAATTGACAAAATAACACCCTGCAAATCGGTTTTGTTTGATATGGTAAAATTACCAGAGATCTGTAAATGTTTCTTCTTTAGAAATTATCCAGAAGTTGTGAAACATTAGGCATAGCTTATATAGCTGGGCTTTTATTCTGCTTACGGAAGAAATCATTTCGTTATAGATTGTACACTTGGTTTTGATTGTGTGTTCTGTTCTCCACACGTTTATTCGAACGACCATCATCTATCCTTTATCTAATGCCAGAAACTTTGCTAATTTTCCTTATTTCACACTTTGAAATCTTGAACCTGTAGTAAGGTGAATATAAAATACAGTACCCCACCTTTGATTGTTGCTTCCCATTTTTCACGTTCCTTTACACCTGATGAGAGCTTACTTTGTGCAAATTTCAGTTCGGACTTGATTCTGAGTTCATTTTTTTGCAGTTGACTATTCTTTTGTTTGAGCTGCTCAACTTCTTCTGCAGATTCTGTTATAGAATTCCCTGTATTGCTAGCGTCCTTATTTTGCTTACTTCTTGTTTCTTCTTTCTTGGCAATTTCATCTTTCAAGCAATTAACCTCTGCCTTCAGCCTTATGACTTCTGAATATTGCCCTGTGACTTCTGTAAGGGTCTTCTTTTGTAGCTGATCCAATCTGTCTTCGACATTCATTTTCAAAATCCTCGTTTCTTCCAACTCTTTGATTGCTTTATCGTAATCTTTCTTCAACTTTGAATTTTGTTTATTTGCTATTTCAAGTTTTTCGTCAGTTAATTTACTTTCTTTTATGTTGGCATGCAGTTTTTCATTAGTTGATCTCAGCTCTCTTTGTAAATCGTTATTATCAACGGTCAGTTGCTCCATGTCTTGATTCAGCATCTCAGCTTTATTGCTGCAAGCAGCATGTTCGATTGCAACTTTTTCCTTGGATTCCTCCATCAGCTTCTTCTCTTCAAAGACTGCTTCATACTCTTCATTTAACAAATTATAATCTTTCTTTAAATTTGCAATTTCTGATTTCAAAGCACGATTCTCGGTTATTTTATTTTCAACCTTAAACTCCAGCTCTCTTCTCTTAATATCCTGATTCTTGAATGCATTTTCTAAAGATGAACATTTGTTCTTCAAGATTAGATTATCCTGTTCTTTGCCTTCCAACTCTAATTTGCTTTGTTCGTACGACTTCCTCATGCTCTGTATCTGTGATTGTAAATTATCCTTTTCCATCAATGCTTCATCTCTTTCTTGTCTAAATATCATGTTATCAGTCTCAATTGCTGTTATTCTTGCATCATTCCTTTCTCTTCTTTCATTTATTTTGATATAAGATTGGTTCTGCTCTTTTAACTCTGATTCTAGCTCAACTATTTTCTGCTTCTTCCTTTGTAAATTATTCACTAACTCGTTGTTTTCTTTTAAAAGTTTTTTCTTCTCATCTTTAGTAAGTTTTACTTCACTTTCAGCATGGTCGATCTTCTTCATTAAATTTGTTACTTTGCTTTGCAATGATAAAACCAATTCGTTTTTCTCTTCAATCACTTCTGTTTGTTGTTCTACTCTTCGCATTTTAATCTCTAGCTCTTCTTCAACGGAATAAATCACATTCTTCTTCTCTCTCAATGCATTATCAGCATCTTCTAACTCTTCCTTCAACTGGCTTATCTCCTTCTCCAATAACTCTCCCCTCTTTCTCTCAATCAACAACGTCGAATCTACCTGTTCTTTCTCCTTGAAAACTTTCTCGTTCGTTTGCTGTAGCTTTTTATTTTGTTCTTTCAAAATTGCGATCTGTTTGTCGTTTGATGCAGAATGTTTTGCTTTTTCTTCAAACGCTTCTCCAAGTGCTCTTTCTCCTTCTTGAACCTGCTTTGCTTTAAGCCTCAGTTCATTTTGCAGAGCATCATTTTGGCTCTCAATTTCATCAAGTTTCATCTGTTGCTCTTTGAATTTCTCTTTCACAAATTCAATCTCTCTTTTAAGCTGATCATTTTCTTTGACTTTGCTTTTCCTTTCTATCATAACAATCTGCAACTCTTCTTTCTCCTGGCTAAGTTCATGGCTAACTTTCTCAAATGACCTTGATATACTGTTATGTTTTTCTGTCAAAATGTTCAGATCTTTTTGCACTGCATCTAATTTGCTTGAAACTGCCTCGTTGCTTTTTAACGAAACCTCGAATTTCTTCTGCAAAGCAGCTTTCTCTGTTTCTAATTTCTTTGCCAAGGTCACTTGCTTCTGTAGATCATTGGACAATTCGTCTATATATGCTTTAGCATTCTCTTTGTCTGCCTTCATGGCTTCTAAATCACTTTGAATTTCTTTGACTTTTTCTTTCTTGTCATTTAATTCCAACTTTAACTCATCGATTTTCACTTCTTTATCTTCCAAATCCTGATTCTTTTGTTTGCATTGATTCCTTGAATCATTTAAATCATCGAAAAGCTTCGACATCTCTCTTTCATGATTCTCACTCTGCTCAAACAACTCAATCTTTTCTCTCTCTAACTTTGCCACACAACTTTCCAAAAACTTCTTCTCATTCCCTACATCATTCAACTGCTTGGATAAATTCCTGCACCTTGTACTTTCATCTTCCACCATTTCAGTGAGCATGTTGACATCTTGAGTCAATAAATCCCTTTTACGTTCAAGCCTCTCGTTAAGATTTTTGAGATTATTGCTTTGTCTCGCCTCCTCAAGACCTTTTTGATGCAGCGTCATATTCTCTGATTGCAGCTCTTCAACTTGCATTCTCAGCCTGCTACACTTGCTTGACCAATCCTTTACTTCTGCATCCAAATCCAGATTCCCTTCAGATAATCCATCAATAGTATTTTGTAGTGCTGCTACTGTCTTTCTCGATTCTTTCAACTCATCTTGTAATCGAGTAACTAATCCAGATTGCCTTTCATAATCCTGTTTGGACTCATCTAATCGTTTGATGTTCTTATCTAAGTCAGCATTTGCTTGCTGCAACTGAAACTGTGTTAGCTGATTATCCGTCTTAAGCTGCTCAATCTGTTTTGTTAAATTTGATTTGTGTTCTTTAAGACCCTCAGCTTCTGTTTGCAATTGCTGGATTTCTGATCTTAATCCCTTCATCTCACTGCTGAGACTATTTTCACTTTCCTTTAGCTTCTCGCATTCATTCCTCATTTCATCATAAGCTTTTTTAGAAACATAATTCTGCTCTGTTTTCTTCATCATTTCTTTTAATCGTATCTCTGTATCAGTGCTGTTTTTCAACTGGCTTTGCAGCTCACAGATCCGATTTTCTTTGTTGTTAATATTACTCTGCAAACTCTTGCTTCTTCCTGTTTCAATTTCCAACATTGAGTTAATCTCAATAATTTTCTTTTTCATTTGAGCCATTTCCTCTTCGTACTGCTCTTTTATATCTTTATCAACCTCGAGCTGTGAAACATAATTTCTTGAACTATTTAATTCGTTCTCTATCGCTGCAACTCTTTCTTTTGCATCTTTCAGCTTCTCGGATAAATCTTCTATTTCATGCTTTAGTTCTGCTCTTTTTTCTTTCCCCTTGGCTTCGATTTCTTTTGAGGCAGCAAGTTGTCTCTTTAGCTCAAGATAATCTGAGTCAAGCTTCATTCTTAAATCCTTTTCCTTCTTGAACTGAGTCTCTACGTCAGTCACTTTCGCTTTCAATCTATTATTCTTTTGCTTGCTATCCTCAAAATGCTTATTTAGCTCATTATTTTTAATTTTAAAATCATCAAAGTCCCTCTGTAGCTTCTCTAATTCAATTCTCTTTGAGTTTCCATTTGTTTCTGCTTCCATTTTTTCCTTATTTAAATTTATTAACTCTTCTTCTAATACCTTTATTTCATTCTCAAGATCTTTAATTATTGCATCATTTTCATTGCTTGCTTTCGTACTTTCTTCTACCTTTCCCTTCAATTCATCTTTCGTCTTCCTGTATTCTTCTTCTACATGTTTAACATACTCTCTTTGTTGTTTAAGTTCATTTGTTAATTCATCATTTATCTCTATTTGCTCTCCTAATAATCTATCCTTTACCTCAAAACTTGATTTATGAACATGACTTGCAACTAGATCTCTCAGCTTCTCATCAAGACCGTCTTTCTCAGTTCTAAGGTTTTGCACCTCATTCTCTAAATTATCAGTCATTTTCTCAGCCGTCCCTAACAAATTCTCAAACGTTTTCTTTTCTTCTTTCATCGTTGCAATTATGGCGTCTTTATTGGCTAACTCAGTAGCATGGTTCTTCAACTTTTTGGACAACACAGAACTATCATCATTAAGGCTTTCGTTACAGAAGGATAATTCCTGAATCTGTTCTTCTAGCTTTTGACATGCAATATTACTTTCATTTAGCTGTTTGGAAACTTCTTCATGCAAAGCTTCTTTCTTCTTCAACTCCATTTTTACATCGATTAACTGTTTGTCTAGCTCTGTATTATCTTCCAGAAGCTTACTCTCCATTGCTTGAGCTTCAAAAACTTCCTCGTTTTTTGTTAAAACCAAATCATTCAAGTCCTTAGTCTCTTGTAAAAGTTTCTTAATCTTATTTTCTGAAAGTTCAAGATCATGAACCAAGCTTCTATTTTGATTTCTTTCTTTATCGATTTCCATTTGCAACAAGGTTACTTTCTTACTCAATATTATCAAATCATTTTCGACATTCTTTGCAATTTCTGTTCTTTCATTTACTTCACTTTCTAATCGATCTTTACTTTCAACTGCTTTGTGTACTTCCTCTTTATTTTGTTTTTCTGTCTCCTTTAATCTCTCGAATTCTTCACTCATCTCTTCGTTGATAACTCGTAGCTGCTTTACCTCACCTGACAACTTTTGATTATCTTTCTCAAATTTAGCAGTTTTTTCTCTTAGACTAACAATTTTCTTCTCAAGATCTCCATTTTGCATTTTCAGTTTATTAACAGTCTCTTCATAACTCTTCTTCACTTCTTCCTTTTCTTTAACCAACTCCTCAATCCTTGAATCTTTCTTCCCAATGACACTCTTAGCATTTTTATACGCATCCTTCAACTTAGTAAGCTGTGCTTCAATTTCTTTACGTTCTAAACCAATCCCTTCTTCAATTTGCTGCTCATAACTTTTGTTTATTTCAACTAATTTCTGATAGTCAGAAGCTAACTCTTTAATTTCATCTATTTTCTTCTGAAGTTCTGAACTTAAAAATGCTTCTCGCTCTTCTTTCGTTCTCAATTCAGTGTCGAGAATCGAGTTTCTTTCTTGTAGTTTTTTCATGTGATTTTCGAAAGTATGAAGTTTCTTCTTGTTGATATGCCCTTTCTAAAAGTAAACCATTTAGCATTCGAAAAATCGTTTAATGGCAATATGACATTGTACATAGCTACGATCATTAGAAACACTAACCAACCAACCAACCAACTAAACAACTAACAAACTAATCAACTAACCAACTAACCAACTAACCAACTAATCAATTAACCAACTAACCAACTAACCAACTAATCAACTAACCAACTAACCAACTAACCAACTCAACTAACCAACTAACCAACTAACCAACTAACCAACTAACCAACTAACCAACTAACCAACTAACCAACTAACCAACTAACCAACTAACCAACTAACCAACTACGTAGATTAAATTTCTGAAAAAACTATACCTTTAAAGCAAAATTAACGTATTCATTAGCTAAATAATTACCTATACTTACAAACTTCCTTATATACCCTCTTTACTCATTATCTAATTCATTTATTAACCAACTAACTAACTGACTAACTAACTTTATAGATAACACAGTCCCATTAACGTTTGAAAATTCGTCTTTTACATATTTGTTAGATATAACTTTTGACATAAAAAAGTTAGATCTTCATTATAATTAAATGTTTTACCTACCTGCTTCATCTCTTTGATTATTTTTCTTTGAGTCTCTCCGGTCTCTATTCTCTGCAAGTTATCAATTTTCATTTTCTCTAGCTCATTCTTCAATTGTTCGATTAAACTTCTGCTGACATTAGACTGGTCATCATCCTTCTCGTGAGCTTCATTTAAGTCTTTCAACTTCTTCTTCTCTTCTTCCAGTTGATTTTTTGTTTCTTCATAAAGCCTTTTCAATGAGATATTCTCCCCTTGTAAATCATGCAAAATTTCATCTAGCTCTTCTTCTTGAACTTGCATCTCTTGAATCTTTAATTCACTTTCATTTGCATCTTCTTCCATCCTTTCTAATAGCTCTTTAAGCCTTCTATCTTCATCGATTAATTTCTCATTCCTTGTTTCTATTGCTTTAAAGTCTTCTACAATTTTACGTTTTTCTTTTTCTAATAAAGCCAACTTTTCTTCCATGTTTTGAAAATCACTTTTGTTTCTCTCGTTTTGCAATGTAGACACTTTCATTTCATTCTCGTAGGCATTAAGTTCACCTCTCAATTCTTGGATCTCATTTCGTAAATTTTGGTCTATCTCGACAGCTTTGTTGAGCTTGATGTTTTTATCTGGAAAATTACACACATACAATAACAATAAATTACATCTTTTCACCTTACATGATTCCTGGAAGCAGCTGGTTTATAAGCTAGAAGCACTAACTCCGAAGAATTTTTCCAAAGGATTGCTTCTCGCTGCTTTGATGAGTAACTGGCCTGACGTTAAAGTAGTCAAGCAAAGCGGTCCTCTAAAACGAACTGTCATTCAGATCTTATTCTGCTTATCTATTCTTGTCAAGCAATGCATTGTCACGTGGCCAAACAATCAAACACTGCTTGATGAGCAAATATCAAATGTTTGACAAACAATGTTTGATTGTTTGGCCAGGGCTTTCACATTGTTCACAAAGAACGATTTTTTTCTTGATTAGTCGCTAAACATTGCAAAATAACGGATATTAAGAAAACAATGTGGCATTGCAACAAAAAGGTGAACCCATACTCTTACCTTCAATGATATTCCTACATTTTGCATATTCATCTTCTAGCAATTGAAACGCTCCTTTGCTTTCATCTAACTCCGACTTATAGATACTTAACTCTTTCCTTAATTCTTTTATCAATTCAACATTGTTTTCTCTTTCTACTATCAAAGCAGTCGTGTGCTCTTTCATCCGTTCAATAGCTTCACCATCATCTATATCATTTATTTCATCACCTTTAACATCTTCTTGCAAGTGTAAACTCTCGATTTGCTTCACTAACCCACCAATTTTCTTAATCAATTCACCTTTTTCAGTTGTTAGACTACTGATTACTCTTTCGTTTTGGGTAATCAAGTCATTAAATCCCTTGATGTCTTTCTGAAAACCATTGATCTGTGAGCCAGACTTTGCAAGTTGCTGGTTCAAATCTTTGATTATCTTATCCTTCCTAAAGATAATTGCTGTGTTTGCTTTAACTGTTCGATGAGCTCATTATTTGTCGTTTCATCATCTTTTGTCTGTTCTATTAGATCATAATAACGTTTCTCTAATGTTTGATATCTCTCTTTATACTCATCTAAAATCTCTGGTGACGCTTTTTTATCAAGCATTTCTTGTAGCTGGTCTATCTTGTCCTCAGCTTGGAATAGATCTTTGGCTAATTCGTCCTTCGCTTCTTGAGATAAATAATATGCATTTTCTAGCTCCTTGATCCTTTTTTGTAATATTTCATTATCTTGCTGCAGATCTTTCCTCTCCTGCTCTTTCTTCTGCAGCATCATTTCCATTACGTTTGTGTTTCTATCTGCCATTTTGTTATCTTGTTTCTCTAAGCAAATATGTCTTATAAATGCCTTTAGTCAATAAATATTCACTGTCTAGTGTTCTCAATTTAGCAATAAAGACCTGAGTTTTTCTTCACTAAGAATGCTTATAGGTTGTTATGATCAATGAACGCCTATAGTAAGTTGCTGTATCGAGCTATTAAAGCACTGAAGGAAAAGCACCTCCACACAAGCATGAAAGTTCCTAGAGGATGAAGCCTTATAGAAGCACAGTTATATATGTATTACGTTTCCAGTGAAGTTACATCTATATTTTGACGTACATAATCAAGCAATACAGAGCTATCTCTTTCTGCAACTAATAATCACTTATGACCAAACAGTGCTTATCACCAAACAGTGCTGCTTATATAGCAGAATATAGCGTGCTCCTGTGTTAAATCGAGAAGTGCTGGAATCACATATACTGTAATGCAATCAGTTTAACAGTAATAAGCTTGGAGTTTAGGCTGCTTTTCAAGCCTATTAGTTTTGCTCTTTTCCACTATAAACTTTTTCTTATAAGTAAGTGTCTAACCCTGGCTTTGAGATTGCTATTACAATACTCCTTGTGTTGTTGTTTTATTAATAACACTGTGACAAGTGCGGAACCTGTTCTAACGTATCAGTAGGGATGTACATATACCTTTTTCATGCTCATGGCGACGTAATCAATTGACAAATATGAATTCCAATGCTTTTGCCTACAGGCGGTGTTGTCTTTCAAGAAACATGTAGAATGAAGAGTTGCAGTATCTACTACTTCTTATGCTCTACTTACGAAATGCGATTGCCAATACACTCTGACAAATTATAGAATCTGCAAGCCTTTCTTTGCCCAGATACGGCACTCCCATTAATTGCAATAAAACTTAGGACAAGTTGCTGCTTACTGTAGACATGTAGTAACGATTCAAAACTAACGATCCAAATCATTTACTGTAGGCCTCCTCCATTTTTTAACAAACTGTTTTAATTTCAAAAACAAAGCATCTGGCAAAAAGATACATTCGCCTAAGAGAAAACTTTCTAGTGTTGTCAAAAACTAGTTTTACTAAAACAACCAAATCCTTCCTTCTGTGTACTCGACTAGAAGTGCAAGCCAAACATCTCTGTGAATGGATGCTTTGACAACAGGTTGTGACTGGTTGTTTGTTTCATCCATAGAAAGCACATTTGAAATGCTCAATTTTATGCTATTATACAGCCATAATCTCGCTTTAGCATACTCAATTACCTTCCACTTGCGATATTTAAATATTTGAATAACGGTAATTCTTTATTGGTTAAATCTATATTCTTAGATAGTTTTCTACAAGTCACTCTCTTACCCATCCAGCTGGTGTTCTTTGAATAACTTGGATTTGCCTGGCTTCCATATAATCGTAACAGTCAGCGATTGGTCGGTTGTAGGATCGCAAATGGCCCGGGACTTTTACGTTCATATACAAACATGTTTACTAATCGTCTCCGACTTGTCGGAAATTAGAAAAAGAAACGAAACGGCTTCTGAAAAGTATATCTCCGTCCCTGCGAATCCCGGCGTTTTTAATAATTTTGCATATTTAGAAATATCAATAAAATATGCTATAACTAGCGTAAAGCGCTGAAACGTATCCTTTTCTTATGTCAGCTAAGGCCTATCAGATCATGCCAGAGTCGCATCGGGCTAGCAATATTCTGGCATCGTATCGGTTCACTTGGTAGACGATTGATTCAGATGTCTGATCTGGCTCATGCTCTCTGCAATCCCTAATGTTCTATCCATTGTCTTTGCAAATACGCGGAGAGACAGTCAGGTTAATGCTTGATAAGGTGTGGTACGGTAGTGACAAGGCGTTGAAATCAACGCTCTGCTAGCTTCGGACACTGCCATGCGGCACGGCAAATTGGGTCGTGCAAATATTTGTAGCTGGAGCTGAAATAACAGACTCATCCAGACCTCGTGCTATACTGTCAGGCCAGAACTAATTTCTTCGGCACGGCACGACTCTGGCAACGTCTAAACTAGGCATCAGAAATCTATTCAAATTTTAACAATTTAGAGTAAAAGTTAACATATAACCAAAACCACTCACCTATTTTGTTAAAATTTGGTGTCTTTACGCTCAATCCAGTATTCAGAAATCGAAAAATCAGTCCCTGACGTGGTTGGGCCATTTGCTTTGCGTTGCATCAAAGATCGTAATCAAGTATCAAGAATAAATAGTAAATCATTGATTTTAACTATCTTCCTCGCCAATTTCCAAACTTTCCGTAGGATATTCGTGATTTTAAAATTAATAATTAATGGCTTTTTTAATAAAGATTCATTTTAACAGTGGTAATTTTCAAACTTTTGAAACACGTTTTTTATTGAAAAGGAATAAAAAAGATTAGAAATAACCAACTGGTACTTTTTTGCTTTGGTTTTAAATGCTTTGAAATTTAACTTGTCTTTGCCCTGTTTTGTTTTGCTTTGATAAAGAATGAGAAACCAAACAACGTTGCACCTGTATTGCCTTAGGGGGAGAGATCAGGATAGGGCTGATTTCATTTAGGGCAAATTGAGATTAAGGGCCTGCTCTTTAGAATGTTCAAGGCTCGAAAATCTTCCGAAACGATCGCCTTCGCAGAAAAACATTCCTATGGCCAAAAATTGCTGCTTCTGAAAACGGTAGAGTTACAGAGAAAGCCGCCAAAATAATGGAAATTCTGGAAACAGTAGTGTTAGAAAAGTTCGTAGGAGAAAATCCCAAAAGACTGAAACTCGGAACTTGATTTCGTTTATGAAAACGAGGCCAACTGTTGCTATGCTGACGTCAGATATTGCTTGGATGAAAATGACGAAATCCAAAGCAAAAGTCGAGAGCAAGAATCCTTGCAGGGTCTGCGAGCTCCAAGAGCTGACAGTTTCAATTTCCTTGGAACTCTTTATTTTTGGAATTACCAGAGAAAATCCTTATAATTCTACCGTTTTCAGATGATGCACATAAGAAGTAAGACCCTGACCAAGCATTCAAACATTGTTAGTCTAACATTTGAAATGTTTTACCATTTGGTCACGCAAACATTGGTTGTCAAACATTTTGTTTGCGTCAAAAATATCCCGCAACAAGTTATGCTTCTCTTTCTTTAACAGGCAATATTTTATGACGTGACTAAACGTTCAAACATTGCTTGATAAGCAAATTTCAAATGTTTGACGAACAATGTTTGATCTTTTCGCGACGGCGGAAAGATTGTTTGTACTGAATAGTCAAGACAAAGAAGAGAATAAACAATTTGAAACCCTTCTAAATAAAATTTCATTCCAACAAACTGAAACAATGTACAACAATAAATATGATAACATTTACAAAAATTCATTTTTACTTTCATACCTTGGATTAAATGTCTACACCTTTTCAAAGTTCCTTTTGCCAGATAACATATCATGGGTAAGTTGTGTCCCAAACGTCTTTGTTTGTCCAGCCTAGAAATAATGAAATAACGTCTTAGCAACATAGTAAACGTGTCAAGCCATGTAAAAGTAACACGAAGAAACCAAAGAAGATTCAAATGCAGGGAAGACAGCAGAGAAGGGAAAGCCACTTGGGCAAACTTACAGGCAAGAGGTAACGTGATGAAACACGAACAGCAGATAGATAGGGCACGCATTTTTGGAGGTTATGGGTTGGGAAAATTGTACGTAGACACAGCCCTTAGGCAATGGCCGGACGATCAAACAAAGTTTGTCAAAGCATTGAAATTTACTTATCACAATGCTTGAGCGTAGGTCCTGGCCAAACTATCAAACATTGTCAAACATTTGAAATTTCCTTTGACCACAACAGAAACATTTCGTCAGAAAATTTTTGCTTGATACATGCACTAAGTGTTTTCGAAGCTTTTCGAAAACATTGTTGTGCGAATGGGTGCGAATTCTGCTAGTTAAGCAAACTTTTTGACCTGGCTAAACCGTCAAACATTGCTTATAAAGCAACTCTCTAATGTTTGACCAGCAATTTTGATCGCTTGGGTAGGGCCTTAGGTCAACGATTGAGAAGCGAAAAGCAAAATTTTTCTTGCGTGAGTGTCTGACCAGCAATGTTCTGCGACGTAACGAACCTTAAAACGTTATGATCGAAAATCAAAATTCAAATGTTTGACAAGCAATGTTTGAGTTTTTGGCCAGGGCCTACTGAATAAATGAATTAGCTGACCGAGTTAAAACTTACGTTGTCAATCATTGCTTTTGATATTTCATGTTCATTATTTGCATCTTCTTCTTCAACTATGACTTCAACCTTTGTTGGTCTTCTATCATTATCCCTCACATTTTCATTATCATCTAATGATGGCTCTTAGAACAAAACAACATTAAACAATCAGTGGCATGTATTTGTGTTTTATTTAAATTAAGGGTGTGTACTTTTCGGATCTTTTCTGCGTCTTCTTTTTCTGGAGACTTCCGAAGATCGAAATCCCGTTCTTTTTCTGAAGATCGAAAGCCCGTTCTTTAGGACACCTCTCGGAAAAATCGGAGACTTTTGAGGTTCCAAACTCTGCTGAATCCAGAGCTGGAAGATTTCGCAGTCTTCGTTGTTGTTGTTGTTGTTGTTACTTTATTTTGAGTAGGCTGTTATTTCTAGCTTTTTCAGCTAATTTAGGCCCACTATACATGCCGCATCCAGGCATGGGACCCCTAGTTTAACTTTCCTTCCGAAGGGCGGCAGAGTGAGTTGTTTAGTCATGCATCTGGAAAGTCACCAATCCAGATGCTGACCTCACACGACCAATCTTAACTTCAGCTGTCTAACGAGACCTGACTGAGAAGCTTGGCCACGCACTCTACGCAGAGAAATTGCTTCCAAGTTAACTTCTCAAAAGTCCTCCGTTTTTCAAGAAAGTGCGCTTTTTTGGCTTCTGGAATCGATAGCCTCTGCAGTCTACGTTTTTCAGAATTCAGAGGAGATAAAAGTCCCAAAAACACACCCTATCTACTCAAGGAATTTTAAAGGCAGAATTTCAAATGATTAAGGCAACCAAAAATTTGACTGTAAATGGTCCTAAAAGCGAGAGGAGTTTCTGACAATTAATAGTTCGGTAGAGTAGGCCAGTTATTTTAAATTTCTTACCAAAGCTTCGTGAAACTTCTGAAAGTTCTTTGTTTGCGATGCTGCCACTTCTCGGTCGATGTGTCTGCGACACTTTCCACATAACGAGAATTTTCGGTAGTTGTCTATAGTTAAAGCTACGAAAGAGTAAAGTTAAAACACTGAGTAAGGATAAGAAGCAATGTTCTGCAAAGAAACCATTTTCTAGCTACATAACTCAGCGAGAGCAAATGACAGTGGGTGATAACAGAATTTTAAACGAGAGCTGGCGACCAAATGTTTCAAGGGTTAAGCGACAACGAGCGACAGCAGGCGACAACTAACGACAACTGGACATGACTTTGATAGCCAGAGATAAATTCTTCTTAATAGCAAGCTAAAGCTTCAATCACCTACAGCAGACGACAATTACTGACAGACAGCGACAACGGACGATAGCAGGCGACAACCAACAACAACTAGCCATAATTTTGATAGCCAGAGATTATTACTCATGGCAAGCTTAATACTTACATTCGACGACAATTACTGACAGCTAGCGACAATCAACGACAACTAGCGACAAATAACGACAGTTAACATTAATGAAAGCTAGTGACCTGAGAATAACGCTTTTTATAGTTTTTCTATCAAACACATATATCTTTGATTTTTAACTTACAGAAATTGCTTCTTCTTCTTCGGCAGTAAATAGGGTCCTGCATATGTCTCTTTGGTATTTGCACAAACGAGCTCCCCATGGACCAGAACAGCTTCGATCATTCTATCAGTTATCGTGAATGATGCACTTAAAGGATCGTTAGAGAGTTCAGCAATGGCACTGTTTTCGCATAAGATCCGTAGGTGATCTTTTCTTAATCCCTGCAACGATTCATTTCATTATGATTATGCTCAGTTTAAAGCCGCGGCGACACGTGCGACTTTGTGCTTTAAATGGCTATAGAACACATTAAAAAATTATCGCCGCGACCGGAAAAACTAAAAGTCGCACGTGTATTGTAATCAGGGTTGGGTTTTCGAGCAAAATGTTCTGCGACCTGAGGAAACTCTGTCGCCGAACATTGATTTGGTTGAACTTTTCACGACATGTTTTGGCTTTTCACCATCAACCATCGTTATCTTTCTTCTACCGTTGAGGTGTGTTTGAAATATGGCGACAGCAAATTTAACGCTCACGAATCAAGATAGTAGAATACTCGTCTCTGAACAGCACAGCAGCCCAATGTCACTCACAAAAACTCGTTGGAGCTAGAAAGAATCATTCTAGATGAAATTCGTAGAACACAGAGTCTTAATAAACGGGCAAACTCAGATACAGTGCCTGCTATTGTGGCCAAAAGACATGGCCTAGATCCAAGCGTAATTTCGATTCATCTAGATGACGTTGTTTTGATTTCGCGCGTTTTGCTGAAATTTTCTAGGACCCACTATTCTTACTGCGCAAATTGCTCGTCGCATTTTGTCACAGCAATTTCGCTGCAGCGTGTACAACGAATTCTGGTAGAAGGGAAACAGTGGGTGTAAGTTTGTTTATTCGATTTTAAGGCGCCGATGTGCACCTTTTTATTGACGATCTAAAGTGACGTTCTTACGATATTTTTGGCTTGCTTACTTTATAAGCTGCTTGATCTTGAAGCAACGGGATGGCTATTCTCACTCCACAAACTCTCCATAAGCTATCTTCCAGTCCAGGAAAGCGTTTGATTGCTTGCAGCATTCT
Organism: Chrysaora quinquecirrha; assembly: GCA_014526335.1. Lineage (NCBI taxonomy): Eukaryota > Metazoa > Cnidaria > Scyphozoa > Semaeostomeae > Pelagiidae > Chrysaora > Chrysaora quinquecirrha. The sequence continues at coordinate 530,662 of JACTAT010000262.1, forward strand.
ATCCGTTGGAATGTAGTAAACCTAAAACAAATTGTAATAAACTGCGAGTAAAAATAATGTTTCGACCAGATTTACACAAGAGAGAATGATGATAGTGAAATTTTTGAGTCACTATAGGTTTTAATCAGTATGATTATTTGTTTTCACAGAAATGGATCTAACTAAATGGTATTGTTTACGTTGTTTACCTGAACTGCAGTCTCACAAACAACAGAGGCATTTCTCATTGTAGAAGTCAATAAACCCATTTCTCCAATGACATTTCCAGCGCACAGATAATCAGTTGTTATATTCAGTCCAGAGTCAGTATGATCTTCGATCATGTTTATTGTGACATCTCGTGGAATGGATACTCCAACAAGCTGCAAAACCAAGAATTTTTATTGTTTTTTAACAAAAAACTAGACTTATGACTTGAGTCGTAGCTACCGCTTTTAGACTCATTACTTGGGTCGAAATTATCATTATTGATTTCAAATGCTGGATGCTCCAAACTAAGACTCATTCCGGGACTCAGGACCCAGATAATAAGTCTATACCGCTATTGAGTTAAACTGCTGGACACTCAAAACGACACAGAGGAAACAGCCATTGGCGTGTTGTTGTTGTTCTTTTGTTGTTGCTGTTGATTTTTCTGCGACGAGTGCGACTGAATCACTATTGCACTTCAAAGGAGTGAAATGCATTCCTTTTCAATCAGACCCTTCGGTCAATTCAGACCCTTTTCAATCAGACCCTTCGGTCAATTCAGACCCTTTTCAATCAGGCCCTTCGGTCCATTCCGCAATGATACTGGCACGAAACATCCAGTAAGAATTTCCTTCCATATCAACATTGCTCAAGGGGGAGGAGAGGAAAGAAAAGGAACGGTCACGGTGATAGCAAACTTAACCCGAGACGTTACTTTGCTTCCCGTCTTACGAAGCTGTACGCTAAGGGCCTGGTCATTATTAATGACCGGAGTGGGGTTTCAAGAGAAAATGGCGCGGTAACTAAAAGAAACATTCGTTATATTGGTGGGGTAACCAAAAATATCTTGGGCACAAAGCGACAAGGGTATGTTCGGCCCCCATCCAGGTTGCAAATAATGACAAATCCCTGGAGGAGTTAACTTGATCAAAGCTTTTTTTCGTAACCTCTGCAATGATTAGCAATTTTCCTACCTTTACCATCCCAGACACAATAAGATAAATTCCATCAGTAGGTTCTCCTTGTCGTAGCATAACATCACCGAATTCATAAGAGATCATTTCGGTTTGAGAAATCACATAACTAACAGTTTCTTCTGTCATCGTTCGCAGCCACGGTAATCCTCGTAGAAGGCTTTCCGGTTTCTTAGGTTCAATATACGATGGTGCGTTCAATTGCCTTTTCATCTTTTCTTGAACAACCTAGAGGATATCGTTATAAATTATTGTCATGCTATGTAAGGTTTTTACCTGGCCTAAGGTACCTAAACGAATGCAGTTAGGCTCATATCACATGAGCGCAAATTCGTAGTCGGCCTGCTGCATTGAAGCTGCATAAATGCTACCTTTTAATGATGTCAGAGTTATTTGAATTGATATTAAACTGCTAAAAGCTACATTACGAATTTCACAGGAATGCCTAATCATACAAGAGAAAAAAGACGAATTGGCCCTGTGGTCTTAGACAGCCCGCAGCAGCAACGAAGAATATAAATGGTCGAGGAGAGACAGCAGATTTTGATTTTGCAAATAAGCGGCCGTTATTTTGTTCGATATGTTAGGGTCCCTTAGGGGGCTTACTTGTTTCCTGCTCCATTAATAAAATCTTCTTGTTCTCTGGAGTTTTGTAGGATTTTTTCAGAGCGATAGTTAAGCGGATTGATTCTTGTTTCCCGATTTTGCCTTATTCCCTTTTATTTTGGCCACGTTCCCTTCTTTGCTCCTTGGATACATTTTGCATGTTCCCATGTTCTTAAGAACCCCTAAACTACCCTCACAAGTGAGATAAGCATAAGCACCTGCTATCGAGAGAAGATCTAGTACATCTGTCTCTAGACAGTGGGCCGTCCATGATACTGCTGATATTTGTACACCAGAAAACATGGCAGTAGCGTGGTAAAGATGCAGCATATTGGTAATTAAGGTGGTTATTATGAGTTTTGGAAGATTTCGTTCACTAGTGGTCTCTGTGACGAAGTGGGTAGCGTGCATGGCTCATAATAAGAATGTTGTGGGTTTGGGCCACGGTCTTTCCATTTGTGATTGCAGAGATAACAACCTTGGGCTAGTTGTTAACACAAATGTGCCTCTCTCTTCTCAGATGTATAAATGGGTACCTGGTAGCTGCACCCTGCGCTATATGCTATATGCATCCAGACCAGGGGTAAAGTGTTAAGTCGACTGAGAGCCCTAGGCTAGTAACAGACTCAAAAACGGAAAACGGAACACTGAGAACGCAGTAAAAAATTTCAAGACAGACCTGGTCTCTTTCTAACTAGCTTACCCTTTCTAGCTTTTGTGCTTCTGATTTATCCATGACACCATTCGATCGAAGCTGTGATAAAGTGTCCAATGCATTATTCAAAACAGATCGTGATGCTTGTCTTGTTTTGACTGATATTGCGATTCCAGGATGCTCGCGTTGCAAAAGACCTAAATATGAAGATATGGGGTGGAAATGCAAACAGTATCGGAAATGTTCTCAGAAAATCGCAACTTTGAATTGACCTTTTCGACGAAAGACCGCCGTGATTGAAATTTCTCAAAACTTCGAGGTATCGAGTTTTCGATGCTAAAATCGTATACACGATCTAAAACGTAATCTAGGTGCAATGATTCTATCTTGACCGTGAAAATTGATTGGGGAGAAATCTTTCAAACCAACTAGTCAAGGCCCTTAAAAGGCCCTAAATATCATAAAATCGTAAACTTTGAACACTTATAAAATCAATAATCCAAGCGCTCAGATAGTAAGGCTGCATCTAGACTAAATGTGGCTGCTAAATACGAATCTGATATCGAAAAATCCAAATCTCAAAGTTCTGAAACTTCCATAATCTCTGCCGCTCGTCGAAAAGGTCTGTAAATCCTCGAATTGCCCCCACCCCTTGAATAAGCACAACCCTGGAATAATCCCCCCTTCCCCTAACATGTTGATGTTAGCCTTTTGAGTCCATACTGGTGCTTTATCGAGTTATGACAGAAAATGTATTCTCCAAGTGGATGATAAATCATGCTTTTATGAATAATTTTATAAGCCCCCATCTCGAATAAGACCCCTCCAAAAGAATGAAAATTAATTTAGTTCCCAGGGGGCTGATTCGAAGATTTACAATACAAAGATTTCACAGGCCAATATTCTACACAAAAAACTTAACAGAACTCACCTAAACTTTTAATGATATCCAATCTATTTTTCTCAGATCGCATCTTTAATTCTTTCATTATTTTTGCATCAGCAATCAGTTGATCAACCATTTTCATAACCTCTTCTTCAGCTACTACAAATCCTTTACCGATGTCATATCCAAAACTTAATTGCTTGTTTATTCTGTCGTTTACTAGATCTATCATCTTCGGTATCAGTGTCTGTAAACAAACAAAAACAAAAATAAGAGCACTTTTGGCATTTGCATAGGGACGTAGAAAGCTATTCAAGAGTGATGGGTTGGGGTGGGGGCGAGAAGAGGCAAAGGGAAAAAGGTGCAAATCCGTTGATAGAAAATTCAACAGACCCGTCTTTCTATATACAATAGACCTTTTCAAAGAGGTCTGGATCGGCGCTACTTTTTACTGAAAGATGGTAGACATCTTGAACAAGGAATCCTTTCCGCGTGCAATGACACGTGTTGCGGTCGTTTCAGAAGAGGATGGGCAGCAAATTTTAATTCAAATTCACTCTTTATTTGAGTTTAAAGTGAATGAAAGGATTCAAGTCCCAGATAGAATGCTCAAGGAGGCATTTGATCAAGTATTTCCTTTTTGTGAGTAGCTTGCATCTTGTTTCCTGTAGAAATTCAAAACATTAATTGTCACAGATTCCTTTTCTCTTTTCGTCTTTCTTCATTTGTGAATTTTAAGAACAATTTGCAACACTACCTCTCCTAAAGCGACCGCATTCTCGGGCGTTGAACGCGGAGACGATTCTTTTCTCACAATGTCCGCTATCTTGCAGAAAATGTCGCGCCGACACTGAAAAGGTCCATTTGCTTTTTTAGTTCACGATTCATTTTCCGTTTTACTCTTTCACATTCTGTTATCTGGGCTTTCTAAATCCTTTGCCCTAAAGCCGGAGCCCCAACAGGGGAAATTCTTCGCGCGAAAAGAAAGACTTCATTGATATATGTCGTGGCGAAAACTCTTCGCGCGGAACTTCCCGCGGACGATGTTGCCTCAGAGATCGGCTTACGACGGCAAAGAACAAATGTGAATCAGGCTTCAGAAAGAGATACAAAGAGAGATCTGTAGTTATACCATTTAAAACCAATTTACCTTTATGAGTTTAAGGACACGACCCATCCGGAGCAATCTGAATATTTTGGCAACTTTGAGAACACTAGGAGAAAATGCACCCATTGACCCAGCAGCAACAATGTCAAGAATAATATCAACAACACTTAGAATCACAATGAAACAAATCCAGTATATTCCAGTAATCTTTGAAGTAATGCTTTCGAAAACCAAATATCTTTAATGGAAAGAAACAAATTTTCGATAAATATGATCAAAACTTTCAGATTAAATAATAAATTGTATGCAACTAAAGCCTGGTCTTCATATCGTCGTAAGCGACGGAAAAGCGTCTCTCATCGTGTCCCGTGTCCCCCCGTCGTGACAGCTATTTTCATGTTCCCATATAATCGTTAGCGACAGGGACGACGGGTCACACAGGGAAATCCTCATGTAGTTGCGCAGCGATGATATGGGAACATGTTTTAAAGCATGTCCCCGGCGATCAAAAACATGTTTTCATATCAAAATTCTTGTTCCCATTACATCTTTCTGATCTGTCCATGTTAACGGTGACACGATGAAAATGTTTTAATATTATGGTAAAGGCCTGGCTAAACTGGGGAGACATGTTTCGGGAGTTTGGCTACGTCGAAAACTTTGTAGCGCGCCAAAAAGTTTCTAGCCGAGGGACCCAAACATATTTCTGGTAGACAACAGAAATATTTCTTGTCTATGCAACTCGAAGGACATGCTGCTTGCTTGTCACTGGCATGTTTAGCCACGCTAGGAAACACGCCGAATGCAACATCAAGAGCGACATGTCTCCTAGTTTAGCCACACGGCTTAAGCTGCTACGTCGTCCTCGACTATAGTATCCTAAACTAGGTAGGAAGTTTGCTAAATGAAAAGACAAATCGCCATCTTAGCTCCTCGTGCTTCCAGTCCGCGAGCTAGGAGACTGGGCCCTAGTAACCGACACAACAGGGGGTATGTGCTACACTTCACCGACTTTATGGAAACCACGCTTAAGAATGCTAAAAATTGTAACCTTTATCAGTGCTTCCAACATGAAAACTCCACAATACACATAGTTGATGTACTTTAGGTATATGATATACCATGCACCTTCATCAGCTGTTAATTCAAATGCAATTGGGATCATATTTAATGCAATGAGTACATTCATCAGTATGTCGAATGCAACATGTGTTGCAATCATGTAGTTGTATCGTAGAAATATATTTCTTGGTGGAGGAACTCTGTCTGATGCTTTCATCTGCTTCAAATGCTCAAGTTTTGTACGCTGTGAAATAGTAAACAAAATATCCATATGATAAAACATAATATAACTAAACATAGCCAGTATATTCAGATATAATTTTCATACCGACTTACGCTTTCAAACCTTCATTTATTGACTATTTTGCCCTAGAATCTTCAGTGAATTCTAGACCTTTCTAGAATTCTAAAGAGGTCTGGGACGGCGCGAAATTTTCTGGAAGATGGCGCACATCTTGAGTTGGGGAATCCTCTCCGCATGCAAAGACATGCATTGCGATCGCTTGAGGAGAGGAAGAGCAGAATTTAAGTATTCAAATAAATGATCTATCTAAGTGTTACATCATTTTGCAGTTGAAGTTTTGTTTGGACTTCCCAATACGATCCCAAATACTGCCAATCCTGTGTGTATTAGTGCCTCTTTGTCTGCCTTAGAGATCGCCACGCATTAAAAAATACTAACTAATTTTGGACATATTGCCAATTTCCGCAAAACTATATATATATTCGAATTTTGCGTTGTCGAATTAAAAACATTAAGAACTAGGCTTATTTGCCCCAAAATCCACAAACAAGACTTTGAAAGTAAGGTAGAACTTTGAACTGAAATAAGATAAAAATTTTATGCAAAACATACTATCATATCCCAATATCGAGGAACACTCCAGTGTTGGTATAAATCATTCAACTGAATGAATCTAAAACGATTAGAAAGAATTGGTACTGTTCAAAGAAGGACAACAATTCAGATCTCATACTCTTAGATGCCTAATTGTCCTCCCCCGCTAGTTAATTTTTGAAAAATTCCAATTTCCCGCCAGAGTGGTTTCTTATAGCAGAGGAGAGAGCAAGCTAGAGAGTTAGTGTTTATAATCGAAATACTTTAATCAATAAGGCAATCTTGTATTGTTCGATATGAAACATCTCCACCATCATGCCTAATAGCAGTTCAAAATAGTTGTATTGTATTGTTGTATTGTATATTATTAAATGTTAGTTTGACAGTAATGACAAGTAACTTAACACTAACATAAAGCAACGTCATGGATTGCATCAAACTCGTCATTTTAAATAGTCTTGTGTTATGGATTTCACGTAAATGAACCAAGTCGCCAAACCAAGATTCCAAGTTTCAACTTCTTTAAAAAAAGAGGAATATTCAGAGCAATATTCCCTAACAGAGAAGTGCTAGTTGTGTATTTGATATAAGCTTGACAAACTGTGGGTACGCCAAATCCCATTTATGAAGATGATCTAAACTACTAAAGATGTTGATAGTGACCAAGGAAAGCAAGATGTAGAATAGGCGTCTCGGAGCAGTACTCCATAGCACAACAGTGCTAGAGGTGTATTTAGAATATGCTTAATAGTTATGTTGTTAATAGTTGATGATAGTTAGGATAAGGGAGAAGACGATCTTGGATATGTTGTCAGTTAAAGAGATATCTAGTCACGTATATATGCAGAACATACTATCATGGGTTCGAATCTCGTCGGGACCACTTTCCACAAGTCTACAGTCAACTCAGCTGTCCATCCTTCCGAGGTCGGTAAATGAGTACCCAGGATATTCGTTCTAGAATATCAGTCTGGGGGCACAAGCTGCAGGTCCAGATCAGCTGCATAGCTGCCAGAACCTCCAACCTGCTTTAGCAAAGAAATATTGCTTGCTTGCTTACCTGTTACTTTCATCAATGCATGTATCTGCTAAATTAACCAAAACTTGAACAGCGTCACTTGATAGTAATCCTCTTTCATACTGCTTCCAGAAACTGATTTTTTCAGCTTTGATTATTGCGATTCTTCCTTCTTCTGCCATTTCAGCAAACTCTTTTGCAGTTGGTTGATTTGGAACCATTGATGCACATTGAGGGCATTTGCTGTGACGTAGGATCAATATATCTTCAGCACCGTCTTCCTATGGAATCAATATATACTGAATTATATATACTGTTATACAATAAAGGCCTGGCTAAACTAGGAGACATGTCACGCGCGACATTGTCACACATGACATGTCCCCTCGATGTCTCCCAGTTTTGCCAACTTGGAAACTTTGTAGTGCGAGACAAAATTTATGGCTAGAGACAGGCAAATGTTTCTGAAAGACAACAGAAACATTTCTTGTCTCCGTGACTTGGAGGACATGTTGCTCGCTTGCCACTATAGCATGTTTAGCCAGTCTGGGAGACACATTGAATACAATGTCGCGCTTGACATGTCTCTTAGTTTAGCTGTAGCTTAAATTATCTGTTTCATGTTGTATAAATATAACTTTAAATAGAATTTATAGTCCAGTTATATATGAATCATCATGGCCCCTGAAAAAGAATTAAAGCTAAAGCAATGTCTAAGCCTTCTTGAAGAGCGACAGGGAAGCCTGGATAAGAAGGCCTTGAGTTTGGCAGCTAATTTGATGATAAACAAAAGAAGAGAAGAAGAGAAGAAGAGAATAAGAGAAGAGAAGAAGAGAAGAAGAGAAGAAGAGAAGAAGAAGAAGAAGAAGAAGAGAAGAAGAGAAGAAGAGAAGAAGAGAAGAAGAGAAGAAGAGAAGAAGAGAAGAAGAAGAAGAAGAATAGAATAAAGAGAATTTGAAGGAGCAATTGCCATCACTAACCTCATCATTTCCTTCTTCATATGGATTATTAATAACACATGACGTTTCAACTCTCTGCCAATCAGCATCTGCCATGAACCTATCGGTTTTCATAATAGTCAATGAGCGATCACGGCTTTCGTGCAAACGATTGACAGCATTGGTCATTGTAAGACGTTTTGCGTCTGATATATCTGACATTCCCAATGTTTTTAGCAATGGCTTGATTGTGGTTGCATTGAAAATTAATGTCAGCAGTACGATACCGGCTGTGTGCACAAGCATCTGTTAAGAAAACAAAACGTCAGGTAAGAAGTTGTGAAATGAATGATACTCTTAAGGCCTGGCTAAATTAGGAGACATGTCGCACGCGACATTTATGTCCCCTCGGTGTTTCTCAGTTTAGCTATCTTGGAAACTTTGTAGCTCGCGACAAAATTTGTAGCAAGAGACACGCAAATGTTTCTGGGAGACAACAGAAACATTACTTGTCTCCGTGACATGCGAATGACTCGGGGGAGATGTTGCTTGCTTGTCACTCGCATGTTTAGCCACCCTGGGCGACACGCTGAATACAATGTCGAGCGCGACACATCTCTTTAGTTTAGCCATAGTTTTATGTGCCTAATTGGAACCTGGTCTGATTGTCTCCTATTCACTACTGCCTGACCATGTTTAATATACAGCCATCTCTAACTACTCGACAGCATTCAACTATCTTTATTTCGCCAGTATAGCGAGAGGTTATGTTATATTACATTTGAAAGAAATATCACCTTGCTGCCAACTTCTTTATAATCCAATGCAACTTGCAATGCCAAAGCAAGACCAACTGCTCCCCTAAGTCCACCCCAAATCATGACAATTGCATTATTCCATTCTAATCCATAACCAAGCCTTGTCAAAATCGGACTGAAGAACAAAATTACCAGTGCCCTAGAAAAAGAATCACAGTATAGCTTATGTATCTCAGTCGAAAATGACATTTCTCACTTCTTCTTAGACGAGAATGGAAATTCTGTAAATACTAACTTCATTGCGGGAAGCTGCTAATACGCTTTATTGAGGTGAATTTCCCATTTCATTTCATTTTCATTTTTTCATTTTCATTTTACATTGTTTACCCACGGTAACCCTGTCAGTCTAAGTAGACTGCTTTACAGGGAGCCGTGCAAAAACAAATTTTACAAATTAAAAACTTAATTACAAAATTACAAAACTTAGATATTCTAGATAAGGTAATGCTACATAAGAGAAAATAAAAGTAATCTAACAAGGAAGCTCTCTAGAATTCATGGACGGAATGCGGAAAACAGACAACTTGGACAGAAAGCATTTTGAATTGTCAAAACGGTATGCTTACCGATCCGCTTTCCCATTTTGATTGTTGAACTTAAGTCAAATTTTTCATATCCCTACCGCTAACCGCTTGCCGCTTAACCGTTTTCCGTCCAGCAAATTTAATGTGACGTTTTCTTCCTTACTATTTACCTTATAACAGTAACACCAAGATAATCAATGATTATATACAAGATATCAATGCCAGCAATTTCTTCAAATGCTTTTTCTGTTATTGCAACACCAACAATGACAAAGATCAAGGTGTTTGCCAAATAAGCCAACATTTCCCAAAACCTGTAACAATAACAATAGCGTTTATCATTTTGCGAATAACAAAGTAATGTACAGTGGTACTTCCATATAACGGACACTTCTGGAACCAATGGTAATGTCAGTTGTAGAGAAGTGTCCGCTGTATGGAGGTTTATTTTTAAAACAAAAACGAATAACTTTTCAAGTAAAATAGAGGTTTTCGTTAATGGAGGTTCTACAGTATAATAAGCCACTACTCAAGACTTCCAAACAAGACGAAAGAAACTTAGCGTCCCAGGGTATAACTGACCGACTGACTGACTAACTAACTAATTAGCTAATTAACTATCTAATTAACTAACTAACTAACTAACTAACTAACTAACCAACTAACTAACTGACTAGCTAACTAACTAACTAACGAACTAGCTCACTCACGTACTAACGAGCTTACTAAATAATTAACTAACTAACAAGCTAACTAACTACCTAATGAATCAACTAAGCAAATAACTAAGTACTTAACTCATTGTCTAGCTATCTAACTAAATATCAAACTAATAATCTTAAATAATAGTTAGCTGACCAACCAACCTACTCACTAACGAACTAACTGACTAACTGACTAACTAACAAGCTATCAAATAGCCAACTAACTAACTAACTAACCAGCTAACCAACTAATGAAATAAGTAACTAAGTAAGTAAGTAAGTATAACCAACTTAATAACTAATCAACTTACCAATCAACTAACTTACAGTTCAACAAGAACTTATGTACTATGCTTGTGTTACGTGAATTGAAGAGTTCGTCTGATATAGAATTTACATTTACACAAATACCGTTGAGAAACCACTTCTGAAGAGAACAACTATTCTATATTTCTTACCTATGCAAGAAAACATCTTGTTCTGGACTAATACTAGTTCTCTGTGCATTAATTTCCATACCAAGCATAACAACAGCCAGCACTCCTGATACTTGAAGCACAAATTCACCGATATAAAAGGTCAAATACGTCGATACAAGAGTTATTGTAATTTCAACCAATGCATCGTTGTAAACATTTTGCAACCAAAATACTGTGATTTTTCCTGCAACTAGTCCAAAGGCAAAACCACCAAATGCCAGTTGAGGGAAAAATAGAATAACACGAGTTGCTGTTGGAAGGAAAAAATAGGGGTTTTAGCAAGTTGAAGGATGGGTATCTTTTAAATAATCTTCATAACTTAACTTCTAGTTAGTTAGTAAGTTTGTTAGTTAGTTAGTTAGTTAGTTAGCGAGTTAGTAAGTAAGTTAGTTAGTTAGTTAGTTAGTTAGTTAGTTAATTAATTAGTTAGTTAGCAAGCTAGATAGTTAGTGGATTAGTTAGTTAGCTAGTTAGTTAGATTTGATCCAGATTAGTTTGGAAGGTTGAGCACTTTTCTGGACTCTTTTTTAACATCATTTAACTGAGTATGGGTAGTACTTATGCTCTCCGTAAATTTATCTTATCAGAATACGTTGGTGTAGCGATACTCCTCAAAGTTCGTTGGATCCTATTCTGTCCAGGATAAAGTGGCAGCCATGCCAAGGTATTAGCGTTACAGTTTCAGCCTTAGCAGTCTTAGACTCAAAACAATCCGACTCTTTGCGAACAGCAACAGCAACAACAAAAACAGCCTTTCAGCTCCTCAGAGTGTTTGACACTATGATATCATTGGCTTGACAGTCTACCAATTCGACTAAATGGCAATAACTTCTACTATTAGTTAAGTCTATGGCAGTCTTTGTCAGATTGATTGGCAATTATGATTAACCTACCAGCGTAGCGCAGTGGTTAGCACTTGCGCCATTTGGGCTCAAGGTCTGCGGTTCAAATCCAGGCTAGGTAGCACAAATTTACAAGGTGTAAAAACCTTGCTCTCTGTGACACCACACCAAGGTGTAAAATGGTACCTTGCTGATGAAGGCCTTAAAACCCTCGTAGCGCCGACTATATGGCTGCAAGCGAGTCGATATATACTCCACAGGGAGTATAGCAAAATAAATGGAAAATGAAAAAAATGCATGGCCTGAGGTAAGGGGGTAAATAGTTGTAAAGCGCTGTTGAATATGTCCAGTTATAGATAAAGGCGCTCTATAAAAGCCATGACCTTTGACCTTTACCTTTACCTACCCACAGAAGTGTTGAGGTAGGTACAATGACAATCAAACCAAGATAAACATAAATTTCAAAGCACTTGCACTTACTGGAAACTTGCTTGAAAGCCAATGCAAAGAACATATTAAAAAGTACGATAGCACAGCCATCATTCAGGAGTGACTCTGCTTCTATGATGGTACCAAGCTGTCTTGAAGTCCCTGAAAAATCAGGCACATAATGATCATATAAATATAGTGCACAATTAATGACACATATAGCTAATAATACAGCTAATGAATGTACGGTAGGATATACTGAACATACAATCTAGATGAAGCGAGGACCAAGATAAAGATAAATGATTGGGAGAGGGACGGAGGGTTCGATTGAAAATTGTTCCGTTAGCACCAAAGTAGCATTGAAAATGAAAGTCAATGACTTTGCTGCAAGCAAGGTCCTCTATAGTTTTGCGCCGTGTAGAAAAGGTTTACAAGTCCGACGTACGAGCACTATATCTTTGATTAATTGTCGTCACGAAAGTGCTGTGGCATCGTGGTTGGGGATAGGGTTTCGGCTGGGGTTAGCCTCTGTCACAGTAGCGTCACAGCCAGGGTCAAGTTCTCGTTAGTTCATCTACTTCTGAGGTCCTAGGGCCTGGCACTAAAAACAATATTTCACTTTCACCTTCATCAAACAATATTTAACATTTTTTGATCTCGTCCGTTGTTGCTTGCATCAAGTAATAAAGTATGCATTACAAAAGCAAACACATTTAAGATTATCTTTATTCAAAGACGTACAAGTGAAGTACTATACCTAAATTGTTCAGGACTGCAACAACAGCAACCGGATCGGTGGCACTGATCAATGATCCAAACAACATCGCGATGTTCCAATCCCAATTGTAACTGAATACGTAATAGCTCATTACCGCTGTTAGAAATGATGCCAATGTCATACCAGGAATTGCCAGAATTATTACCTACCAATGAAAGGATTTATACAACAGCAAACCTTAATATGGTTGGATTTATGCAGGACGCAGTGGAGAAGTCTTTCAGAAGTGGGTTGAATGCTTGAAGGGTGGGGGGATCAATGAGTAATTAGCATCATAATTATGTCATGCCAGAGCCCTGGGAAATCCTAGATCTTCCTCTCCTATCTCATCATTGAAGGATTGAATGATGGTGTTAGATTTTTTAGATTTACTATCAACTAAGGAAGAAGTAGACTGAGCTACTGGCAAATTCAATCATAAGTTGGCAAATTAGTTTCTTTGCAAGATATTATACCATTAACTGTAAGATTCATGTCCTGTGTATCTTCAAAAGTGTCTCGTAGAAAAAATACAAATAGCAAATGCTATAGTACTTTATTAAGGCACTATTTCCTTGCATCCAGACCAGGGGTAAAATGTAAAGTCGACTGAGTAGCCCTAGGCTAGTAGTAGACTCACAAACGGCAACTTTATTTCCTTCATCAGGAATTCTTTGCTTTGCGGCGTTGCAATAATGGGGCTACATAGAGCACAGCTTGTGCCATCGATGTGCCTTTCCGCTCTCGATTTCCATGCATATCTCCCTTGTTGTCCTCGCTAATTTTCAAAAAGTTTTGCAAACCCTTCATCTTATTGCAAACTTTGGCTGTCAGGAAGATTTAACAAACTAACTAAACATTTGCTTCGTGATTGCGTAATTGTCCAGCCTCTCCACTTCATCCACCCCTTGGAAATTTCGTAGCTACCCTGTGCTGAGCGAATCTCACTAACAACAAACAAATTAAAAAGAAGAAGAGTACTGTACCTGCAAAAACATTTTATAGAATGTGTGAACATCCATAGCGAATGCAGATTCAAACAATAACACAGGCAGAAATGTGGTTAGCACTAAATGCGGATCTGTTGTTGAAAATTTCGTATATCTGTAAAAGAAACCTTGTTTAATAAGTTGTGCGTGTCTCTGCAAGAGCAAGTGCAGAGGAATTTTTGACTCATTGCAAGGTCTATATCTTGAATTGAAACCTTCATATATGCACATAGCCTAGTTTCCATATCGCCGTAAGAGGCGGGGACTTTTCTGTCGTGACGGCAATATTCATGTTTTCATGGAACGCCGTCGGCGATGGCAATTAGAATACAGGTTCCAAAATCAAGATTCATGCTCTAATTACATCGGAAGGGACGGGGGCGTGACGGTGTCGCGATGCCGTTCACAAATGTTGAACCAACTTTTTCTTTATCGCTCCATGGTGAAATGCTTAAAAAACTTACAGGAAGGCAGAAGACTTAGATGCTGATTACGGAGAAGAAGGGAAGAAATTTTTCTTACAGACTTTCAAACAAATTTCTTTTTCGAATTTGTCCTAAAATGTATCTCACGGGATAACGAGCAGCTTTAGTCGGTTTGGATCTACGCCTGATCCAGATCGAGGCGGACCAACATTAACCCCCCCCCCCCTCACACTACTTTGTCCGACATGTATTTTGATATTCCTAATTTTGCCTTTCCAATATATTTCTAACTTCTAGTCGAAAAAAGCAATAGCAGTAATATAGCAATCGAACCGAGGAGCATGAATATTTACTTACCCTTGAACAGAAGGATATCGTGAAGAAATAGCACCCAGTGCAACACCAAGGATCATAAGTAAAACTGTATATGGAATTGGCCAATGGCTCATCAACTGGCGCACACAGGCTGCGAAGTAAATAGATTACAGACAATAGTCGATAAGGCATTCTTTTAAGCGCTCATAACGATTGCCCATTATGGCAGCTATGCAGCTTACTTTTTACGGTCCCAGTGGCGTAGAAAGATGGGGCAGTTTCAGAAAAATGGGTTTAGTATTTGAGTTGTACAAAACTTTCAAAATTTGCGAGTAACAGCGGAAACACCTTTGGGCATACTTACAAGCCTTTTTATTCTGACTCCCCAGGAAGCCCGATTACATTTCTTTCGCTGAGTACTTTTTTCTCAGTATTAAAAATTTTCGATTTTGAGTCTTAAATTATTCTTAAATCACCATAACGTAAACTTGGTCAAGTTAGTTCAAAGCTTTGCTGGTGACTTTCTTCATAAAGAAACGAACCGCAAGGAGAACTGACCCCGACTGGATTCGAACCCGTAACCTCCGGTCGGAGGCTGAGTCGAACTAGAATCCTTACAGGCAGTTTACTGTAAGTGCTGAAAAAATTATAAATTCGAAGCTTACCGCCAACTAAAAGAACTGCAAAAATAAACAAAACAGTATAGGGCTCCTCATGTTTAGCTTCTAAGGAATGGGTCGAGTTATTCATCTGAGTGACTGCCATAAATTGCGCTGAGTTGTTCAAAAACTCGCTCACAACTTCAATACTCAAAGTCTCCATTTTTCTTGATTTTTAGTCCATAGTTCTTCAGTATTCCACAACTACAGCCTCCTTTGTCCACACTCCACAAAATCTTCGTCGTAGCTTCTTCTTGCAATCGTTTATTTGATTGATGACGTCATAATGATTTTGCTAAAATGACGGCGAAGGTTCGAAACCGGTTTCGATTAATTTTACGTTTTCGTTGCGTGAGGGAAAAATAATTACGCATGCGCATGATTTAAGCTTACTGCTGTTGTTGTTGTTGTTATCCGGAGTCGGAGAACAAAAAATGTTTTTACTTTCACTTTGCCACTCAAACAAAACAAATTGCAGTTTTGGGTTTCGAATTTCAGGCAGATCAATGAACGAAGAGGGAAATGAAAATGGCTCCGTTGCAACAAGTCGCACTCTTTCTTTCAGGCAGCATCATATGGCTTTCTGTATTATGTTCAAGTAAGCGAACCATTGGTAATTCTGTGTTGTGGTTGTGACATGATGACCCACTTAAGCAAAAGGCCTAGCCTAGCCTAGCCTAGCTACCCTTCTCTGTTCACTGAGGGAGATGGATTATATGTAGACTAATGTCTGATATTCTAGATTGGCAGACAATAGAATGATGGCAATAACATTAGAAAATTGCTTTTCAACTCCAAAGATGTTTGGCATAGTGCCCAGATGTAGCATTGCTCATATCTGGGTGTTGGCCTTTAATATTTAAACATTATTAAAAAAATTTAACTAGGTATGACGAAAAGCTACCTTACTTAATCTATATAAAATATTTAAACAAGAGATTCAAAAATATAGACTCATAATTGAACGTTTCGATCGTATGATCTTCTTCAGCAAACTCAAAAATTATATAAAAAAATTTATATTTTGAATTCTAGATGAGGTGAAAACTCAATTACAGCAGAAAAACATCATGACAGTAAACAGTCCTCTCTACATGAGAAGAGTAGACATTGACATTCCAACCTCAGTTTACCGATATATTATGGTGCAGGCAACCACACAAGTCAACACAATTTCAATTTCATATTCAAACTCATCAAAGTATGGGCAGTGTATGAATTCAACTTCAGTTGGGTTAATCTACTTGCTAAGAGGAGGGGAGAGTTCCATCAGTGCATATTTGGCTGCACCAAAGGACCCCACATCAGTGCAACTACAAGCAATTCCATATTCTTGGAAAGGTAAATTTTATTTCAAAGTATAAGAATGTGTCTATGTTACAGGTCAAAACACACATGGGCATAATGAAGTTACCAGCCTAGCAGGTCAATAAGGGATGAAAAATAAAGCATTGAGTAGAGCTAAGTTGGCAGCTTTTGAGGTCAGATGGCTCCAGCTGCTAGGTTTAAAGAAGAAGATGAACTTATGAGACCTCAAACCTGGCTGTGCTACTACTATGATGCCTCTGTGACACCTATTCTAACAATGCTTTAACACAGTCCTAAACGTTGCCATGCAATAATGACACCCAGGGGTGGGGCAGCACCATTCGGCAAATCATGGGGTGGACTAGCAAGCAAAGCAAGCAATGATAGGGATCTTGGGGCTTACCCCCAGGAAAATATTAAGGGACCAAGCCCCTCAGAATGCCAACTCATCACCCCCTCCCAATGGTTTCTCATCAAATTTAGGCAAATTACAAATTTGATCTTTGAGAAATTTGGGGTGGACACGCCCCCACCAGGTATCTGCCCCTGATTACATCAGAGTGTAGGTAGATACCATTGATAGAATGACATCAGAATATCCGTAATGATACCTTAAGTATCAGAGGTTTTTGTAAAAATACCAATTTTCAATTGAATTTTCTCTTAAGAGATGCTGCACTCCATGGACGCTCCTTTTGCAATGGCTCTAAATCCTAGTTATTTCAAAAGCTGAGATTTTTAACTGAAGTATTCTTTTGTTAGATCCTGTGCCTGGAGGTTGTTGTATCACTTGTTCATTTGATAACGATCCAAACATGTTTGTCGTAAGAGAAGCATCAAGTATCAAAATACATTTTCCAAGAGCAAATGTCTTTCATTATCCTGGTTCAAAGGCAGATTCCTGTGATGGTGGTGGATTCAGTACATATCGACTTGAATATGATCTTTATGCATATCAGCTGGATCAAAATGATCTAAGCTTAAGTGGTCTTTATAGTGGAATTTGGAAAATGTCAAGTGTCGCAAGGGCAAAATTCTATGGCAAAAAGGTCTGATTCTTGCTGTGTTTGATTTTAAATAACTTCGTTTTTTTAAGAGATGTATGTTTACAGTGACCCATTGGTGCCATTACCGTGTTCCAAGTTCTGTGTTCTGAGTTCCGACTTTTTTGACTCGTTTCGAGTTCCAACTTGAGTACTTGTCCCCAGGGGGTAACTTGATAGATCCTCTGCGTCTTTCTTTATTGTCTCCATATACAGTATTTAAAAAGGTAACATTGCTGCCTCCTAGATTTTTTTCATTTTCAGACAAGTTCCGAGTTCCTTCTTTTTCGACTAGTTCTGACTTTTCCGACTACTACCAAGTTCTGACTTTCTCAACTACTTCCAAGTTTGCATTGCTTCAGGGGGGTCATGTTTTTGTCAGTTTCGAAAGAACATGTCAACCTATGTTAACAAATGAAATTGTTTGCTGCTTGCTTAAGTTACTGTACTACAACTTTTATATTGTAATTTAAAGATTATCAATACGTTTGCTTATTTCACAGGTTGGAACAAAGAAAGGATCAAGTAAAACAATGTTTTCTGTGCAATACCTTGAATTTCAGGGTTTTGTTTACAACATAATTGTTCGAGATACAATGTTCAAAACAGAGGCTGCATATAATCCAACCTTTTCTTACGGATGTGATATTACCAATAAAAAGACATGTAAATCTTTTGGTACGTAGAACTTCTACCATGCCTTATTTCTGATTGCTATCATTCCATCAGTGCTACAATTTGTTGCAATGGGTTTGAATGTTCGCTACATGGTTTCTGCATAACAGAAATCAAAACATGTCTGATTCACTGATAACAGCCAGGAACACTAAACATTCTTTTGATGCACATCCAAGTCTCTCAGACCACCCTTGTCATCCAACAGTTGCAAACTGCTGAATCCTTCTCATGCATTGCTAAAGCAGAAACATGAGCTTAAAACTTGCTAAACCTACAATAATCTTTGCAATCTTTTGTGGCATGCCCGTATGCCATGTCGAAAAACCTATACTAGTATTCGCCATTTGTAACAAATATATATACATATGTATGGTGCTGAAGAAGGCTGAACATAGCGGAAACAAAAAAAATCAAATGCGGGGAGGGGGATAGCTTAGGGCTGTATTAACTGACGAGTTACTCGGCAATTTCATTGAGCTCTATAGCACTATGGAATCGTCGTTGGCTCTACAGGTCCGAATCCCACCTATTGTGGAGTGCTACATATGAAAAATCCATCCTTAGTGTTCGCCATTCGTGACAAATATTTGTGAAGTTGTGTATTCTTTCTTGCAGGCTCTGTGACAACTGTTATCTATGCTATATTTGTTGGAATTATTGGCCTCTTCTTATGTTTTTTCGGCCACAAGTTTTTCAGAATCGGTAAGATATGAGTCTCTGTTTTTTCAGTGTCTGTTGATACACTGTCTCTTCGCTTTGTTCGTCAATGGCACCCGTTAATAGTTGCGTTTATAAGGTTAGAAGTCAACAATTATGTTATTTACTATATTTTTATTAGTTTTCGTGCAGTAAAGTATTTCAAAATTGCAAGAAACAGGGAAAACATTTTTGGACGTGCTTAAATGCTTAATTTTCGTCTAGCACTCCGCAAAGTATAAACGTCAGACACAGCCCGAAACAATTAAAAAAGGCGGAATTTACACCCAGATGCGGATTGAAATGCATCAATCAGAAGTGAAGTCGAATTGGCATTGTCTTTTAAACACCGATCAGCTTGCTTGGCACAGTGGAAGACCAATAGAATTAATTGAAGAGTTCAAGCGAGAAAACGAACGCTTTCTGTCTACACAGAACCGGCCTTTTTGTTTTGATGTGGGTAGATTCCAATGCTCCTAAATGAAATAAAGATCTTGCTTTGAAGATTCTAAAACAATCCTCGCTTACTTTTTATTCTATCGATCACAGAAGGATGCCTCTCAAAGATTTAAGTGCTTTTCTAGCTAAACTCTCTTAATCTTAAATTCTGAGTCAATGTTTGAATGTCTCACTCTTCGTTTTTTTTTAGAATTATTTATCAGCGGAAGTCTATCTGGTTTTCTCATCGCATATGTTTGTATTCTGAGATTTGGAAGCTTGGAATATACTGGTAAGATGCTTTTTGTATGATTTTCAATTGTAAAATACATTCTTTGCTCTAACGATTAGTATTAGGTGTATTAGCATCAGTGACTTTCAGTTGTTGGTTTTCCTTGAAAATCCATTCATTCATTCATTCATTCTATTCATTCATTCATTCATTCACTCTGTTCATTCATTGATCCATTCATATATTCATTAATTCATGCATTCATGCTGCTCATTCATTCATTCATTCATTCATTCATTTATTCATTCATTCACTCTTGCTTGTCAAACATTTTGCTTAGTTTTGACAAGGTGAAAAGAAAGAATTGTTTTTGAAGTTTTCAAAACCATTGCTTGGCAAGTCTTTCTTGTCAAGCAATGTTTTGCGACCTGGCCAAACGGCCAAGCATGAAACGTTACTTTTGAACTCAATCTCAAGTGTTTGACTAACAATGTTTGATCGTTTGCTAATGCCTTATGTTTTTATGAGAAGCAGACTTTAGGGGAGACACAACTGGGTTTAAAAATTTCATTATTTTGATGTTACTTTTAAGTGGGAAATATTTTTGCCATATATTCGTAAAATTATTCATTTTGTAGGTAGTATGCTGATTTCAACTGCTGTTGGCATCATAGTTGGTTTATGCCTTGTTTTGCTGTGGATAAAAACCTCGCTCTTTTATCTTGTTTTGTTGAACTACAATGCACTGATTGGTTTCCTAATATCATGTGCAATAATGTTCTCGCCAATTGGTATGTTAATATTATTCTTGCTCCTTTTTGTTTTCCTATTGAGAGTGCTTGTTATATGCTACACAGTTTTCGTATAGCTCGGTGACAGCTTCTGGCAATGGAAACAGAAATTTTAACGACAGCTAGCGGAAAATTCCAAAACTACTATGACATTAAGGAACAATCAGCAAAAGGCCAGCGAATTTTCATTGAAAACCAAGCTGCTTTATGATTGCATGAATTGAGTTGCTATTTTATACCGACCGTTTATAAAACTATGAAATCTACTATCTTGACGATCTCTCTTGTCAATAAGAACTGAACAGTACGCACGTTCTACTGTGCATCATGGAGAATTTGTATTCAAGTTCAAAGCGTTGTTTGGAGGCCGGAAATTTGATTATCACACCTCGTGCAATTTATCTAGTGCTTGCCAGATTTAACATTAGCTGATTTCACTAGCTGATTTCACTCATTCTCAATAGTGCAGTTTTTAAAATTGTAGCTACTGCTGATCTGAGACTAATTGCTACTAGATGTTTTGTTTAATTACAAATGTATACATATAAGTACCTGTCCTTTTACTGAAAAGATTTCAATTTTATTTTACAGGGCAGATGGATGTCTTCTCCAGTAATCTCATTTACATCCTCACTCTTATATGCATTGCATTAGTGTTTCCAATACCTCTCATATTCTTCCCAAAAGTCGTAAGTATTTAGCTTTTCATCTAATAACCTTTCTCCTATTTACTATATAAACTGTAAATTACATATCGGCTAAAACTGTCTTGAACCCTTCATCTTGAATCTATTTGTTTTTCCTCTTGCAGAGTAGCATCCTATTTTCTTCACTTTATGGTGGATTTGCTGTAGTTTTGAGTAAGTTAACAATCATCATCAACCTTATTTATTCTTTGGTTAAGGCCCTTGTCAAACTATCAAATATTGTTTATCAAAAAATTGGCATTTGCTTCTCAAACAATGCTTTCATTTCTGCAAAGGACTAGATTAGGAGACAGCAATTAAAGTGGCTTAACTTAGTGCCTTGGTCAAAGAGCCTTAAAGCTATAACTGCGGAAATATGTTGAAAGTATTGAAAGCCTTGCAAACAGATGTAAGGCCCTGGCCAAGGGAACGAACATTGTTTGTCAAACAATTGGGATTTGCTTGTCAAACAATGCTTTCTGCAAAGGACCAGATAAGGAAACAGTAACTAAAGTTGCTTAACTTAGAGCGCTGGTCAAAGAGCCTTAAAGCTGTAGCTGCGAAAATATATTGAAAGTCCTCGACAACCCTAATTGTGTAGAAAATTACATTGAGGATTATTTAGAATCATTGGCAAATCAAGATCTTTGTTTCACCATCAAAACCAAAAAGCCGCTTCTGTGTAGACAGAAAGAGTTCGTTTTCTCACTTGGACTCTTCAATTAATTCTATTGGTCTTCCCGCTGTATCTGGCTAGCTGATTGATGTTTAAAACAATGCCAATTCAGCTTCCCTTTCCGATTGTTGCATTTCGAGCCGCATCTGGGTATAAATTCCGCCTTAGTTCATTGTTTCGGTCTGTTTCTGAAGTTTATACTCTGAGGAGTGTCAGACAAAAAAGCTTTTAAGTATACCCGAAAATGTTCTCGCTGTTTATCGCAATTTTGAAGTTTTGTACTACTCAAAAACTATATATTAAAAGTATTGAAAGCTTTAGAAAAGGTTCTGAAAACTCTTACGCTATTCGACGAACAAACGCCAGATACACAACAAAATGATGTTTCAATGAAAATTAGCTTAAATGTAGATGGACGTGAGCTAGTTTTGTAAGCCAGACTTTCCAACAGCAATATACAGAGATAAAATGAAAAAGGGATTCAGAATTTGAATTCAAATATCATATATTTTTGTTTGTAGCTAGCAGTGTATTTCTTCACGCAAATTTGCAGTATATTGTTGTCGAATTCGTTTTACGTGCTGGAATACCATCATTTGCTGATTCATACTTGCGTGTGCCATTCCAGCAAAATGGTAAATATACGTCTTGTCTACTTCAAGATATTTTCCTATCAAGCGAAAGGGTTCATCACTTTACTAACCATTGGAAAACACTCATGTTTCTATTTTATTTGAGAAACTAAGCCCTATAGGATAAACTGTTTGCCAAAAAATGACGTTGTGCTGTGTGGGGATGTTTCAGTTTGTAAAAATGAAGACAATTGGGCCCAAAATGCAGAAAAACTTTGCTACCAATGCAAAAACCACCAATCCCGGACAAAACTCGTGAGGCTAACAGGAAAAATGCTCTTCTTGCCACACATATTATCATTTCCCCGTCCCCCGAATCAATGTTGTTTTCGCAAAAAAGCAGCTGAAAGTAAAAGACAATCTGTAAAACATCAAAGAAACCAAACATCGGATCGGGGGAGGGGGGAGTTCATTTTCTTCCTATTTTTTTTAGAGAGTGTTTCTAAAGTGATGAAACGTTTTGGAAGTCTCATCGAGTTTCGTCCGGAACTGCACCATTTTTTCGACGTTTGAGGGCTGCAGCTATTATCGAGAAAAGAATTTACTCAAATTTCTTTAGAGATTATACTATCTACTTTAAAGGTAACAGAATGCAAATTCGGCTTCACTTTCTGATTGTTGCATTACGATCCGCATGAAGCGAGCTGGCCTTTTCCGTATTATTGCGGCAACCGAGTCAACGTAAAGCTGATTCGTTGTACGTGTATGCGTTTTGACTATCATCGATGCCATGAAATGGCCGCCACTGCAAGAGTAAGTGTAAGCAAAGAAAGGCAAAAGCCGAGCTAAAGTTGGGTCGACCCTCCCGTGTAATTGCGATTAATGACGAGCAACTATGGAGCAAGATCCGAGCTGAAAGCCGGTCAACTCGCCCTTGTAATCAACACCTATAAACCTTCTTTTATTTTAATTTTAGATTACATTCTTACCTGCGTGTGGGTGATATTAATCATCGCTGGCATTGTGACGCAATATTTCCTTACACGAACTGAGAAGTTTCCTCCGTTGTATAAACTGAAAAGGAACATCAAGCGTCAGAATCGCAACGCTAGTTGGAGAACAAATAATAGAACAACTAATGAAAGAACTCCTTTACTGCAGGGTGACAATAGTATTCAATATGGTGTGGTTCTAACTCCAAGCAAACACTCTGAAAATAATGCATAATACTGTAGCTGCGTTTGGTTTTTATTTTTGTGTTGTGTTTATATTTGTAAATTATTTGCTTTTTGTATTACATTTAATTTATCAAAACTTGTCCATTTGGGATATTGTGTTTAGATTTGCATTTAAAAGGTTGTTTAAATCAACTTCCATTTCCGCCCAACCTGGTCTTTTGTCCAATATCTATAGCTGTTTCGCCCACGCCCAACGCTCAAGAACTTTTCACCCAAGAGGGCCTATTTTAGGGGGGGGGAATCAGCTCAAAGCTGCACCTGCCATCAAATAATTCGCTAAGCCGCTACCGATTAACATAACTCGTGGACATAACACTAACGGCTCCAACAGCTTGTCGATCGACATTAACTCTTCACGTATGTAGCCTAAGCCGCAGCTGCCTGCAAAGTGCCGCAAATCGTAAAAAAGCTGTGCAAAATCCGTAAGCCGCACGCACAACAGGGGTCGAAGCCGTTAAGTCCCAATCTTTGAGTTGAATGGACCCAGTTTGAGCGATCTCAGTTTGGTGCTAGTCTTGGTTTGATGAGCGATAACTGGGGCGGTAATAAGTCTAGCAGAGACCATCAAAAACATGAAGGAATTTTAGGGCAGGAATACTGTGGCCAACAAGGCTCAAAGGCAAATAAAAAAGTTAATCAGAAAATGATTCTCGCCATATTAAAATGGGAAACTTCATTAAAAAGCAAAGCAAAACAAAGTGAACAGGATCGTACCTAACACAAATCCTTGGAGGACACCATATATCATTTCTTGGAATGAGCTATATGTATTATTTATCCTGACACTCTATTCTGAAGACTAAGAGAGGAAAAGAATCTGTGACATTAAATGTTATTAATATATGTAGAAACTCAGGAAACAAGATGCAAGCCACTCACAAAGAAGAAAATACTTGATTATATACCTCGCAGAGCTGATAAACTGGGATTTGAGTCCTTTCTTTCACCATTATATCCATTAAACGTGAATTTTAAGCAAAGCGTGGGGATGGAGAGCGTGGAGATGATTCCTTCACTCAACATGTCTACCATATTCCAGAAAAATGTCGCGTCGACCAAGACCTCTTTGGAAAGGTCTATTATCCATTAAAATGAATCTCAATGTCTTTAAATATTACACTGTGGCGAGTAAACATTTCATCTCATAGCATAAACGAGTGGAGAGAAAGGCAACAATAAACTGTTGTCACAGCTTTGGACCTAAATAACTCGATGGAGCTGTGGCGTCGTGATGTAATCCAGCTTACTCCTTGTGTCTGGAGCTCAGTGGGGTCAGAGTTCAAGCCCAGCTACGGTGGTATCAAAGCCAGGGTCGAGGTCTTGATTGGTCAACCTACTACTGAGATCATAGGCGTTATAACACTATTTCATCTTCCCTACTATACACTCTCAAGAATTAGATCATTGGTTACGCAAGCTTTGCCGGGTGCATTTAGTCAGAAGCTCGAGCCCCACGTCAAGGGAGCACCCTTTGCTCAAGCTTTTCCTTTCAATCGATGAAATTCCTCAATTTTATCCGTTTTTGATCAAAATGAGTCTGCTCAACGAGAAAAAGTGTGTAAAGAAGGACCATTTTCTTGAACCGGCAAAACGATGATAATGATCATAATTTATTGTCATTATTATTTTTTTGCTTGATCGTTTTAAAAGTTTTGAGGTTTTAAGATTTTAAGGTTTCAGGATTTTAAGGTTTTTAAGCTTTTAAGTTTTTAAGTTTTTAAGTTTTTTTGTTAAGAATAACAACAAATTATCACTATCATCATCGTTTTTGCTTTTTGCAAGATAAGTTTATTCTAATCGCTGTGGCCAGTGCTGACGAAATCGAGGAATTCTATCGACAAATATCAGGAAAGGAAATCCATACTCCCATAGGCAAAATCGGAGAGCATGTCAAAGCATAACTGAGCGCCGTTGCGTCACGGAAAACGCTTTTGCGTATCATCTTCAAGAAAGAAATTTGTTTGTTGCATGCTTATTGCAAAAATTACCTTCTGTCCCCAGAATGCTCAGGTCGTTTGTGTAGCTGCTGCTTGGTAACATTGTCAGAAGAAAAAATAGCGTAAAATGTTAAGGGTAGTACGACCTGCTCCGGCCTTAGCACTGTACATCATTTAGTAAAAGTGGTTTAGGGCAACAATGGGATCAATCTCTGTAAGCAGCATTAACCTAGCGCGAGCAAGGGTAGCATCTGGGTAGAACGGACTACTCAAGGCAGCAGTTAGCTACTAGTTTTTCCGGGTAGCAAAGAGATCAATCTCTGTAAGCAGATAGAACCTACCATGGCCAAGGGTAGCAGTAGCAACCAGGTAGAACGGACTGCTTTGCCCAAAGCAGCAGTTACCTAGTTTTTCCGGGGAACAATTGGATCAATCTCTGTAAGAAGAAATAACCTAGCATGATCAAGGGTAGTTCCGGTTAGAACAAACTGCTCAAGGCAGCAGGTGCCTAGTTTTTTCGGGTAGCAATGTCAGAGAGTACAAATGACCTTGCACAAGATAGCATGTACTTAAGAGGCTCCATTAGGGTGTTAGGGACATGTGACGTGAGAAAAAGTTAAGGGGCAAGGGACACTTGTGGACAAGCATACAGAGGATTAGAAAGATGATTAGAAAAATAGAAAAAGATATGGGATATTCCGACCCCCTCCCTAATGGGGCATCAGAATGACATTTAATAATTGCAAGAAACAAGAATCATCGACTTACTGCTTGTTTTCCAGATGCAATGATTCCAGTTCTCGCTTCTGCCCTCTCCCTTTGAAGAAAAATAATGCAGTATAGAAGCAATAACTATAAAAGCAAAAATAAAGAAACAAACTTATATTCGCAATTATCTTTTGCTGCATCGACATCATTCGTTCATCTTCCTAAAAATTTTAATATGTGAATCACGTATTAGTACTTAATAATAAGCTACTATCAACATGATTTGTCGATTAGAATGAACCTAACATGATAGAGAGCACTGTGACATAAATATTACCTATTGTCAAACACTACCTTCTTACTTGACGTCTAGTCTTCTAGTACGTGAAGCTGGTTGGATGTAAAGTAGACAGGAATTGTTTTATCTTCATTCACATCCAATGTTACCTGTGAATAATATTAGCTCACGTTATACGATAAAAAATCATGGATTAAATGCATTTCGAAACATGTATGCCTATAAGAGTAGAAAAGACCGCCAGCTCTAGCTTTATGAATTAAGAGCCGAAGTGAGTAAGAATGATGCGAATTATATATGTATGCCTAGACTGATGTCTTTGCCTAAGATCACATAAAAGCACTGTAGGCTGAAGGGAGCGTGTCCGTCGCCATCATAAATAATAACACCGTACGCTAAAGAGAGCGTGTCGCAGTCAAAATTAATTACACTGTACACTAAAGGGAGCGTGTCGCAGTCATAAATAAAAGCCAGTACGCTGAGGGGAGGGGAGCGTGTCGAAGTCAAAACTAAAAGCCAGTACGCTGAAGGGAGCGTGTCGCAGTCATAAATAAAAGCCAGTACGCTGAAGGGAGCGTGTCACAGTCAAAAATAAAAGCCAGTACGCTGAAGGGAGCGTGTCGCAGTATTAAATAAAAGCCAGTACGCTGAAGGGAGCGTGTCGCAGTCAAAAATAAAAGCCAGTACGCTGAAGGGAGCGTGTCGCAGTCAAAAATAAAAGCCAGTACGCTGAAGGGAGCGTGTCGCAGTCAAAAATAAAAGCCAGTACGCTGAAGGGAGCGTGTTACAGTCAAAAATAAAAGCCAGTACGCTGAAGGGAGCGTGTCGCAGTCAAAAATAAAATCCAGTACGCTAAAGGGAGCGTGTCGCAGTCAAAAATAAGAGCCAGTACGCTGAAGGGAGCGTGTCGCAGTCAAAAATAAAAGCCAGTACGCTGAAGGGAGCGTGTCGCAGTCAAAAATAAAAGCCAGTACGCTGAAGGGAGCGTGTCACAGTCGAAAATAAAAGCCAGTACGCTGAAGGGAGCGTGTCGCAGTCAAAAATAAAAGCCAGTACGCTGAAGGGAGCGTGTCGGAGTCAAAAATAAAATCCAGTACGCTGAAGGGAGCGTGTCGCAGTCAAAATAAAATCCAGTACGCTGAAGGGAGCGTGTCGCAGTCAAAAATAAAATCCAGTACGCTGAAGGGAGCGTGTCGCAGTCAAAAATAAAATCCAGTACGCTGAAGGGAGCGTGTTGCAGTCAAAAATAAAATCCAGTACGCTGAAGGGAGCGGGTCGCAGTCAAAAATAAAAGCCAGTACGCTGAAGGGAGCGTGTCGCAGTCAAAAATAAAATCCAGTACGCTGAAGGGAGCGTGTCACAGTCGAAAATAAAAGCCAGTACGCTGAAGGGAGCGTGTCACAGTTGAAAATAAAAGCAAGTACGCTGAAGGGAGCGTGTCACAGTCGAAAATAAAAGCCAGTACGCTGAGGGGAGCGTGTCGCAGTCAAAAATAAAAGCCAGTACGCTGAAGGGAGCGTGTCGCAGTCAAAATAAAATCCAGTACGCTGAAGGGAGCGTGTCGCAGTCAAAAATAAAAGCCAGTACGCTGAAGGGAGCGTGTCGCAGTCAAAAATAAAAGCCAGTACGCTGAAGGGAGCGTGTCACAGTCGAAAATAAAAGCCAGTACGCTGAAGGGAGCGTGTCGCAGTCAAAAATAAAAGCCAGTACGCTGAAGGGAGCGTGTCGGAGTCAAAAATAAAATCCAGTACGCTGAAGGGAGCGTGTCGCAGTCAAAAATAAAATCCAGTACGCTAAAGGGAGCGTGTCGCAGTCAAAAATAAGAGCCAGTACGCTGAAGGGAGCGTGTCGCAGTCAAAAATAAAAGCCAGTACGCTGAAGGGAGCGTGTCGCAGTCAAACTGAAGGGAGCGTGTCGTCAAAATAAAAGCCAGTACAAGGGAGCGTGTCGCAGTCAAAAATAAAATCCAGTACGCTGAAGGGAGCGTGTCGCAGTCAAAATAAAAGCCAGTACGCTGAAGGGAGCGTGTCGCAGTCAAAAATAAAAGCCAGTACGCTGAAGGGAGCGTGTCGCAGTCAAAAATAAAAGCCAGTACGCTGAAGGGAGCGTCAAAATAAAAGCCAGTACGCTGAAGGGAGCGCGCAGTCAAAATAAAATCCAGTACGCTGAAGGGAGCGTGTCGCAGTCAAAATAAAATCCAGTACGCTGAAGGGAGCGTGTCGCAGTCAAAATAAAAGCCAGTACGCTGAAGGGAGCGTGTCCAGTAGCTGAAGGGAGCGTGTCGCAGTCAAAATAAAATCCAGTACGCTGAAGGGAGCGTGTCGCAGTCAAAAATAAAAGTACCAGTACGCTGAAGGGAGCGTGTCGCAGTCAAAATAAAATCCAGTACGCTGAAGGAGCGTGTCGCAGTCAAAAATAAAAGCCAGTACGCTGAAGGGAGCGTGTCGCAGTCAAAATAAAAGCCAGTACGCTGAAGGGAGCGTGTCGCAGTCAAAAATAAAAGCCAGTACGCTGAAGGGAGCGTGTCGCAGTCAAAAATAAAAGCCAGTACGCTGAAGGGAGCGTGTCGCAGTCAAAATAAAAGCCAGTACGCTGAAGGGAGCGTGTCGCAGTCAAAATAAAAGCCAGTACGCTGAAGGGAGCGTGTCGCAGTCAAAATAAAAGCCAGTACGCTGAAGGGAGCGTGTCGCAGTCAAAATAAAAGCCAGTACGCTGAAGGGAGCGTGTCGCAGTCAAAAAAAAACCCAGTACGCTGAAGGGAGCGTGTCGCAGTCAAAAATAAAATCCAGTACGCTGAAGGGAGCGTGTCGCAGTCAAAAATAAAATCCAGTACGCTGAAGGGAGCGTGTCGCAGTCAAAATAAAATCCAGTACGCTGAAGGGAGCGTGTCGCAGTCAAAAATAAAAGCCAGTACGCTGAAAATAAAAGCCAGTACGCTGAAGGAGCGTGTCACAGTTGAAAATAAAAGCCAGTACGCTGAAGGGAGCGTGTCACAGTCGAAAATAAAAGCCAGTACGCTGAAGGGAGCGTGTCGCAGTCAAAATAAAATCCAGTACGCTGAAGGGAGCGTGTCGCAGTCAAAATAAAATCCAGTACGCTGAAGGGAGCGTGTCGCAGTCAAAATAAAATCCAGTACGCTGAAGGGAGCGTGTCGCAGTCAAAAATAAAAGCCAGTACGCTGAAGGGAGCGTGTCGCACAGTCGAAAATAAAAGCCAGTACGCTGAAGGGACGTGTCGCAGTCAAAAATAAAAGCCAGTACGCTGAAGGGAGCGTGTCGCAGTCAGTACGCTGAAGGGAGCGTGTCGCAGTCAAAATAAAAGCCAGTACGCTGAAGGGAGCGTGTCGCAGTCAAAATAAAAGCCAGTACGCTGAAGGGAGCGTGTCGCAGTGCCAGTACGCTGAAGGGAGCGTCAAAAAAAAAAAATACGCTGAAGGGAGCGTGTCGCAGTCAAAATAAAATCCAGTACGCTGAAGGGAGCGTGTCGCAGTCAAAATAAAATCCAGTACGCTGAAGGGAGCGTGTCGCAGTCAAAAATAAAATCCAGTACGCTGAAGGGAGCGGGTCGCAGTCAAAAATAAAATCCAGTACGCTGAAGGGAGCGTGTCGCAGTCAAAAATAAAATCCAGTACGCTGAAGGGAGCGTGTCACAGTCGAAAATAAAAGCCAGTACGCTGAAGGGAGCGTGTCACAGTTGAAAATAAAAGCAAGTACGCTGAAGGGAGCGTGTCACAGTCGAAAATAAAAGCCAGTACGCTGAAGGGAGCGTGTCGCAGTCAAAATAAAAGCCAGTACGCTGAAGGGAGCGTGTCGCAGTCAAAATAAAAGCCAGTACGCTGAAGGGAGCGTGTCGCAGTCAAAATAAAAGCCAGTACGCTGAAGGGAGCGTGTCGCAGTCGAAAATAAAAGCCAGTACGCTGAAGGGAGCGTGTCACAGTCAAAATAAAATCCAGTACGCTGAAGGGAGCGTGTCGCAGTCAAAAATAAAATCCAGTACGCTGAAGGGAGCGTGTCGCAGTCAAAAATAAAATCCAGTACGCTGAAGGGCGTGTCGCAGTCATAAATAAAAGCCAGTACGCTGAAGGGAGCGTGTCGCAGTCAAAAATAAAATCCAGTACGCTGAAGGGAGCGTGTCGCAGTCAAAAATAAAATCCAGTACGCTGAAGGGAGCGTGTCGCAGTCAAAAATAAAATCCAGTACGCTGAAGGGAGCGTGTCGCAGTGCCAGTACGCTGAAGGGAGCGTGTCAGTCAAAATAAAAGCCAGTACGCTGAAGGGAGCGTGTCGCAGTAAAAATAAAAGCCAGTACGCTGAAGGAGCGTGTCGCAGTCAAAAATAAAATCCAGTACGCTGAAGGGAGCAAAAATAAAAGTCGCTGAAGGAGCGTGTCGCAGTCAAAAATAAAAGCCAGTACGCTGAAGGGAGCGTGTCACAGTCAAAAAAAATCCAGTACGCTGAAGGGAGCGTGTCGCAGTCAAAAATAAAATCCAGTACGCTGAAGGGAGCGTGTCTCTGTAATAAATAAAAGCCAGTACGCTGAAGGGAGCGTGTCGCAGTCAAAAAAAAACCCAGTACGCTGAAGGGAGCGTGTCGCAGTCAAAAGTAAAATCCAGTACGCTGAAGGGAGCGTGTCGCAGTCAAAAATAAAATCCAGTACGCTGAAGGGAGCGTGTCGCAGTTGAAGGGAGCGTGTCGCAATAAAAGCAAGTACGCTGAAGGGAGCGTGTCACAGTCGAAAATAAAAGCCAGTACGCTGAGGGGAGCGTGTCGCAGTCAAAAATAAAAGCCAGTACGCTGAAGGGAGCGTGTCGCAGTCGAAAATAAAAGCCAGTACGCTGAGGGGAGCGTGTCACAGTCAAAAATAAAAGCCAGTACGCTGAAGGGAGCGTGTCACAGTCGAAAATAAAAGCCAGTACGCTGAAGGGAGCGTGTCGCAGTCAAAAATAAAATCCAGTACGCTGAAGGGAGCGTGTCACGGTCGAAAATAAAAGCCAGTACGCTGAAGGGAGCGTGTCACAGTCGAAAATAAAAGCCAGTACGCTGAGGGGAGCGTGTGGCAGTCAAAAACAAAAGCCAGTACGCTGAAGGGAGCGTGTCGCAGTAAAAAATAAAATCCAGTACGCTGAAGGGAGCGTGTCGCAGTCAAAAATAAAATCCAGTACGCTGAAGGGAGCGTGTCGCAGTCAAAAATAAAAGCCAGTACGCTGAAGGGAGCGTGTCACAGTCGAAAATAAAAGCCAGTACGCTGAAGGGAGCGTGTCGCAGTCAAAATAAAATCCAGTACGCTGAAGGGAGCGTGTCGCAGTCAAAAATAAAAGCCAGTACGCTGAAGGGAGCATGTCGCAGTCAAAATAAAATCCAGTACGCTGAAGGGAGTCAAAAAAAAATCCAGTGTCGCAGTCAAAATAAAATCCAGTACGCTGAAGGGAGCGTGTTGCAGTCAAAAAAAAAATCCAGTACGCTGAAGGGAGCGGGTCGCAGTCAAAAATAAAATCCAGTACGCTGAAGGGAGCGTGTCGCAGTCAAAAATAAAATCCAGTACGCTGAAGGGAGCGTGTCGCAGTCAAAAATAAAATCCAGTACGCTGAAGGGAGCGTGTCGCAGTCAAAAATAAAATCCAGTACGCTGAAGGGAGCGTGTCGCAGTAATAAATAAAAGCCAGTACGCTGAAGGGAGCGTGTCCAGTACGCTGAAGGGAGCGTGTACGCTGAGTCAAAAATAAAATCCAGTACGCTGAAGGGAGCGTGTCGCAGTAATAAATAAAAGCCAGTACGCTGAAGGGAGCGTGTCGCAGTCAAAAATAAAAGCCAGTACGCTGAAGGGAGCGTGTCGCAGTCAAAAATAAAAGCCAGTACGCTGAAGGGAGCGTGTCGCAGTCAAAAATAAAAGCCAGTACGCTGAAGGGAGCGTGTCGCAGTCAAAATAAAAGCCAGTACGCTGAAGGGAGCGTGTCGCAGTCAAAAATAAAATCCAGTACGCTGAAGGGAGCGTGTCGCAGTCAAAAATAAAAGCCAGTACGCTGAAGGGAGCGTGTCGCAGTCAAAATAAAAGCCAGTACGCTGAAGGGAGCGTGTCGCAGTCAGTGTCGCAGTCAAAAATAAAAGCCAGTACGCTGAAGGGAGCGTGTCGCAGTCAAAATAAAAGCCAGTACGCTGAAGGGAGCGTGTCGCAGTCAAAATAAAAGCCAGTACGCTGAAGGGAGCGTGTCGCAGTCAAAAATAAAAGCCAGTACGCTGAAGGGAGCGTGTCGCAGTCAAAATAAAAGCCAGTAAAATCCAGTACGCTGAAGGGAGCGTGTCGCAGTCAAAAATAAAAGCCAGTACGCTGAAGGGAGCGTGTCGCAGTCAAAATAAAAGCCAGTACGCTGAAGGGAGCGTGTCGCAGTCAAAAATAAAATCCAGTACGCTGAAGGGGCGTGTCGCAGCGTGTCGTGTCGCAGTCAAAAATAAAATCCAGTACGCTGAAGGGAGCGTGTCGCAGTCAAAAAAAAACGTGTCGCAGTCAAAAATAAAAGCCAGTACGCTGAAGGGAGCGTGTCGCAGTCAAAAATAAAAGCCAGTACGCTGAAGGGAGCGTGTCGCAGTCAAAAATAAAATCCAGTACGCTGAAGGGAGCGTGTCGCAGTCAGTCGTGTCTGAAAGTCGAAAATAAAAGCCAGTACGCTGAAGGGAGCGTGTCGCAGTCAAAAATAAAAGCCAGTACGCTGAAGGGAGCGTGTCGCAGTCAAAAATAAAATCCAGTACGCTGAAGGGAGCGTGTCACAGTCAAAAATAAAAGCCAGTACGCTGAAGGGAGCGTGTCGCAGTCAAAAATAAAAGCCAGTACGCTGAAGGGCGTGTCGCAGTCAAAAATAAAATCCAGTACGTGTCGTGTCGTAGTCAAAAATAAAATCCAGTACGCTGAACGGAGCGTGTCACAGTCGAAAATAAAAGCCAGTACGCTGAAGGGAGCGTGTCACAGTTGAAAATAAAAGCCAGTACGCTGAAGGGAGCGTGTCACAGTCGAAAATAAAAGCCAGTACGCTGAGGGGAGCGTGTCGCAGTCAAAAATAAAAGCCAGTACGCTGAGGGGAGCGTGTCACAGTCAAAAATAAAAGCCAGTACGCTGAAGGGAGCGTGTCGCAGTCAAAAATAAAATCCAGTACGCTGAAGGGAGCGTGTCGCAGTCAAAAATAAAATGCAGTACGCTGAAGGGAGCGTGTCGCAGTCAAAAATAAATTCCTGTATGCTGAAGGGAGCGTGTCGCAGTCAAAAATAAAATCCAGTACGCTGAAGGGAGCGTGTTGTAGTCAAAAATAAAATCCAGTACGCTGAAGGGAGCGGGTCGCAGTAATAAATAAAAGCCAGTACGCTGAAGGGAGCGTGTCGCAGTCAAAAATAAAAGCCAGTACGCTGAAGGGAGCGTGTCGCAGTCAAAAATAAAATCCAGTACGCTGAAGGGAGCGTGTCGCAGTCAAAAATAAAATCCAGTACGCTGAAGGGAGCGTGTCGCAGTCAAAAATAAAATCCAGTACGCTGAAGGGAGCGTGTCGCAGTTAAAAATAAAATCCAGTACGCTGAAGGGAGCGTGTTGCAGTCAAAAATAAAAGCCAGTACGCTGAAGGGAGCCTGTCGCAGTCAAAAATAAAAGCCAGTACGCTGAAGGAAGCGTGTCGCAGTCAAAAGTAAAATCCAGTACGCTGAAGGGAGCGTGTGGCAGGCATAAATAAAAGCCAGTACGCTGAGGGGAGCGTGTCGCAGTCAAAAATTAAAGCCAGTACGCGGGGGAGCGTATCGGAGTCATAAGTAAAAGCGAGTATGCTGAGGGGAGCGTGTCGCCGTCATAATTAATACACCGTGCGCTGAATGGAGAGTGTCCTTCGCTGCCATAAGTAAAACACCGTACGCTGAAGTGAGCATCTCCGTAAGATAATGACGAATAATGATGATTCGATGAGCAGGAACAGGACTTCAAACTGTCTGATAGAATCGAAAACCCTGAAAATGATTTTTCATGACATCTTGCTTCTCCAACAAGCTTGTTTCATCTCGCAAAATCTCAGAACTCCTGTCTACCATCTTGTTTCACAGCAATGTGTCTCGTTGACAGAAATTAGTTAGTGTTCAACATTATCTTCAGTTTTTGACGTTGGCTTCTGTCTTTAATACTTCTTCCTATCTTCAATTGCAAATAGTTTGGTTTTCGTCTTTATTTTCTTTTGTTCAATCTCCAAGTGTCACCAAGGCAGGAATTGGTCTATTCACATCTTCATTCACATCCAATGTTACCCTGTGAATAGTCGTGGGTCACGTTATTTGAAAAAAACGTTATATACAGTATGATAAAACATCATGAATGAATGCTTTTCGATACATGTATGCCTATAAGAGCTTGTAATACGTCTATGCCTATGTTTGTTTCGATATGTATGCAGTTAAGACTATAATTTCCCAATAAACTGTCACCATTAATAATCCGTGTATTTTAGAACAGTCTTCTGCATCAGGTCTTTAAGAACTTTACATTTGAATATCCAATAATCAACCCAGTTTTATTTTCAAAGAACCTTATTGATAAAGTGAATCAGGAGCAAGCCAGGACGTTCTCCAAATAATCACCCCGGGTAATGTATGTGCAGCACAGTGGAGGGTGTGCAGTACAGTAGAGGATATGCAGTACAGTGAAGGGATATCATCAGTACAGTGGAGGGATATCATTTTTGTGATACTTAATCGTTCGCGCATGTGTCGTCTGTTGCGAAGCTTTCAACGCATCCGAGAGACGCAAGTATTTTTTGTCGTGAATATCCAGAACGTCTTAATTTCGCCTGATCGTAAAATCTCATGTAGTGCGCTATCATCGTTATCATTGTTTAATTCAAGTTTTGTCAAGTTCAAACATTTTAACGGTTTATTTTTTTTATTTGTTTTATATTTTATTTCTAAATTTGTTATATTTCAATTCATTGAATTGTTATTTTTGTTTACATTTTTATTAGTTTAATAGTGAATGCGGCAAAATTGAAAAAATTCGAGAAACAACCAAAACATCTCTGGACATACTTAAAAGAGCTATTTAGTTTGGTAGGTGTACACTAGGTACGCAATCTTTTTGAATAGATGGTAGAATTTTCCGAGTGCTAAAATGAACAGCAGCAAGCTTTTAAGTATGCCCTGACAATGTCTCCGCTGTTTTTCGCAAGTATTTATTTCTATTTTTATTTTTATTAATATTTTGCCGTAAGATTGTTTTCTTTAATTTTCCATCTACAGGACATTTTCAGGTCAGGCGAAATCAAGATTTGGCAATGATTTGGAGAGAATGCTACAGAGGGTGCTGATGCATTGCTACGAAAATTTCAAACTATAATGCCATGCAAAGATTACAAAAAGTCATACATAAGTTGCTGTTAAAAAAACATGCGTGATTTGCAATACGCAAATTTTTTTCCGAAAATTTTTCTTCTGAAACAAGAAGATTGAATGTTTTTTTTGGATTTTTGGGGAGCTTTTCGGGGTACTTCGGGGTTTGCGGTATTGCGGTATCGGGGGTAAAATGTGCGCGGTATTGCGGTATTGAAGGAAAAACCTGGCGGTATTGCGGTATTGAAATTTCACAGCGCGGCATTCGGTATTTTACGAACCTTGAAAGGAACAGCTAAGAGCCATAGCAGAAGAAAAAACTTAAGAGTTACCAGACATCAATACAAGAAAGGAAGTCGAAATGAAGAGAAGATTAATGTATTGAATTGTAAAATTCAACCAGTATAATTGTTTTGGCGCACCGAACCGGCCAAAGATATGACTTTTTCGACAGTAATTTGTGATATTTTTCTGTTTACTTCATGACTTTACATTCCTGTTCCACGACGATACATTTTGGTTGCGTTTGGTTAGTTGATTTTACAATTTTTTTGCGCGATTTTGCATTTTGGTTCCACGACTTAACATCGATGCAGTAGGCTTGAAATGTGAAAAAGTGAGTGACGTTTTTGACTGACACTGTTTGCAGTGATGTGTACAGTTTATGCTTCAATGATGATTTCTTTATATTTCCCATGATGTTGGAATATCTAAGGCTGAGCCCTGCAAATAATGTACGCATCTTGATTTTAAGTCACTTGAATGAGCCCTGCAGATGTACCCTGTTCGGTGTGCACTTTATTAATGACAAGACGTTTGCAATCTTTGAGATCATACAGAAGTTGTTCTTTTAACTGATAAAAAAGGCCAGGAATGAAATGTTAGCTACTAATCCTGTATCGTGTTGTGAGTTCATGCAGCCAGTTGGTATTGCACTGAACTTGTTCGTGTTGTCTACATTTGCGATCTCCAAGTTAACTCAATAAGAATTATTACCAAAATGCAAGAATGTGCGTCTTTTCTTGAGCAACTAGCAGTGGCGCACATCTAGAATATAATTTGGGGACGTAAACGTAGATGGGACAAGCTAAGATTTTGGGAACCGTCTGGGCCTCTTTAGATGTCCAATTGCCAATGACTTTTCCCGAAAGGAAAGACAGTAAACGTAACTAGGAAAGCGACAATTTAAAAAAACAAGCGTCTCAAAGTGCTCTACGCATTCCCATAGTGATTTATGTTCATCGTTTTCGTCTAAAACGCTGTGTTGGTCCCTTACTGACTACTTTCCAATTCTCATGGGACCGAATTCAATTTTAACTGTCCTGGATCGATTGTTATCGTTAGATATATCAGTTCTTCACTCGTAACTTTACAGAAAGACTCGAAGATTACTGAGAACTTTCCTGGTCCAAACTTTTCAAATTTGTCCAAGTTTTGGACTAACTACTAATCAAATTTTTAGACTGACGTTGCCAATAAGGTAAAATTTCTGGACCGACTGACAAAATATTAGGGGGGGGGGGTGTCACACCCACATCCCACTAATGTGCGCCCCTGGCAACAGGCTACCACTAGGAAGCGTTGTCGGTGCATACAGTAGGAGCAAGATTCGGTCTGAATAAAGTTCCAAGGTAAAATGCCAAGACAAACAACAAGAAGACATAAAATAACAAGTTAAGCAATACACGGGACCAGTTTTTAACCAAAATTTTCTAAAATTTTCAAAGCTCTCAATGTTGTGTCTTGAGTTTTAGGGTTCTTGAGTTTATAATTACGCTCTTATTAAGTTCTTTCCTCCTCATTGACTGCTTCATCTCTACCAAAACGAGGATGTTCTTTCATTTTATCCAAAATAGGGCGTTTCCCGGCACACTGAAGGGCGTTTCCCGGCATTCTAGAGGGCGTGGTCCCAAAAATTTTTCTGGTGGCTAACCCCCAGACCCGAAAATTTCGCTCGCTTTGCTCGCTAGTCCAGCTTAACATGACCTAACTACGGATCTGGAGGGAGAAATGGGACAAATGTGTTAAAGATGGATTCAAATTCTTATACGCTGGTGTTCTGTGTCATAATCACATTAACAATACTGATATTTTAGTTTTCAGCAATTTGCGGTATTTTGCAATTTTTTCGTGCGATATTCGGGATTCGGCGATATTTTGGCTCGGTATTGCGGTATTGGGACCCCCAAGTACCCTCCAAACGATCTACCTATCAATCAAAGTCATCATCTTATACAAGTTTAAGAGAGCAGAATAGACACCCCGTTCCTCCTTGTTCCTCCCCATTCCTCCTTGTTCCTCCTTATTCCTCCACGTTCCTTCCTGTTCCTCCTCATTCCTCCCCGTTCCTCTTCGTTCCTCCCCGTTCCTCTTCATTCCTCCCCGTTCCTCGTCATTCCTCCTCGTTCCTCTGATTTTTCATGGTTTCGCGGCTTCTAGACCCCCTATAATAGACCCCCTTTTCTACGCTAGTGCAAACACATGGAACGAGATTCAATTTGCAAATAAGAACAAGTTCCACTACTACCTCCACGCCCAAAAAGAAACTGAAGGAATTTCTGCAGACAGAATTGAATATCACCCTCAAAGCACCGTTTTTCTAAATTCACTAAATAATCGGATGTAACTCTACATTGCAGTACCGAAGAGAACAGATTACCCAGTAAAATTTCACATTAGCAAGCTTGGGGGTTTACGTCGGAGGCACACTGCACACCAAAGGTGTGTTTATCCAAAGGGTCTGGGGGCATGCTCCCCCAGTCCCCCAGAAAATTATCCAAAATACCACCTGCAGATCGTGCCTTAGATTTGCTGTTTTTCGCATTAGTTTTCGAAAACTTTAGTCTCAGAAATTACATGAATCTTTGCATAATGTGTAAGCAGTTTGTATGGAAAAAGAACATGTCAGAAAAATTTGTATTTCGCTATCTACAGGTTTTTTTTATAAGTAAGTGGTTTATAAGAAAGTAGTGCTCAACATCTTAAAACCTTAAGAAAGTTCAATACTTGATTCTTGAAACTTAACAAAAGTTCTGTTTCATATTTTCACTCTTAGATGTTCTGTATGTTTTTTTTGCTTTTCTGTTCAGTCGTTCATCTTGCTATATAACGAAGCTTATGATTATTTTCTATGAAAAACGTGGTATTTGTGCACTGTATACAATGCCTGAACTGTGCATTCGAAGAAATAGTTGCATTCAAAAATTTTTGCTAAGAAAGTGACAAGAAAGTTTTGGTACTGAAAACATCAAATAACTAAGAAAGTTTCAATACTGGCCCAAAAAAAACTTTCTTATAAAATAAAAAACGTGTATCACAAGAGCTTTATGTTTTTGGAGAAAGAACGACAATAACACTTAGAGAATGAACAAAGAAGACTACGCATTTATGCTCAGAGGAACAAAATCATCCCTCCAAAAATCTTGAAAAAATAGCTAGGGGGCTGAGCCTGCCAAGCGCCTCCCCATCTCTGCACCATCGCTGCAACTATATTGGGGTCTGGGGGTTCCCCCTGAGAATATTTTTAAACATTCCTTGACTAGATAATATAGGTGAGATGGACTGTTTTTCATTTAAAATGATGACATTCTAAGAGAAACAAATGGAAGAACTAACAGAGACAACCAGACAGGTAGACATTGTTGCTCCGTAAAACATAACAACTGGCAAACAGGAGCAACAACAGCAACAACATTCCCTCAAATCTTCAATTTGCAACGCAGCTCTTCAACCCTGTATTTTTAATGCACAGGGGGGGGCATTAAAAGCCAGCATATTCAAAATGACCGTTGGCTAGAAAAAATTTATCCGAGAAACTTGTACCCTTGGCTAGACCAATTTCTACCAAAATGATACCCTTGGCTAGACTAATACGCGCGAAATTTCAAATATCGATTTGTTTCTTACACACGTTTCTTCGAAAAATGGGTAGGATGAAATTTTCACTTTCCAAGCTTACAAAGGCTGAAAGCATGACAATTCTCCATAGCAATATTACTAAATTTGATACCCTTGGCTAAACCACAAGTGTTGAAAAAATATACCCCATACCCTAGACTATAAAAGGTCGAAAAAGTATATCCTCTAGCGCGGTACATCCTTAGGTACCTTTACTATGGAAGAAACCCCCCCCCTTGTTTTAATGCACCGTAGATGTACTAGTTTTCTTTCATTAACCTTGTGAAGCAAAAAAGATTCTCTCTGGGTTATGGGATTCATCTGGATTCATCTCTTGTACATATCTATATATAGAAGAACTAGGATAAATGGCAACTAAAAATATTGCTTCGCTTTAAAAGTAAAGTATACACCCCACACTTTCAAAATTTCCAAGACAACATTTTGGGCTTCCAAGATCACAAAGTATGGGAATAACCACGCTAAAATAGGCCCTGAATTGGCTGTATTTCTTGTAACCGAGAGACATTCTAAACGGAAAAAGCAACAAAGAATATAAATTTTAGAGAAATACAATTTCTCGAAAACTCACTCAAGAAAAATTTCTGTGTGAAGGCGAACTTGGCGTAAAGGACTGCGTGAAGAACTTTGTGAACGGTGAAATTCTTTGCTTTGCTTCGCTATATTACAAGTTGCAAACTTTGCCTGCCACATTCAGTACTCCATTGTATTCCAATGAATACATTTCGTTGTTTTTCTTTTAGCCTGTTTTCGTTCTTCTTCTTTGCAAGCAAGAGAGCCCAGAGCAAGCAAGGTTGTATCTCGAATCTTTCGGCAGGAAAAGTTGAAAAAGTACCAGTAAAACCTCTTTGAACGGCAAGACTCAATTCCTGGTTTACTAAGATTTCAACATTTCAATGATATTTCATGCTATTTGCCAGAATTCACTGTTTTGACTCTTGTGTTCGCTTCACTCTGGTTTGAAAACACAAAACTAGAGCTCGAAGTTCTCCATCTCGTACGTCGAACACAAACCTTGAAGTGCGAGGGAAACCTGCGCGGCGCATCGCATTCCGTTTTATGGTAGCTCTCAAGGGACCTTTATGCATGCATTCGTTACATGTCTCCCAA
This sequence comes from Chrysaora quinquecirrha, assembly GCA_014526335.1. Classification (NCBI taxonomy): domain Eukaryota; kingdom Metazoa; phylum Cnidaria; class Scyphozoa; order Semaeostomeae; family Pelagiidae; genus Chrysaora; species Chrysaora quinquecirrha. Next base: position 571,548 of record JACTAT010000262.1, read on the forward strand.
ATTCTTTTGAAATTTTCACAGTAATCATTGATTGGTCTAAATGTTACTTGAAATCAACAACGGTCCAATGGCATGAAAGAAAAAGACAATGTCGATGTCACGTGTCTTCATCACGCATAGGCGCGGGGGGGAGTGCGGGGGTGACTGCCATTGAGGCCTGAGGAGTGTTTGTTTTGGCGTCCAGCAATCCAGCAATTCACTTCAATAGCCAAATTACAAACAACTTGTGTATCGAATCTAGTCTGACAGGGAAGTCCAGTCGGTTTGAGTCAGGGCCTTACCAAATGACTACCAAACGGCCCAGTTATCGAAATTCTGGGGGCAATATTAAAATTCACTACTATTTGAGGGTTATTTTGGAATTGTAATCTTTTAGCCTTGACTGGTCCCCCTGTTTGGCCTCATTGGGAGTACCCCCGGGATCTCGTATATCATTTTGCTAAAAACAAGTGCAAATAAGCGAAAAGTTCCCTGTGCTGTCAAAAAACTTTGCATCCCTAAGCTACTGAAAAACAATGTGTAAAAAGATTTCCACGTGCGTGCAAAATTCGCAAGCAAATGTTGTGCTGTCGCAGAGATCAAGAGCAAAACTCAGTTCTAATTTTTGCAACAAACGCAAACATTTTGTGATTCATCGCACCGTAAGGCCCTGGCCAAACAAGCAAACATTGTTGGTCCAACATTTTAAATTTGCGTTACAAAAGATGTTTGACCGTTTGGCCACGTCCAAAACATTGCTGTTCATTGAACTACGAAGTCATTACTCGTGCGCAAGTACGAACGCCTTGTTGCTGAGAAAAGTCGTGATGTTCCAAGTTGCTGAAGTTTGATGAGAACAAAAGAAATGTTTGACCCCTGTTTGACAAGCAGTGTTGGAAAGGTGACCAAATGAGCAAACATTGTTTGTCAAACATTTGAAATTTCCTCGAATACAGGTGTCACGAAGCTTGCATCGCTTGCATGTGATAGTAGTTTGCGAAGATGTAGGAGGAAGACTTGCCAATAAAAGTTTCAGTAGCAGCAAAGAAAGAGCATATGTAAGAGCGTGCTCAGGAAATATTTACCCGTATCGTGCTTGAAGCTAAGCTCCAGCGTGTCGCGTGAAATCTCTGTCTGATTCGTATTGGGCATTAAAGAATGGCAGTATTCTTTTTAGAAATGCAGTTTCGTTACAAGGAAAATAATTTTGCATTCTTTGGATCGCAGAGCACTGTACCCCCAACTGGGCGCCCCCTTAAATCTAGCCTATTCGAATGATTGCCCCCATTCGCGTTTTTACAGTATTTGCGACCAGCTCCGCGAACTCAAAATTAAACGAGCGTGCAGAGCATTCATTCAAGCATTGCTCATGAAACGCTAATAGGATACAAGCAATATTGTACCAATAATTTTCAATACCAACCAATCAATGCCTCATTATTTCAATCAATACCTGTATCATCTATTGTTTTGATTACGTCCCATTCATTTGCCCGGAAAGTCTTTGGCTGACATGAACCCACAAGTCAGGTGATCTTGTCATGTGATCAATTTGCAGCAATTTGATTGGAAGAAATCAAGGTGTGTTGAGGGGTTTGTTGGTTGGTTTTCAGACCAAAACAAATCCACGGGCCTAAGCAAAAGCCGGCCGTGTGGTTTGAAAAGGAAAAGAATTCTCAGAATCAGCGCATTTGTTTACAAAAAGAGCTGAGAAAATTATCATTGAGTGTATTTGAGGAATTATTTCAGCGAGCGGGAGTGTCTTTTTTCAGTGAAATTTGCTTTACGTACGATTTTATTCTGGTTGAACGCAGCAAACAGCATGTGACGTGACATCTCTCGACTTCGTCCTTTTGGAATTTGATCTTGAATATACGAAAATCCGGATCAAATTACGTGATTGCTTTGAGCCAAGAAAAAAGAATAATTCACCACTTCAAGTTATATGAATTTTTCACAGAAGACATTAAATTTTTTTTGCAATGTTATTGAATCAAGTCTCCCTGCTGATCTTAATTTTACTATGAATGATGAATGCAAATTATAAAGAGATGAACGGCAACGACACGGGTTTTGCAGGTATCATCGTTGAAGACGACTGGAATTTGATTCAAGAACAATGCGATAAAATTAATTTCACATTTTCTGGATGTGGATTTCTTGGAGTCTATCACATCGGAGTAATTGCGTGTCTAAAACAACACGCTCCAAAATACCTTGAACACGTCTCACATTATGGCGGAGCTTCTGCTGGTGCCCTAAGTGCTTGTACTTTGCTATTCAATATGGATTTAGAACAATGCGTCCAATTTGTAATGCGGCTTGCTGGAAAAGCCAGAAATAGTTTATTTGGTCCGCTCAGTCAAAACTTTGATCCTGTGGGAATTGTAAGGAAAACATTCCTCAGATATTTGCCGGAAAATGCCCATGAAATTGCAACCGGGAAGTTGCACATTTCCATGACAAGGGTATCCGATTGGAAAAATTGCGTGATCAGTGAGTTCAAGTCAAAACAAGAGCTTGTTGATGTGAGATCTCAAGTTTCTTATTTTCTAGTTTGTACTTTTATAAAAATTTCAGTCAGAGAATATATTTACCTCATCCCCTTCTTAGTTTTAAAAAGAAAAACACCCATTTTATCATTTCCTATTTCAAATTTCGTAAGATCAGGGTGTCTGGTGGGTGTCCATTTCCAGAATGTAAAATTCAGAAAAAAATTTGCCAGGAGCTAATGACCAGCTTTTTTGGAGATAAAGGTGTCTGTTGAAGGAAGAGGCACTTTAAACTTTAACTATCATATAGATAAAAAGAATGGTCTTGTTCAAGGAATTACTTTCCTAAATTTCTCTCTGTATACTTAAAATATTTGGGTGGAGCTTTTACTGATTTTGCAAAGGCACAATGGTATCTCAATGATTTCTTAAATGTCTTTGCACTCCAAGAAAGAATTTCTAAATTATTTTAAAGATGTCAATTTAAGTTTTAAATGTCTTAATGTCTTAATGCCTAATTGACATAATCATTATCTCTGCCCTTTGAATCCATTATTTTAGGTAATTTACATATTTTGTATTAATTAGGGTCATATTATATTTTTCAAGGCATTGATCTGCACTTCATTTGTGCCATTTTATTCTGGAGTTGTGCCACCAAAGTTTAGAGGAGTGGTAAGATTGGTATTTTATTCCTCAAGTTTTTCCTCTTTTAATTATCATAATTTCATAATCATAGCAGTTTGTATGCATGCCTGCAGCACCCAAAGGGTTAAGTAAGTGGGGCAAGGCAGACTGTTGCCCCCCCAATCATTGCCAAAATAGTTTTGTTATATAGCTGTTGTTTGTTTCTTCTTAGAACCCCACCCTAGTTTTCTTTGATCATCCTCTTCTGCCCCTCCAATGATGTTAATACCCAGTGAATGCCCCCATATTAACTATTTTGAGAGAGGGTTATCAACTCATACCCAAATTGATTTTGTCTTTCAGGCCTATGTAGATGGTGGGTTTACTGACAACTTGCCCCAGCACTTCGATGGGACAACGATAACAGTGTCACCATTTAGTGGTGAAAGTGACATATGTCCTGATGATGCAAGTGAAACTTTGTTCCATTTCGACATGAGAAACACAAGTGTTCAATTCACATCACAAAATCTTTATCGTATGTCCAGAGCATTCTTCCCACCAAGTCAAGAAGTACTGTTTGATATGTGCAGGCAAGGTTTTAAGGATGCATTAAAGTACCTCCACCTTCATTGTAAGTATAAGATTCTAGATTATCCATTTGCATTTATGAAGTTGCATTTTGTGATGATTGTGCATTATGTGGTCAGGAAATCTCATGATTCTGCCAATATTGTTGCAGCCTGAACATAATGGTGCAGTTATAAATTTGTATTCCTGAATTCAAGATTCTGCTTTCACAATTCAACAATACTGTAGCTTTGTGATGATCTTAGACTTATTACATGAGTCTCAGTTATTGCAGCTACCATCTTTAGTTGTTGTTGTTGTCAGAAATCTGCTCAAACTAGGGACATCTGACCAATCAGTGAACAGCAGAAAGAAATGGCAAATATGACTTTTGATCAAAACATTCGAAAGATGGAATATAAGTTTCAATCTAAAATTGGCCACTTTTGAACATTGTAAGGATACGAGTCTCAGTGTAGCAAATTGTGTTGATCATTGGTCTGGATTTTATGAGCGGAACATGAGACTCGTGTAATAAGTCTATGATGATCTGACAATGACAACAACTGTCAGAACTCAATTGTTCTGTTTGCATTTAAAGTTGCAGTGACACTGCCTGGTGCAATTAGGGATTCTCCAGAACCATAGGGTACAGTAACAATGCATTCGCTATATCCTATTGAAGCAGGGATTTCCAAGGGATTTCCATGAAATGAATAGGATTTCCACCAAGTTGTTTAAGATTTTTAAGGACTAAATTGCCCTTTGCTGATGAGAATCAGGCTTTTATTTTGTAGATTTGTAATGAATTTGACAATATTGATTATTTCTAGATCCAGATATGTTGAACATTGGTGTTGCGAGGGTGCGGATTCCAGAGTGTTGCATAGAATGCCAGGAATCTGATGAAGAACTTCGTGCTTGTTCATGTGGATCTGCAGAAACATTAAGTGATGTTGAAAGTACTATTTCTGCTGAAAGAATGACTATCTTGCATAATGTTGTGCCTGAGAAACTCAACGAAAGTACGTTTTAAATACATATATATATTTTGCATTTTGTGTTTGTCCTCCTTAGGAACACTTTTCATCATAAAGCTTCTTAATGTCTTTAAAATTGCGATAATGGGCGGAAAGATTCGTTCATACTTTAAAAATCGGTACAAGGTTTTCGTGCAGCACTCCCCAGTGTATATAATATTCGGAAGTAGATCAGAACAATGAACAAAGAGGAAGAAGCATTAATCTAGATGTGGATCAAACAAAATGAGTTGATTCAGAAATTTACGCATGGTGGTACAACGATGGCTTTGAATGGTTTTTTCTAGCTCCAGCGAAAAGCTAGTTTCAGTGAAACATAGTGATTCCCTTTTAAATCAAACGTTTGCTGAAAGTAAGGTTGCGTTCTCTTTAACGAAAACAAATTTTCAACTTGCGACATCTTGCGGCAACTTTCAGCGTTGCAACTTTCGGCAACTCTGATATAAAATCGCTCCGCTCCGTATGAAAAAAGCGTGCTCCTTTATCATTTTAGTGGTATTGTTGATTCAGTTGTTTCTCTCGTCAAAGCAAAACAGGTCTCAAAACACCAATAAAGAACACATGAAAATAATAACCTGTTGCTGTAACTGTACCTTAATTAACTTCCTATGTAACTCCTACCTTAACTAACATCTTTTTTCTAGTACTTCAAAGCGCCAAGGAAGCTATGTCTGATTCTGATATAATAATGTGGCACTTATTGCGTGTTCTCCTGAGAGTTGTTCACTGGCTTGCACGACCTTGCATTTATTCTATCAAGCATATTATACAATTTGCCCACGAACTGTAAGTTTAAAACTTTACAATTCTTTAGTCAGGCAAGGCAGGCTTATGTCGACCTTCGATACGAAAGAACTAACGCCAACTAGTTGTAACTGTTAACTTTTGTTGACATGCCTACATTTAGTCAGAACCTATAGGATACAGGTGAACATGGTCGCAAGAGCGAAACAAGGTTGACGAAAACTAACCAAGTTTTACAGCCACTGACGGGACGTCACAGCTAAAATATGGTTCGGAAAGTTCAAGAAATATTTGCGGAGGTCGACAGCGACTAACGGAGGTTTACTGTGCAAAGGTTGACAAGGGTTAACAATAACTAAGTTTTGACGAATGCTTATCAAAGGCCTACGACGGTAAACGTAGCCTGCACTTGCAATCAAATGTCTTCAAATTAAACTTTCCAGCTTCGAAACCGAATGTTGCATGACTATGACCAAAAGGACTCTTTCTCGCCAATGCAAACCATAGTTGTCACAGAGCATTGAACTGAATAAACTCTTCAATCCTCAACCATGTGGCAAAGATTGGCAAAGTTTTCTAGTGGTTTTATAAAATTCAAGTAATTATTGTTCGAGTCTCGACTCGGATAAGATAAGACTCGAACTTTAATTTGGCCTTGTATCCCAGTGACTCTGCAGCTATTTGTGGGATTCCCATTGCTTGATGGCGTCAGATGTTATTTTAACAAAATAATCTTTTTTCAGGGCTCATTGGCTGATACCGAAAGTTCAAGAACTCAGCAGCTGCAATTATTACACAAAATCGATTGTTGACATGGCTTTAGAAGTGTTCAATACGTATAAAGACAGGCATCAGTGTGAAAGGTATCATTTTAGTCCTAACTTATCTGTGAGCATATTTTACTATCTTTATCAAGGCATACTTTAACCAATGATGTGTAAGTGAGGAAGCTTTTGGCACTCTTTATATCTGACTTTGACATATCTGTTAATGGGGAATTTGGCCCATAAGGCTCAACTGGTGCCCTATGCTGTTTTTCGAAGAAAGCTTTTCACGTTATGACTGAAATTCAAATGGAATATGGTCCCTTATCCTTTTTCGCCGTCCACTGAAGTTTCTACAAATGGTCTGATCTTTAAACTATAACCAGGTTTATGTCGAAATCGCGCACAGTCAGAACTAGTTGCCGACTGCTAATGGGTGATGTTTGGAACTAATTTATCGCAACTGACCTGTCGACATAAGCGCTCTAGCCACTAGACGGCGCTCAGCTCCAGAGAGTTTGACATGTACTACTTCTGCGATTAGTTGACAACTAATCCTCATCAGTCGCAGCCGACATAAGCGCAATCAAGTTCCTATATAAGTTCCTATACACGTTCTTGTATCCTATATAAGCAACACGACCGAAGTCACCTGCATTCTATATATGTTTCTATATGTATTCATTCTATACATGTCAACATAAGTCGGCAGTTACAACTAGTTGGCGTTAGTTCTGTCGTATGGTAGGTCGATATAAGTCTAGCTTATGAGTTCCATAGTTAGTTGTTTGGTATTTAACAAATATATGGCTTTTGTATTGATAAAATTCTCTCTTCATTTTAGGCATCCTAGTCTGAACGAAAAGGATTTCACCGATATGGCTGAAGGTAACGATACTTGTACTTGCCTGTTTGAAATACGGCCACACTTACTATCATTGGCAAATATGTTGAGACAGATCTCAGACATATTGATGGGGAATCAATGTCTTTGCCCCCATCTAATCTCTTTATTAGTTGATAATTTATTTCACTCAACATTATTTTCCACATTATAAAGTGGTAGATTCGGATGCCAAGGACACAAAATATCCAACATTGAACTTTATAGGGGCTTATTCAAGGGGGGCTTATTTGAGGGGAGGTGTTATTCAAGGATTTATGATATACATCTTCAACAGATCATAAAACCAATCGCTTGACCCACTGTTGTTGTCAAGCAAAATGCTCTTCGGTTCTTACATCTTTCTGTTTTATTTTGCAGCAACTGCCAAGCTTCAGGCAGTTCAGAAGCACATGCGTGTTGTTCCTATCAGCCAATCACAAAGCAGAAGAACACTATCAACAAGCCAATCGATGTACAACCTCACCAGTCGTAAGATTTCCTTGCCTACTGAAGTAAAAGCAACAAAGCCAGTTCCTCTCAACGAAAATTTTCAACACCAGTCAAGCCTGTCACACCTCCGAATATGGGTTACCTTGGTCTGTCACCTCGATTGTCAGAATCACGTGCCCAGCCAAGAAATTTATTTGATGAGGAAAAGACAACAGTTAATGAATATGAGAAACCAAAAAGACTGTTTAAGGTGGGAAGCTGCAAAACATTTGATAGAGTAGAAGAATTAAATAATGAGGCCAATCAAATTGACTCATTTGACGAATTTGTAAGTGATTTTGTTTTTGTTGATGAGGATAGTGATTGTGATTTCCATTAAATGTTTTCGTTGAGTTTTTAAATTTTGCAGTGTATCCTCCACTAACGGAAACCTATATAAAAGGACACCTCTGAACAACGGACAGATCCATTTGGATCCGTTCCAGTACGTTCAATGCAGAATTTCACCCTCTTATGTTTTGAACTGCAGTATTAAGAACAGATAATGAACTCTTCAGCTTGAAAATGGAAGAAATTTAAGAATTACCAGCCTCGGTCGAAATTTGCTGGTTGTAAAATATAGTGTAGCCGTTATATGTTTCACTTATCAATTTAACTCAAGTGTAAAAAGTTGCGTAAGGATTTAACTTCTCCTATAGTCCGATAATCAAAAACGCTATATTTTTATTTAGAATTCTGTTATATAGAAACAAAGATCTATCTCATACTATCTTTGACACAGTAATGACTTATTTTTCAGTCTCGAGTTGAACTGCAAAGTCAGACTGACTCTGAAATCTAGAGTTATTTTTATGTTTTTCCTTTTAAAATGTTATTCTGTTTAAGCTGGCTGGGTCAGCATTTTAAATTACGTATGTTGAAATGATTAGATAGTTTAATTCCACGTCATTGTAAATGATATATTGGGGGTACTTCGTATAAGACAAAAGGGTTAGGCCTTTGACCAACAAATCAAACATTGTTGGTCAAACGTTTGAGAATTTCTTTAAAAGCAGTGTTTTAACCGTTTTGCCACGTCACAAAACATTTCTTGACGAACTAAAGTAAGCTAAATTTTTTGTGCAAAGTTTTTGAAATAGTTTTAAAACAATTTTGCTAGGACGAAAGCTGTTGTGAATTTGGGGTTTGAGCTCACCAAAAGAGATAAGGCACAGAATAACATTATAAGCATATAATTCAGCAATTAACAAAACATAAGAAGCTATATACAAACGTTCCCTAAGTGATACTTTCCATGATTTTGCGTGTGTCTCTAACTGTTACGCTACGAAGTTGTCTGCGAATTCTGCTCAAAACGGACGAATGTCAAAAAACGTCACCATGGGAAGAAACGTGACCAGCACGTGGGAACGGGGAGGACTGGGAACCAAGGAACACCCAAAAGCGGTGACACTTCTCAACAAAAGCAAAAAGTTTCCTAAGCAATGTCTTGTGACATGGCCGAATGGATAAACATTTTTCTTTACAAACATTTTTAAATGTTTGAAAAACAATGTTTGATCCTTTTCGCCAGAGCCCTCAAGGGGCTATGTAGAGCTTTATCTAGATTTTGGGTTAGTGGTTAACGTTTTGGATCTTTGTCTTGGGTTATGTTAAGGTCAACGCTTGGTCTTATACGAAACACTCATTGAAATTAGCATAAGCAAGTAAATTTAGTTTTGCTGTATTGTTAAGTAATATGTACATCTGTATGTAAATAGGTATAATAGATGTCATTTTACTATATGCTTCTGAAATTGATATTTAACGATACGAAACGATCACTAAAAGTTGAATTTGTGATTTTTTTTGGCTCTCCTGAAAAGATTTTTAAACCTATCTTGTTTTAAAAATTTCAAGTTTCGACCATTTAGAAATAAAGTTTGCTAACTTTTTGTTGGGTATAGTTCAGCAGAAAATTGAACACTGACTAAGCAGACTTTCTGGAACAAAATGTCAAAAATATCAAGTCAAGAGCATATTTCATTGTTTCATTTAGGATAGTGTGAGACAGCAACACCGCGAGGCAAGACAAACGACAACATGGATCAAAAGAAGGTACTAATATTCTTCAGAGATTCAGAGCATGCACGTTCGCATTACGTTTCCGCGGATCTTGACAATTTTGAACTGCTGTCCTGCGTTCAAAGACAGACAAGAGGGTAGGCGGAAGCTTCCTGTTCCTGTTTACAAAATATTCCAAGAAGAATACACGGGAACGAGACTCAAAGAGCAAAGCATCTTGTTTCTATAGCAACAAAATGGCGGCATTCTGAAAAGTTGAAGCTCTGATCAAATCTGCAAGAATTACATCCTTTAGAGCAATTTTTCCACAGAGAGCTGATCAAAAGTTGAAAATATACAGAAGGAATAATAAGCAATGGCGGTAGGTCATTTAAATTCTCAGTTCAGCTATCGATTTTCGCTGACAAGAAAGAAACAAATAGTCTGTCCTAATTTTTGTTTTTGGTCCTTTTGATTTTCTCCTGTTGGTTTCCCCGCCAGTACAGTAAGTAAATAATATCTATATGAACTCTCTTATTCCAGGGTTCAAAGCCTGCTACCAAGGGAAAGAAGAAAGGAAAATCGAAGCTATCGAAGGCTGAAAAAGAAAGACTGAAGAAAGAAGAGCTGGAAAGAAAGGCCCAGGAAGAGGGTAAAAGTATTTGGTAATAAAATTATTGTTATAAAATTTGAAGGAAATTCTGAAAAACATGATCATCTAAATCAATCTGCAAATTGTTTCTAGAGGAAGCAAAGATAAGAGCAGAGCAGGAAGCAAGAGAAAGAGAGGAGCGAGAAAAACTAGAGCAAGAAGAACGAAGAAAATTAGAGGAAAAAGTAGAAAATTCACATTTTTCATTAAGCAGTTTTGCATTAAACAGCTGCCAAAGCTTGACATTTGCTCTATTGGGCTATCACCAAAGAACCCAATGTGTACTCCCTACCCTAAAGCTCATCTACATGAGCAAAATATCCAACATTCAATGGTATGGGGGATACTACGAGCCAGGCAGGGAAACAAGGAATCTGAACATAGATAATTTCAGAATCATCTCAAGAATTTTGCCCATCATAGGTGAAATGGTGTTTTTGCGCCAGTCACTAGGATTTTAGTAGTAGGTTAACTAAGCGAGACCTCAACCCTGGCCATGACGCTACCGTGGCTGGGCTCGAACCCTGACCACACTGAGCTTCTTACACCACGAGTCTGCTGGATTACACCATGATGCCACAGCACCTTCAATCATTGCAGGAGGCAACAGCCACAGAGTAACACCATAGTTCTATGTCTCAGCAGGTGAATAAACCCTGCTGATTTTGCAGTTACACAGGTGAAGGTGAAATGGATTATTTAGCATTGGTCGCTAGGATCTGAGTAGTTGGTTAACTAATTGAGACATCAACCCTTGCTGTGATGCTACTGTAGCTGTGGCTCAACCCTGGTCTTGCTAAGCTTCTGATACCACAAGCCAGCTGGATTGACCACAACACCTTAGCACTTTAAAGGACAAGTTCTCCCCTAAAATGCATGAGTTGATCTGATAAACATTTTCTAAACCCCTAGGAAAGAGCCCAGCATCAAGCTGAAATTGATGAATTGAACAGAACAATAAAAGAAAATAAGGACAAATTATTGGAGCTACAACAAAAGAGAAGAATAAAAGAAAAAGTAAGGAGATATTGTATTGTATTCATAGGTAATTGCATTGTATTTTGTATCATTGGTCCCAGCATAGTTTTTTGTTCATTAGGAATAATTTTGCCAGCTACTGCTCTGTTGATCAAATGCAAGAGGAGGGGGTCATTTGGCATGATGGTTAGCAGATTTTCAACATTTTGAAAGCAGTTTTAGCATTTTTAACTTCAAAAAGAACAGTTTTACAGTCATTCAGTTTGCAATTTCTGTGTGGTTTTACAGTTTTGAGGAAAAAAATTTATGTATAGTTTTTGGCTAAAAAATGTGCGATTTTACGGTTTTTGTATCCCCCTATGACCCCCCAGAGGTTTTTCTCTCCTATTGGAGCTCACCAGTGACATTGGTTTGATTCTCATACATGTCCTAGATGAGCTCCAAAAAATCCAAGACATGTCTGGCATTTGAAAATTGAGCAGCTCATTAAATTCTTTGTTTTGTATTAAGTTGTCATCTTGTTAAATTGGATACTTTTCATTAAGTTATTTACGCCTTGAATGCCTTTTCTAAACCAGTGGGACAGGTACATGCTTTGTGATGGTAGACCAGATCCAACGTCAAAAAAAGATTTAAATACATACATGAATCTATGGAAAGAAGATACTTCGTGTAAACAATTTGAAGAAGTTTTGCAAGAATGTGAGCTCACTCTTGAGGTACATAATTTCATATGTCTTTGGATTTGGAAAATTGAAAAGATAAACTAAAGAAGCTTTATTTTTTTCGATTTGTAGCTACTGTAGTAGGATGCGTTTTCTTGAAGTGAAATATTAACTGTCCCTTGCAGCTCACATCTGAATTGGAAAAGTACTTAGAAGAGGATGAGGAACTTGAAGAGGAGAACAGAGCAATGTATAGACAAGTGAGTCCTTCCTATCTTCTGTATACCTTTTTTGCAACCATCGGCAACTATAGGAATTTCATAACTTTTTTAAATTTCGGGAAATTGAGTTTCCGATGCTAGATTCGTATCAAGCATCTGGAATCTCGGTTTTTCAATCCTGGTGGCCATTCGCCGAAAAGGTGTATTAAGACACGATGAATCTCCGAATTTATTGTTTTACCTCTGATGAAAATAGCTGCATTTATCAGACATAATACTGTTTGTTTAGCGCTTATTAGAATTTGGTTTTCATAACGGAGGGTGGTATTAATAGTTATATCAAGCAACATTGTTAACCCAATGAGGTGTTGAAAACGGGCTATTGGAATATGCAAATACACCTGCTGTTGATGGGGAAATACGAACATCTGCAAGTTTTTCGATAAAAAATACCAAAAAAATAGAATACGAAATACCGTTAACACCAACCCGCAAAGCCTTTCACCCTCAGCCTTTCACCCCCATTTACTCATTGCTGTTTTATCTGATTTGCAGTCAATTGATGAAATGCACAAGCTTTTGGACAGCAAAGTCGACGAAGCAATGATGTGGCTTTTGAAGATTCCGGGAAATAATATCGATCAAGAAACCCTGAATCTCAAGTATATCGGAAAGAGTAAGAGTTTCAGTGCATCGATCTGGGGAAACACAGCCAAAAATCCAAGGTATCGTCTTGTGATGCTAAATTTTACTTATAAAGAGCTCCGAGTTGTATGAAACTTTAAAATTGTTATACGACGCGGAAACACCTTTTCAGCACGACTAACTGTAATTTATTCGGGTTTAACATGTGGCAAGGGCCTTGTATATTGTAATCCCCCTCTTGCATCGCATTTTAGAGCCAGAGAAGCTTTTGCATGTGTCTCGTGATTAGTTGAAGCCATCTGAAGCGTACTGCAGTGTTGCTATGGTGAAGCGGATTAACTCGTGCGTTTAAGTTTGATCTGTTGCTGTCTGTTTTTATCATTCCAGCTGAACATGAACTGGCACAGGGAACGTTTCAAACAGATTTCGTCCAATCGGCGCTGCCTGCTTTCCTTGATTTATCTGTCCTTTCGTGTTACTCCTTTTCCTGATTTCGACTTGGGTCTTTGGGTTTGTTTTGAACGTGTCCTGTACTGCGCTTGCGCTGCCTACTCGAGGCATCTTATATAGAGAAATAGTCAAGCCTTGGAAGCCGTGTGCTTTGATTTGATCAGTCACCGATCATCAAGGATAGAATCACAAAAATTATCTTCTTTCATAATAAACGGGCATTTTTCAACATTCTAGAGAGCGTGATGTGATCTTAAAAATTCTTCTGCCCAGAGAAACCCTCGTTTTTTGCTTGCTTTGCTCATGTGTCATATGACTTGATCGCTTGCTTCACAATCTTATGACTTGTTCCACCATGCCAAGAAAGTCTGTTTCGGCATGGTACTAACTGCCGCTGCGACGGAGCAAATTAGCTATACCCCGTCAAACTAAGCTTCTTTGCCTTTGCCCTTTGCACCCTTCGAACATTTTCTTAACTCTACCCATTGCAATTTTCACAACAACAAATTTACGTTGGGCGCGTGCAATATGTACTTATACATTCCAATGGTTTTGCGTATATATATGTATGTACTTATGTACTATGTACTTAATACGTATATGCTTATGTACTTAATACTGTGTACACTATACATATGTACTTATGCGTTTTGTTTCTAGGGTAAAGAGCGTCGATTTCCCAACTGAAGGATTCATTATTGAAATACCGAAAAGTTTGGTCTTAGCAGACGTTGCTGTTAGATTGCTACACAAAAATTATGACAATCTTTCACCAAAATGCTCAACATTCCTTCCAAAAGTGAAGACCAATTCCAACACTGAGGAAGATCAACCAAACCATCAAAATCAATCGGATAATCCTGAAAAAGTAAGATTTTGATTTTCATTCACTAATGAGCTACAATCATTAATATATTTGGACACCAATCATGCAGACATACAAACCGGAAACCCCCCTCCAACGGTCAATGTTGTTGTGGGGGAGGAGGTGCTACTCCTACCAACATGTTGTCTCACATGATATTAACCAGATCAGATTGAAGATCAAACTGTAAATTGTAATGGGGACTATCTTTAAAGTTCGTACGTAATTAGAGGAAGGGAAGGATGAAACTGAAATCAAACGGTTATCATTGATTTTTCTGTAGGTTTCTTAAGTTCAAAGGGAGGGGGTATTTCATGCGTATGTACTTTATGGTTTATGGATTCCCTCCAGACAGAACTATATTGAAACGTCTATGAAACTGTCGAAAGATTTTGAGTAGAGATGGGTTTGAAAGAGAGCTGTAACAGACATTAAAAAGACAAATTAGATAAGAAACTTCCAACCTTAAGATAAAAAGGCCCTAGCAAGCCATCAAACATTGTCTTTGAATCATTTAAGATTACAGTAGTTTTACAGATTTGTTTTACAAGCATTTGTTTTTCGTCTGACCGTTTGGCAACGTCAGGAAACATTGCTCGAAGAGCAGAGTTTGCTTAACGAACTTAAAAACCATTATTTTCTACTCTTCGCAAACAGAAAATGTTTGAGGAGCAATGTTTTGTGACGTGACCAAATTGGCAAACATTTCGTTTGACAAGCAAATTTCGTTTTGCCTGGACTAACAAGAGATTAGAAATTCGAGAAGTGACGTTAGGTCAGGTTGCTATGACATATCAAACACATTATTAACTTGATTTTTCATTTCGTTTCGTCACGTATCCTAACTAATAGAAGTCAGTTGCCACAATACAGTATACAATATCAAAATTTAATAGAGAAGAGCTTACAATCTTTCCTTCCAAAAGCAATAAATGATTTTTATTATCTATAATCTATAATAATTTTTGCTAATTTAGAAAACTACAGAGGAGACATCTAGAAACGATGAAATCAAAGAAGAAACTGATCCTAATCATCTTGAACCAATAAGAGAAAAGGTCAGTAGTTTCTTATATTAGGGTCAATTAGGGGTTTAAGCAAAATCTTAGTGTGTGGGTCCTAAGTATACTGCCCCTAACTATGCAGGCTGCATTTATTAGGGCAGCCAGGCCATTAACATAAAGTCACTGTTTATTAACAAATAACATATTTGGATGCAGACTATTGTTTGAACAATTAACTAGGCTGCAGTTACTGATATGTCTGTATGAAAAATTGAAAATGAACTTACTGTATTTAAGGAGTAATTATACAGCATAACCTGGTTATAACATAGTTGCTAATGATGTAGCATTGGATATAGCATACTATTTCAATTGCCCCTTGAGCCAGAGAGCAAAAGAGAATGCCCTGTTTATAACATACTTGGCAAATAAAGTACTAAATACTACGGTCCCTCCATTTCACTTAGAATCATGTTATACTGTAAAGACAATTGAAATATACAAGGTAATAGTGTCAGTTGGAGTCCTGATGGTACTCATATATGCACACGAGCTTGGTTCTAAATCAACCGGAACAGCAAATAAGGAATTTGTCCTTGTGTCTCTGAAGTTATTGAATTAACAGTATAGTCAGAAAACTGGAAAGTTACTCCATGACAAACAACACTTTTAGAACCATCTATACCCTTCCATGATCTAGGACCTTGTAAACGCACCACTACACAGTGCCAGATTCCTCGCATGACTGGTACAGGTTCATCAAACATTATTTTATAGATATTTTCATCTGACACTGCAGTTGATGTATATCTCATGTGCTTTAAAATTTGATTGTCTCTTATTATCTGGGCAATAACTTCATATCTTCCTTCTGTATTTCCCTCAACTGCACCATACAAACCCAACCCATCAATGCTGACATCCCCATCTGTTTTGAATTTTATACCTTCTTCTGTGCCATAATACCCAAACCTCATACCATCTTCGGCTGCTGAAAACCTACAGACATGGTGCATTGCTGGACCTATCCGTGGCACAGATGGAAACACTAGTGCTGGCTTATTTGTTGAGGTGAAATACAAGAATATATCTAATGCTTCCTGAGCATCAAGAAGTCCTGATCTTGCTACATGATCTGCAAATTCTCGTTCAGTCATTGTTGGAAATCTAATCAGTTTTAAGCAGGCACCAACGGCAAGTCTTAAATTTTCTGCTGATAATTGCAAATTTGACCTTCTGCATTCTTTCTCAGCCCATCTTAACAAAGCTTTAAAAATATCAATTTCTTCCACCCAAAGTGTGTCTCTCTCAAGAACATCTTTCAAAAGTTCTTTTGATATATCTGTAAAGCTACAGGATTCCAAAACTTGGCTTGTTCTGCAGTCAATAATGTCCCAGCATCTTTCCAGCAGTTGCTCTTCATTTAAGATCTGTGCTTGTGGTACAATATCCAACGCATTGTCAGCGTCCAGGTTTTTCTCGAGAAAGAATACACACTGCTCCTCTAGATCAGGCACAACATACTTTTTAGCAAGATAAAGTGTGCCAAAACGTTATCGGTCGTCAAATGGATCTCATCACAATAGAAATATCGAAGCATTTCTAATAGAGAATCACCATCACAATCTTCAATATTTACGCTATCACAGCTCGCATCTGACAACGAGCCATAGAACATTGCATAAAACACAGGGGATGAAATTGAAAGGACATATTTATGCGCAGGAATCGAGCTTCTATTCGGTTCCTTGCCTGCAACAAGTTTAACATCACTCATTAATGGGTTGTTAAACATGTTTGCATTTCGTGCTCGGATATCTTTTTTTGTTACCTGCCATTGTCCTTCGAAGACTAATGTCCTTTCCTGTGAGGCTACCGGCTTTGAATGGTTAAATCTCTTGTTAATATTTTCAGATTTACTCGCATTTGGCTTCTGTTCTTCTTCAGCAGCTGCAACCCAAGCCTCCATCTTTGTCTCTTTGTTGTGATGAAAAAAATTCTTTATTGTTGTTGTAGTTGTATTAAATGCCATGCATTGCTATTTTGTTCCAGCCAGTCTAATTTTGCTTATATGAGTCGCAAAAATAGTCAATTTGCGACGTCGCGTTTCGCGTTTTTTTCGCAAATCTCATCTCGCTAATTCAAATACCACACTATCATTGGCACTCGACTGCGATAACAATAATATTGCTATTTTGCGCCGTCGCATTTTCTTTCGCAAATCGCAACTCGCAGAATAAACTCCACTGTTGTGCTATTTGCATTCGAAATTTCGATTACGGCCATTCTTTTCTAAGAACCCGCTATAAGAACTTTAGCCTTTCAAGAACTCTTCCAAAGTGATCGGAGTTTAACTCAAATCACAGTCATGAAAGTAAAAGAAAAATTCTGTTTTGCAGCTAACTTTGATATTTTTCCTAAAATGTATAGTTTTCAAATATTCATAAATAATCATGTACTTGTAATATTGCGTATCCAAGTTTAAAGTAGCTCTGAGGAAAATTTTCCGGACCACGCCCTTCAAACTCTCGCAAATGGTGGAAATCTGTGCGGCCGCATGTTGAATGTGCGGCCTACGCAGCTGCAATTTTTGCCTTTCTTGTCGCATTTTTCGAAAATGGCGACTTTTATTCCGAATCAGTCACGCCACGGAATTACCCTACCAAAGACCTTTTCTGGCTACCGTTTAACTGAAGGGAAAATAAGGCTATGCAATGAGCTGTTTATAACTCATGAAATTTGTGTCTATTTTTCATCTTTAGGTGGGCAGTAGAAAACAAAGTCGCAAAAGCGTTAGCAGATCTAGTATAAGCAGTAGCAAAGATACGGACAAGATTGTTGAAGAAAATAATAAAGGTATAATTTTTTAATCATTCACTGTTTTTAGCATCGAATCGAAGTACCTATTAAATTGGATTGGACTTTACAAGAACCTAGCATAGTCCCTGCTAGTGAACGGGATGGCTTATTTGTGGCTTAGCTACATGTCGACATAGCGCTCTGTCAACTAGTTGACAACAAGTTCCTTTCTGACGGCAACACGTCCGCGCACAGTTCCAGAAAGTTGGGTGTGTTCTAGCTGAGGGTCGTATAGGGGGGGGGGTCCTTGTTCCCCTGTTCCCTTAGAAAATTATAATTTGTTCCCTTGAGATTTGTGGAATTTTCAGAGTGTTCCCTGAAAAATATGTGCAAAATGTTCCCTTGTTCCCCTAACTTCATGCAAATGTTCCCTGTTCCCTAAGCCATTTTGGGGCTTGTTCCCATGTTCCCCAGAACCCCTATACAACCCTCTTAGCTGCCAAGTGATTCCCGTCAGTCTCCCGCGAGTTCCATCGCATCGTAGGTCGAGCATACGATAGAAGGCTGGCTTCATTAACCTATAAATGATTCCTGAAGATTAACGACTCCAACTCAGTGGAGCTTGAATGTAATGGTCATTTGTGGTACAAGTATTACTATCCATCGTCGAAAGTGTCCGTTGTAATGAAGATTTAGTTTGTGACTTTAATGACCTTCTGGATGAAAATATTGGTCCGCTCTTTGGAGATGTATGTGTTTTGTTCTCTTAGAAAATGAAAACACAGAAGATAATACTGTGGAAAATGAAATGAAGATGCTTGATGATTTAGAAGAAGACTTGCTAGATGAAGATATTGTGGATCTGAGATCTTTTTCTGCCATGGAACCAATCATTTATATCGAGCTGTTTGAGCTTCCACCTCAGCAACATAAAGTTAACCAGTGGATTATACAACAGAGTATGTTGATTCATATTTTCTTTTCATACATATTTGTCATGACGAACTGACGAACACTAAGATAAATTTTTTCCATAAGTACCATGCTACAATAGATGGGACACGAACCTTGGCCGCATGACCAGATAGCCAACGACGTTCCACTGAGCAATAGAGCTCTATGAAATCGTGGTGTAAACTCTCGAAGTCATACAACCAAGGCTGTCCTCACGTTTGACTTTTTGTGTTTCGGCTATGTTGAGCATTCTTCAGCCCCATACATATTTGTATATATTTTTCCATAAATGGCGAACATTTAGATTATTGAAAACTCAGCAGCAAATATTAGACACTTCAAGTATTGAATAATTAGATAAACTATAACAACGATAATACAGCGTCCAAGCGATTTAAAACACAGCGAACGAACAACAACTAAAAGCACACCAAAGTCACGAGAAAATCATACGAGCAGCGAACGGAAGTCAATAAGTTATAATGACAAAACGTCAACACTTTGAGAGCAGTCCAAGTTTAATGTTCGTTTATTTCTTTAACATAGATAAATTTTTCGACAAATGACATACCACCGTGGTCCTTTTACTTTCAGTAGTTCTAAAGTGTAGAGTGAACATGAAGTTGACTCGAGCTGAGATCTGAGAACTGACTAATGATTAAAATACAAACAATACTTTATATACAAGAGGAAGTTAGTAGTTAGAATACATTAACATTAATTAGTACAGTAGTTTCCAGTCCTATTAAAAAATGTACGTATACCTACACTTCTATAGCAGTTAACACCTCCCCTCGATCAGTGTATACTCACTATCTGTTGTCAACTTTTCCGAATGCTCTAACAGTTGGTTTTCCTAGTCACTAGCGTCATGACTGGGGTGATCATGCATCATAAACACTATTCTATCCCCTTTGTTTATAACACAGATAAACATGATTTTAAGCATCTATGTCCATATCTCTCTTATAGGAAATCTTGAATATAGAGTATCGTATCTCGTAAATTAAATCTTGAATTTCTTTTTACAGTTACTGCAGCTGAATTAAAAGACTAAGCTATACAACTCAAAGCGCGAATCTGGGTAAATCATTGACAGAATCTCAGTACATTGAACAGGAAAACAAAGTACCAAGTTCTGCTAAGAGTAGTTCTTCTGTACCAAGCACGCCAAATGTAAATGCTATCAAGCCTATTGCTATAAGTCTAAAGTAAGTCGTTTCTCATTATGTCTATGTCATCATTTGTAGCTTATAGCCTCTTGAAGAGGATCGGCGACAGGGCTGGTTCCAGAAAATATTGTTGAGAGGATGCAGACTCTAATGTACCGAGTAAATTTTGACCTAACAATAAACTATATCAGACGGAATAATAAAAAGTTTGCTAACCAAATCACAAAAAATTTAATTTTATGGACTAAAATCGCCGAAATCCATTCTTTGGGTTGTGTTACACCCCCTCAACCCTAATGTAGCGGAGATCTGATCGGGGAAGGAAGTTCAACCAGGTTTCTTCAAGGCGGCAGCCATCGGACGATTATCGCACGACTGCATTCGACGATCGCTACGATCGTTCAAGGTAGTAAGATCTAATGGAAGCATATCTCAAATTAATCGTAGAAACCACGAAAGTTCAATCCAACTTTCACGATTCTGACTTCATGACTTCATGACTATCATGACTTCAAAACCAAACATTCTAAAATGATTTTACAATTATAGCGATCGCAATCGTTAATCGATGATCTTGCGATGATCTTTTGATTTGATTAGATGTTATTTTTTCAATTTTAAGGGCTCCAGATAATGTAATATTCTTTGAAGATCCACAAATGGCACGTTGGGATGAAGAGAGTTGCCACTGGAAACTCGATGGCTTCTTAGATGTGTCTTATGATTCAGGTATTTTGCTATTATCTTAATGCCACTAGAAAAAGGGTATTATACTATATATAAGGGTATAAATTCTTCTATAAAAGGGTATTATACCTGGGCTACAAATTTGGCCAACGCACAAATGACTCAGGAAACATATCTAATGAAAACGTAACTGGCATACCACAGTAGATGGGATTCGGACCTGGCCTATACGATCAGAAAGGCAACGACGTCTCCACAAAGCTATGGAGTCCAATTAAATCGCCAACTAACTCTCAAAGTCATATAGCACAAGGCTGTCCTCCCGTCGCACCGAGGTACAGCCTTGGGCTCTTTGACTTGGAGCGTTATTCGGCGAATTCATTGAGCTCTATAACTCAGTGGAAACTCGTTGGCTGTCTGGTCACGAAGTCCAGTTCCAATCCCATCTATTGTGGTATTTCACTGGTGGAAAAATCTATCCTAGTGCTCGCCATTCATGACAAAAAAATAATATTTTATTTTTCTTAGAAAACAGAACTATATCATTCAAGACAGCAAACTTTGGACCAATGGCTATGATTCAGGTAAAGCACATTATCCGATTTCTTTTTTGTAAACATTCATAAACAATAAGCTATTGAGATTTTCCCCTATTTTAGCCTGAATGGTTGGTTGTAAGTAAGTTGATAAGAATGATTCTGGTACATCTCAAATCTAGAGTTTGATTGAATTTACAGTAGGCTTTTGCTGCTGCCTTATGCGACTCAGCTACGATTTGCCGTCTTACAATAATTATGATAGATCGAACAACATGTTTAGCAACTAGTCAGAGCTTATAAAATACAGTTGATCGTGATTTCAAGTGCGCTATTGTCGACTTAGACCCCTTACACTAACGGGAATCAGTTGTCAGCTAATCGTAGAAGTAGAACATGCCAAACGCCCCAACGCTCCACTTCCTGGAACTTTGCACCGACTAGCTGCCGCCAAAAAAACTAATTACCAACTTTGGTTTCTAGAGCACTTATGTTGGAAGTCAATTGCGAAAAATTAGTTCCAAAAATCACCGATTAGCAGGCGGAAATAGTTCTGACTGCCCGCAAAGTGGACATAAGCCTGGTTTTACTTTATGAAATAAGCAAACTTTGATTAAAGTTGCTTTTTTAAGCAATAGATTTGTTAATTTTCCATGTTTGCCGTTTGTTTGTCAAAATCACAGCCTGCAATTGACGATAACATAATAAAATTGCCGATGCGTTTACCGCTGGAAAAATACTCCCTCTTCCCAACAATGCCTCATTATTAACTAGACTACCAAAGTATCGATATGATATAGATCAATATAGGATGGTCATTCTTTTTTGTATTATTTGCTGTGAAACTGAATATCAACTGTAAAAACGTACAGAAAAGAGGATATAGCTACATACGGATGGGTAAATGCTCTAAATTTTCCGATAATGTTGTGAAGACTGATTGTTTATTGAACAAGGGCTGTTTTTGGTGTTTTTGAACATAATCTAAACCCTCGTAGTGCTTTCAATTTTTTATTTCTCGTTTCATGCAGGATTTGTATCTGAATATGCCATTTCAGTCATGGGAAGTAAGACCGGTCTCTCTGAACAATTGTGTTATTGCTGTTATAGCAGCCACGGTCGATGTGGAAATCGAAATCAAAGTAATTCTTTTATTCTATATTCTTTCTAAATGATATTAAGATTTTGCTCTGAGAGGTATACATTTGTTCAGATAAGTTATGAAAGTTTTCAAAAACAGCCCAAGCCGGTGTGGATTGATATGAGCCCATCTGAAAACTTGAAAAGTGGGTTGGTATAGCGTTTGAGTAACAATTAGTACCAGGATACAATTAAGTGAACAAGTTATGGTTAGACTCGCTACACACAAGTCTCTGATATGCTCCTGAGATCAGATAGGTCGCTAGTAACAATACCCTCTTAATGAGCTGTCTTGAGCAACGTTAATAGCAATTGCATCAAGGAGAGGGGCTGTTGCAGCCAATCTACAGTACCATTTGCGTAGAGCCTAAGCTAGGAGAAACTCTTTCTGCCTAAAAGCAAACACTTTCTTTATGCTACCTGCTTCATATAGATAAATATGAAAAACGCGCAAATAAATGTGTTTGCAATGCAATATGTACAGTATATCTGGAAATTGAGTCGCGTTCTCATCATTTTTCTATGTAAAGCACACACGCTTTACATAGAGGAAAATAGAGCGCTGTTTTCAGCTAGGGTATCTCATCAATAAGGGTTGATTTCTCTCTATTTAATCATTCTCTAAACCTTTTTAAAAACATTCATTTCACAATTCTTTTCATTTTCAGAACTCCCAATGTTGTTTAAGAAAACCAGACGAATATAAAGAGATCAGTAATTTAATTGGAAAATGGATGAGCCCAGAGCAACTTGTGAAGGTAAGATTCATCAAAATATAATATAGATACCTCGTTCGTCTTTTCTTTTCCACAAGGACTATAATCATTTTCTGTTCTTCCTTTAGAATGTTAGAAAAGCTGGTATAAATATTTTTCCTGCAAAGGATGGAGAAAAATACGTCAGTATCTGCAAAAAGGTATGAAAGAAATATTGCAAAGTGACGATTATTTGCACCTAGTTTTATCATAAACATAGCTTCCTTTTAGATTCTTTCTAGCAAAGTGTCTATAAGCAATGTCATTCTATTTAAGCAATTTCTCATGAAAAATGAGTGAACATTATTTGAGTCGTGCAGAAGTTCAGAATATCGATGGACATGCTTTAAAGCTTCTTCGTTTGACACTTTACAGAGTATAAAACGTCTGAAATACGCCAAAACGATTGACTGAGTCAGTATATACCTGTGACTCGAAATACGCCTATCAGAAAAATGAAACTGGATCGGCATTGTGTTTTGAACACTAATCAGCTCAAAGGACACAGCGAGATGTCTATATAGAATTAGAGCTCTAGAAGTGAAGAGCTCTGGTGAGAAAGTGAACCATTTCTGTGTACAATAAGCGGTACTTTTTGGTTTTTAGTGGACAGAAAATGAGTGATAACTTTGGACGGTGTGTCTTGAAAAAACTCTATTTTCTGTTGGCAATCTGGGGTGGTTTTTTCTGTATTCATATTTCTTTGTATAGAATGGTTTACTAGCTATGTGAGCGAGGTCTATCCCAATAAAACTGCTGTAATAACTCCATATAAAACTTTCTTATTGCTGCGTTCTGATGAACATTATTGTTGAAAAGGAATTTATTTTTGTATCGACAGGATCCTTGTCTGATAAACAATTTATATGAACAAATAGCGCTGTCATCATCAGCATTTGCTTTCTCTTGGAGTAAATGGAATAGCGATTGCAAAGAAGAAGAAATCGTCGTTGTTGGTGCTACGGAGTGGTGCAAAAAAGATCTGCCAACAGAGGTCAGTTATAAAATCATTGCAATATTATACTCTACGCTTCTATACTAGTTAAACTATGCTATGCTACGCAAGACTATACTATACCATATACTATGTTTAACTAAACTCCATTAGACTCGTTAAACAAAGCTTTATAAATTAAACTTCACTTGACTTGACTAAAGCTGAACAATACTTAACTATGCTAAACTACAGTAGACTGTACTTCGCTAAACTTTGTGCTTAATTACAAATAGCTACCATACCAAACGATACCCTGTGATACCCTAAAACCTGTGAAATCATATCCCACCATGCCATACCATACCACACCATACCAAACAATACCATACCAACCTACACCATGCCATTCCATGTATTCCAGACCATATCATACCAAATCATACCATATCATAACATACCATACCAAACCATACCATACCGTACCATACCATACAATACCATACCATACCATGCAATACCTTGCAAGACCATACCATATCATACCAACCATACCTTACGATAATATATCACGCCATTCCATGCCAAACTCTGCCTGGCCATATCATACTATGCCATACAGCGCCAAACCGTGCCCTATCATACCATACCATACCATACCACACCAAATCAAACCATACCATACCATACCATACCATACCACACCACAATACGCCACACCACAATACGCCACACCATACTATACCATACCATACCATACCATGCCATGCAACACCATGCAATACTAAACCATACCATTGCATACCATACCATACCATACCATACCATACCATGCCATGCAATGCAACACTATGCAATCTTACACCATACCATTGCATAACCTACAAAACCATACCATGCCATACCATGCCATGCAATACCATACCAAATAATACCATACCATTGCATACCATACCATACCAAACCCATACTTCAATGAAAATGGTAATGTTTGCTTATTATTATAGGATGACTATTCACTCTATATGGCTTCTACAAGGATATGTTATCAATTAGCGATGTCAGAATTCGATGAAGCTTTTTCAAAAGAGATTGCACAAGGCACCCATGTAAGTAAATAGTCAGCCCTTCATTTTTAGAACAGGACTTTCTATCAATTTTCGAAGATCACACACGACGGAGGGACCAAGTAACATTTTGTGAGAATTGTGAGAAGTCGGCTAAGGCTTAAAAGAAACGGAAGACATTTTTTGGACCCGTTGTAACTTAATATCATTTTGGTACGGGTATATACCGCCCATAAGGGTTGGTTTTGGTCCTGAAATTCTAAAGCCATGATACAGTGATTACATTGAAGGTGAAGGGGAAATGGTGTGTTGGGCGCCAGTCACTAGGACCTCAGTAGCAGGTTAACTAATTGAGACCTCGACCCTGGTCTTGACACTACCGTAGCTGGGGCTGGAGTCCCGACCTTGCCGAAATTCTGACACCACGAGCCAGGTGAATTAGATCGCGATGCCACAGCACATGAAATTATTTCATATTCTGAAATTTCATCTTTGATTTCAGATGCATCCAAATCTGTTTCATGTTGTACAAGATGGATCAAGTGACGAAGCAAGGAACTTGGTTTATCAGACAGACTATCAATATGTTGACTGTGTATATCAGCTCTTGAAAGCAATTAATATCATGGTATATTCCTAATAGCTTCATGTACATTTTTTGTGTTATTTCATGATATGATATTTTGTTGTTTATACTATGTATATTTATGTGACTGTAATGGTACTTTTTTGTTAGCTGGAGAAGCGTTTTTATTTCTGGAAATAACCCTTTTGTGCTATGATAAGCTAAAGCAAGGATGTTATTCCTTTTACTTTTGCTTTTCACATTTTATTGACTGGGAAAGCTATCTGAACTCTCTTTTTCATTTCATAAGTACAGTCAAAGTCAATACAGTTAAGTTCAGAATCTGCAATACACTTAAATTCATACAGTTAAGACCCTCGCAAAAGCATCCGAATTTTGTAATGCCACCTGTTTACGCTCCCATGTACTCATGTACCATAATCTCAGAGTGTTGGTTCTTGAAATAGCGTCCAAAGCAATTGCAGGAAAACAAAGCATGGTTTAAGGCTTCGCAGTTTTAGCAGATCCTTCTTATCATTGTTCTGAATGTAGAAAATGGCTTATAATAAAGTAAAATACATAACATTTTTTATAACGAAAACAAGGTTATATTACAACAGTATATTTAACAGAGCTAAGCCATCAATATAAGTACATGAAGCTCTTAATAACAAAGCTATATCTAATTCAAGCAAACAACCTAACATATCATATTGCCCTAAATCTTTGTGACATCTGGACCAGGCGAGGCGAACATAACATCCATAAGCTCCGTTTAGGTGCGATTTCTTATTCTTACAAATATTCGCCACTATTGCATCTTTATCTTGGCTCCTGGCTTTTAGACTTGTGCCAACATGGTTTGCAGTGATTTTCGGACATTTGATATTTCTTCTTGTTGCTGTAAATAAAAACAAAAGTGCAGAGTCAGATGAGTGGGTGAGACGGTAGTTTAAGGAGTAGAAACTATAATGTAAGCTTTTTTATAAAGAACCTAGCTAAATGCAAAGTTCTTAAAGCTCGTTATTCTTGGACCTCTTTTGAGTCAATTGTATTTCCGTCAAGCGATAGTTCCTTAATTTTCACTGCACATTCAGTGTCATGACTACCATACAAAGACACTTGCATTGCATGTAAGCAAAGCTCGAGACTAGTAAAGAAAACATTTGATACATGCGTAACGTACAATTTATGCGATTTTCGATTGCAAATGAAAGAACAATTTCTTCAAACGCTTTCTGGTTCTTGAATGTTGGCACTGATAGAAATATGCAGCTGAAAAGTTCCTTAGTGATTATCTCTATACGAGTATACGTTCTTTAAATTTTGATATTTTCGGGCTTTCTGCATGAAGGTTACTTTTAAAGTGGTTCTTTTTAAAAAAAGCGCGTATGTTAAACAGTTTAAACAGTTCTTCACAGACTATTTTAAGCGCTGTGCCATAACTTTAGTGCTGACGGTGCATGGACAAAGGTACCATACGTGGATATGAATACGGTTAAATGATAATACAACTTTGAGTTTTCAAGGGCCCAAAATCTGGAACTCACTTCCAGCTGAAATCAAGTCAGCCCGAAATAACAAAGAGTTCAAATGCTTAATAAAAACATGGTTCTTAAATAAAAATGCGCGTGTTCCTTCTGTAATAAATGATTCTTTGATGCAATCTGTGGAGTTGCTTCATGTTAGTTTGAATTAGTGTTTATCACTATTGTGCTATACTAACGTTAAACAATGTACAATTACCAACAGATATATCAATGAAACATTTATGCTTAAATTCTATACTTACAGTATCCATAAGCATTTTCTTCTGCAATAACGTTAATTCTTTCTTGAGTTCACCTTGAATGCTGCTTTGTTGTTGTTGATGAACCTTTTCAAGATCATTAAGACTTTTTGCATATTGATCATGTAGTTGTTTTAAAGCTTTGATTCTCTGACTCTGAACTACACGTTGTTGCTGAAGAGATTTCTGCTGTTGACGTAAAAGTCCCTAAAAATTCGGATAAATTCATGAAAATTCTCGACAAGTCGAAATAGAAATACGCCTAAATACAAGGTACGAAGAACCCAAGCCAAGGTATTAAAAGCCTGTCAGAAACGAAGTTAAGGGACTGCAGTAACTACTCAAAAACATGTTTGTCAGTCTGTTATCAGCTTTTTTTAATTTTTGGTTGTGAGTATTTCTTTGATATTTATATTGATGAAATACTAAATTTATCTGAATGATGTTTAATGTCAATTTGTCGATCGTATTTGAATGCTTGACTTCCCAGTCAAAAATTGTTGGCCATTTGAGAGTCTGGGTTTTTTATAAAGGAATTCTTATAAAAAAACACGTGAAATAAACCTCAAGTTTTTCTTCAGTTTCTTTTGCCTTGTTAAGATCATGTTCCCATTGAGAAAATACAGCCTGATTCTGCTTGGCAAATTCATCAGATAACTTCTTTCTATAAAATGAATATGTATAAAAAGGTGTTGAAATACAACTACTAGTATCAAAAGTAGCTACTATGCCTAGTGCGCGTTAGCGAATCTATACGCACTACTCTGGTGGATACGAACTACTCTGGTGGTCTTTTTTGCATACTGTAGTTACGCACTACTGTGATGGGTTATTATGCTTGACGTGGCGGGCGATTACGCTTGATGTGGTGGTATTTTTTGCGTACTGTGGTGGATAAGCACTACTATGGTGGGTTATTATGCTTGATGTAGTAGTATTTTTTGCGTATACGGTGGTGGATAAGCAATACTACTGTGGGTTATTATGCTTGATGTGGTGGCATTTTCTGCTATTTTTTATGTACTTTGGTGGATAAGCTCCACCGTTATGATTGAGGTAAAGGCATTTGCGATCTGTGTTGTTTTCGTGCAAAGTATGGTAGATTTTGCACGCAAAAAATACCACCACATTACGCGAAAAATATCACCACTAATAACCGAATACCATAGTGGTGCTTATCCACCACAGTAGTGCGTATAAATTCGCTGGCGGGTAGTGTTAGCAATAAGAATTACCCACACCAGCGGAACTTCAGTGTAACGGTTCCCTTGTTGGACCAATGCAGAGAGATTACCGTTATAGGATATAGATTATAGAGGATTTTTCTTCTGTAATAATTAACAAGGACCACAAAAATGACTCGCTGTACCGGAGTCAACGCATCTCAGTTATAGCTACAATAGACTACTAGTCTACAGTGAAAATAGTAAAATTTGGATTTCATAGACGGGATCTAAGGGCTCCCTAAAAGTTTGCAAAAAGTCTTTACCTTTCATTCTGCTGTGATTTTAAGATGTCATCATATCTTCTATTGCTTGATTTGAACGAAGCTTGAGTAAAAGACTGCAATCTCTTTCGCTTTGCTGCCAATGTCCTACTTATATCAGCTAGAAAAGAAAATATCAATGAAGTTTTAATGTTTCGAAATTATAGCCCTCTGTAGGAGATATAATACTCGTCGTTTGTAATACACATTTTTTTAAAAAAAAAACAACTTTTTAAGGAGCTAAATGTACGTAGAAGGCTAAAATTTTAGCAACTTAAAGATAAACTTAAAGAACTTTCAAGGACTAAAATAAATAACTGTGGGAAATAGATCTTCTTGAGATCATTATTTATAGAGAAAAATAAATTCTTACCTCCAAATGAGCTCAACACATTCTGCATTTCATTCTCACAAGTATCCCTAGAAAGCGAACACAGAACGTAGGTAACAATTCGTATCTATAAAAGCAGTCTGCCAATTTTTCATCTTTCATTCTCGTCTATTTTATCTTCTATCTTTCAATTTTAAACTTATTACTTTTATTTGTTACCCTTTTATCTCCAAAGCATGCTCCTCGCTGTCCGTGTCTTCTTCGGAAACAACTTTGACGGAACTTCTTTTGCGTGATTTGTTGTTCAAAGCTGGTGCTTCTGCAAAAGAGATCTTTACCTTTTAAGTTTTATTATTACTTCAGAACAAACTTTTTAATTAAAATAGTAAATTAAAATGAATAAAGCCTTCGTAGGCCTGCTTTAGGTCAACTTGGTAGCTGTTCTTTATCAGACAATAGAATAGCGATGGAAAGGTATTTACGTTCTTGTTCCACTCCGCCTTCTTGCTCCAAAAATTCAAATTCTTGATTCTTTGCTGCTTGCTTGGTCTTTTTTGAGTTTGCAGGCATTTCGGCAATGTTCTTATTTTAATTACGCAATAATTTTGAAATGAAAAAGAAAATAAAGCCTTTGGAAAATTGATGCGGAAATTGACGACAGATTAAAATTTCGTTTTGCCGCCAAAAAGTTCCACCGACCCAGACCCCTACGCTTTACCGCTTTAAGCTTAGCTTTAATTTTTCCTAGAAATTGTTCCAATCTCTTCATATGAAAAATATTTAAAGGGCAAAAACATAAATCAAAAGTGCTGAGTTGAAGGTGCTGTGGCGTTGTGGTGTAATCCAGCTGAATCATGGTATCAGGAGCTCAGTCCGAGCTCAATGTGGTCAGGGTTCGAGCCAGCAAAGCCGTTAACGTCACTATCAGGGTAGATGTCTCGATTAGTTAACCTATTACTGAGATCCTTTTCTACATTTACAATTCTGCGCATGTTCGTGTTACTTTTACATGAAATTTTTTATTGTTTTCATTTTGGGAGACGTGCTGTAATAAGTCTAGACGTGCTGTACGTTATGGCTTGTCCTTAGAAAGGGGATCGAAATTTTTTCAGAAACAATGGATTTGACTGTGATTGGTTAAAAAGTCAAGCTTTGTAAATTTTATCCTTCAGCCTCGTTTTGAACAGCGTCTTCAATTCTCAAAATGGCGACCTACATAAAGGCAGTGATCTTGTTCTTGTCAATTTTTAATAGCTTTTGCTCAAGCCATTATGAAGCTGATGATGAAAACCCAGCGGCAAACGCTAACCAACCAACTGAACACCAATTATTCAAGATTGAAGGAAAGATTTCTATCTCAGATGAAAAGCTAAAAGGGGGTAAGTATTGCCAATAGCTTGGGATCGGGATGAGGATGACTGATGGTATCTACAATCCTCGCCATAAACATTGCCATTGGGGACACTTCGCCATCCGCAATATGAGATTCTTGTTCTCTCCCCCCCCCCCCCGACTCAATGTTGGAGTAACTGATGAGCTGTTATTTCCCCAAAATTGAGTCAGGGGGGAGGGGGTAAGATTGGTGAAAGAGAAAATTTTGAAAAAAAAGCCAAGTGTCCCAACATTTTTGACGAGGATTGTACCTATCTAGTGGTGGTTTAGGCCAAATACTTTTATAATGTTTTTATTCCAGATTGGATCACAGAAACTCGAATCCTTATTGATGGCGGTGAATATGTTGGATTCCTAAAATCTGATGGAACTTTTATTGTTAATTTAATTCCTTCTGGATCATATCTTGTTGAAGTATCCTCTCCAAACTATGTTTTTGACAAAGTTAGAGTTGACATAACAAAAGGTGGAAAAATCCGTGCAAGGAAAGCAAATTTTGTCCAGCCAAATGCAGTTCATGTAATTCCATATCCATTGAGGTTTCACGCTGTTGGCCAGGCACCCTTCTTTGAGCAAAGAGAAACTTGGAAAGTCACTGATATGCTTCTAAACCCAATGGTAACTTACTATTAATTCTTTGATTCTAAATCTTTCTTTTTACTTAGCGTTTGTATGGTATCTCATTCTACACTCTTTTTTTATGAGAAACCCATTTATAAGAAACTCAGTACTGAGATCAATATTGGTTAAGAAACTTTCAGTACTCGACCCAAATTGATAAGAGACTCACAGGTCTCAATAGTCTTTAGAGTTGAATATAGCATCAAAAAACGAACTTCTGTTACACCCCAAGTGTCTGTTTTTACAAAAAGAACATCTCACGTAAACGTGAATTGTATTGTTTCTTCTATTTGTCAAATTAAAGTGTCAATTACCTGTTTTGGCACTAAAAAAATTTGATCCCTAAGAAACTGCTAAGAAACTTTCAGTACCAAAATTGTCCAAAAACTAAGAAACTTTGAGTACTGAAAAAAAATCTTAGTTTCTTATAAAAAAGAATGTTTGTTCATTCTAGTTGGTACCATTACAGCTCTGTTGAGTCTCCTTTCATTTTTAAGCTCCCTCTCTACTAATTCTAAGCACCTCTCCTTTTTAAGCCCCCCTCACTCTCTCTATTAAGCCCCCAACCTTATCTACTTGCAGTTCAGTAGAAAATGTAAAAAATGAAATGCAAATTTAGGTAGTTATACATTTGATATCCCAAACTTCTTTCTTTTATTTCCCAATAACAATTAGTATATGACTATGAATTTCATTTGATTTTAGGTTAAAACTTTCTTGTATAGTTCACTTTTTAATGTCTGAAACATCCATCTTGACTGATACAAAGCTAAATGTCTGCCAGTATTCATAAAGCTCCCCTCTCTAATAACAACCCCCTTCTCTAATAAGCTCCCCTCTGAAATAATTACCCCCTGTCAAATATAAGTCCCTCTGAAACTTTGAAAATGAAATAAGCCCCCAGGGACTTAATAGGGCTTTTATGGTAAATAAGCTGTGAGTTTTGACTCAAATTTTGACTGGTTTGAAGAATTTGGCTTAACAATTGAATCTGGCAGCCCAGTTAGATAAGCAACAGCACTGAATGGTAACACAAACATGAATGCCTTTGTGTACAATTTTTCAGAAATAATTGAAGGCTCATAAACCCAATGTAATGCAAACAGTAGAGTTTTAGCAAGAATAAAAAGTATGATTCACCACATAATGATTGAATTCTTGTTTTAGGTGATGATGATGGTACTTCCTCTGCTTTTCCTTTTTCTAATGCCAAAACTCCTCGCGAATGCTGATCCTGATACTCAAAAGGTAAAGAATCTGATTTTCTGTTTCACTCATTAGCTATTCTAATCCTTATATGAAATGCCAACAAACGTTTTTGTAACAAGTAGAAGCCTGCGGCACAGCAAAAAAAAGAAATACAACTATGTTTTGTTTTAAGTACTAATAATTCACCTTGCCAAGCAAGGCTTCTTCTGAGTATGATTAGAGGAATGCAATTATTACCGTTATATATAAATATTTGAATATGATTGGTGAGATCTGATTGGTAGCTAGGGTGGACTCTGAAGAAGCCTTTCTTGGCAAGGCAAACTATAAGTACTTAAAACAACATAGTTGTCTTTCTATTTTCTTGTTTCTTGCTGCATGGTGTTCCTGCTTCTACATTTTAATTAATGTCTTCAACACAAGAAGCTTCGTTCTTCTACGCAAGCAGCAAGTAAACGGGGTTTTTCCTTTTTCTATCTTTTTCATACCCGGTCTTAATCGCAAATATTGAAAAGATTGTTTTTTCTTTTTAATTAAGGAGATGCAATCATCGATGAACGTCTTCCAGAATCAACGTGAAATGCCAGAAATTTCAGATCTTTTCGCAAATTGGTTCTCAAACAAACCGAAAAAGAAAGCAACTGGTGAAAAGTCGCTCACAAGCAAAAGTGGACGACGTCGCTAAGAATTATCAAAGTGATATTATATTGCTCGGTTGAGTTATTGAATAAAACTTTATTTTACAAAATGCTAGTCTGTTGGATAAATGAGGATGCTTTCTGTTACTTCTGGATTACTTCAAAACTGCGAGAAAAAGTGGAAACATTTCTGGAAACTCTTGAAAAACCTCTCAGTCTGACACACCTGAGAATATAAGCGTCAGAAACAGACCGAAACAATCGACTAAGGGCCTGTTCATATGAGCCCGCTTACTGGGCCAGCCCACTAAGCGAGATCCCACCTAATCCACAATCTCCATACAGAATTCAATCCTGTTCATATGAGAAAACGGGCAAGCCCGGTAGGTGAGATCTTGCTTGAGCAGTGGCGAGATCGCGGTAGACGGGCTGAAAATTTCTGATATGAACAAAAGGCGGAATTTATACCCAGATGCGGATCGAAACGCACCAATCAGAAAAGTGAAGCTTGATTGGCCTTATTAGTCCGCATCTGGGTATGATTTGTGCTTTTATCGAATGTTTTGGACTGTTTCTGACGTTTATACTGTGAGGAATATATAGTAAGACGAAAAAAGTATGTCCCTCCGTTTTTTCTCGCAATTTTGAAATTTTGTAAAGCTCAAAGAATATTAAGTTGTTGATTTTAAACGCTTTCACAAGCTGCAAGATAATTCTCAAGGCTAACTTATCTGGCAATATTTACAAAAAAGCAGCATAATTTTGTTCGACCACGCCCTGCCCTTCCATTGTTGGACCTCTGATCACAACACTCGTTCTGTCGCAAGTCTTACACCGAGCTGCACATTGGTGGAATACTGCGACCCTACTGCGGCTTTACAAACAATTTTAAATTTTTCCTAACACGCCCTTTTGCCCTCTAATGTTGAACCTCTGACCATACCACTGCGTTCTGTTGCAAGAAAGTTAATCGCCGAGCTGCACGTTGCACATTGCGGGTTTACAAAACAATTAATTTAAAATTTTTCTCCTGGACAGTAGAATTAAACTGAAATATTGTTTATTCTACAGTAAAATCCGTTATAAATGAAAATGTAAGTTACCTTGTATCTCTTTCATCACGTCTCTCTTCCAGCGATATCCCTTGCCGAAATTTTCATGTTACATAGACTTGTTGCTACAGCTCCCAGAGTTGTACCATGTAGTCTTTGGTCAAGTGCTCGTAAATACAGTGCAGGCTTTGGGACAGATGATGGCTCTAACCGAGCAGCTACTTTGGCTGTTTCCAAACGAATGCCTCATCTTTGCACTCATGTCTGGTCGACATCCTGGTCTTCTGTGACGATTCATATCGGTTTTCTGCATGTCCTAAACAGTACGTTACCATCCCATCCATCCTGCTTAGTCCAAGTTGTTGAGATGTTTGTTGAAGAGCATAACGTCGAAGGAAATAAGGCTCATTTATGCATCATTTCGCACGTGCGATTATAACATAGATGTCAATCTGAACAGGGAATTGAACAAAAAAGCGCGTGCACGCACCAAAAAAGCAAGCGCTTCATTCTATAAAAGCGTCAATCTGAATAGGGAATAAGAAGTCAAAAAATGCTGATAATACTGTTCACAACCATAACATAATAGACAAAATCAGCTAACGTTGTTTATACCCATTTGAGGTCACATGGCCATACTCTTGGAGCTTTTCCTTTTAATTGAATTCTAAATTTTGTGCCATGAAAAGCGTGGTTCGAGCTCTGAATTTGACAACAAAACAATGGTTCCTCAAGGGTATGACCATGTGACCTGAAATGGGTGTAAACAACGTTAGCCGATTTGGTCTCTTTCTGTCAAATTTTTAACAAAGAAGGTGATCTTGCGTTTCATTGCTATAACTTTCGTTAAACGACCCCTTTTGTCAATATGCGCTTTGTCAGTTAAAAAATATCTGATGATCTGCTTGCTTTGAAGTCCCAGGGGCCCTGGCTAAACGATCCAGTGTTGTTTATAAAGCATTTGCAAGTTTTTTCCATAACACTATTTAACCGTTTTGCCGCATCACATAAGTTTAAGCTATTCAGGAACATTTAGGTACCAGAGTCGACTTGTGTTTTGCGATAACTAAACTTCTCGCACAAAATGATTTAGCCAAGGGAAATTTATTAAAATATTGGCTAGGATGCCTTACCGCATGAGCATTGCTTGCTAAGCGAAAATGCAAAATGTGCCTGCGGAAAGTGCCAGATCGTCTTGTTCATGAGGCAAAATTGAGTGACAGGCAAGATTTAGCGAAAGGACCGCAATATTAAAGACTTGTTCGACGAGGAAATTTCAAATGATTGCTTTTGATAAACATTTAGCCAGCGCCTGACAGGCAACTCAATGCATGTGAAAGATTTAGTTTTTGTTTTGAACGATCTTTCGATTTCACTTTGAAATAAGAACTTTGGAGAACTTGCCACGGATAAGTACTGCTGGTTTGAATAAGAGTTGCATTCCTTTTCCCATCAATTTTGCGAAATTTGCGCTTAATCAATGAATAGAAAGCTCTAGACTGTAGTAGCAGATAGTAGCTTCAAATAAGATACTGTATTCCTGTATGTACAAAACTATTCTAATCTAAATCTGTACATAAATAAATAAATAAATTATTTATAGTACAAAATCGCAGTATTATAGCTTTAAATGACGAACACAGTCGAGAAAAGAATATTTGGTTCTCTTCACACCCCCCTTTTCCTCGCGTTTCAAATTGATTTGTGCACGATGATGCAACGGATTTTGGTTACGTTTGCATAACAATTTGATGGTATGCAGTTATTTTCATAACTTTTGCTTGTCTTCGACTGTTAGTCCACAATCCAAACTATACTTAAATTCCAAGGCCCTGGCCAGTCGATCAAAAATTCTTGTCCAAATATTTGAAATTTGCCTGTAAGGCAAAATGTTTTACCATTTGGTCAGGCACTTCAACCAGCAAAGCTCGTCAGACATATTTCTCGCATCAAGCTTGAACATCACCCAACGAATTCCGGTTATTTATGTTTGTCAAGCAATGTTTTGCAACATGGCCAAACCTTCAAAAATTGCTTGATAAAAAATTTTCAATGTTTGAAAAACAACGTTTGATCGGTTGTCTAGAGCCGAGGGCCTACATCTATAAAAATCAAATATTTCGTACTTTACACTTCCTTTATTCGTTCAACTTTAGTTCTTCCTCTGTCGAAAGGAGACAATCGTAACAGTTCTTTTTTGATATACTGTATCAGTGATTGAGGATAGTTTCCTATTTCTGCGCCAGCAGGTTGAATTTCGAGTGATTCTTGTGCATCAGAAGATTGAATCCTCTGCGGAGAAGAATAGCAAGCGATACTTCTATCTTCGTCATTGTCAGTAGCTGACTGTTTTTGTAGCTGCAAGTCAATAATACACCGCAGTGAAAAAGTAGGCCTTATCTAAAAAAATTTAACTAGCTACTAACAGATGTTCTAAAACTTCCTCGTTTTCTCTCCCCTAGGCTCTGAGGCTCTAATATATTAGGGCTACCTAGAAGCAAACAGAAAAAAGGCCTCCCGAACGCCTCTCTCCTATTCGCTAAGGCATAAAGGGCGGTCTCTGCTTCGGTAGTTTTTGTCGGCAACTGCCCAGACCGTAGCTCAAGCGTTCGGCGCTAGCACACTTCAGCGAAAAGCAATCAGCATTCTTGATATTTCAGGCTAATTTGAAATATCGAAAACTTTACGAAGTCCGAAATCCTCACTTCAAGTTGGATGTATTTTCAGCTTGACATGACTTCAACTTAAACATCACTCTGTGCGATTCAAAATTTAGCATGCACATTAGCCAAGCATTTTTGTCGCCGAGCAAAACTACCAAAATGGAAACTGGCATTAATACAGTTGGCTTCAAAGCGTAATCGTATTTAGTCACTTACGTTTTGGCTTGATTCTGGTAGAACTGGAGTCAAATAAATGTTCGATTCATCAAGAGGCTGGTTCAGTGGATATGCAAGTGAGGCTGGTGTCAATGTGTATAACTGTGGCAATGTTGGAAGCGGAGCATAATACCTGGAAAACAATAAAAATTTCTATAAATGACGTTATTCTGTGTAATATTCCATGTTCTAGGGTCCCCCATTATGTTCTGACCAAACAATTGTGATCAAAGATACTTGCTTGTCAAACATTGTTTGACCGTTTGCAGTTTTTTGGCGCTAAACTCGGATTTTAAATTGAAAAATTGACCGAGCTGCGGCCAAGCACATGCGCATAGCGGATAAACGTTCAGTATTTGTTCAGCCGAGTGGCCAAATGAACTGAGCATACCACTGAACGATTTTTTCACCAGGCATTTTGACTCCGATGAAACATTCACTGAACAATGTTCAGTGACTGAACAAGGAGGCCAAATGAACTTGATTTTTCTCTGAACTTCAATTTTGGACAAGGTTCAGTAAAATATGCAGTTCATTTGTCCAGGGCCTTAAATTCTGAAGTCTTAAAAATGTTTGACAATATGTTTCATCGTTTGGCTATGGCCTTAACTTGTTTCCCTTCAGCCCGGGGGGGGGGGTACTTAGTATAATTTGGGTACGGGTATGTGCCGCCCATATGGAAGGGTTTTGGGCACTAAAATTCTCTAAACATGGGTATGATTTTAACCAAAACCCCATAAAAGTGGGTGGCAAATTGAAGAAAAGTCGAAAGTTTAACTTTAATTCGGTCAGAAAAGTGGCAAAATCGCGTCAAAGATGTTCGTAGTACAATATCAAGCAATAAATAGGTCTAGAAAGTCTTTTTATTCTCATATTCCGCTTATTTCTACTCATAAGATAGGTATGTTTCTGCAAAGGTTTACATTATAAGTGAGTGGGTTTCCGAAATCTGGGCGGCACATCCCCGTCCATGCATAAGTGAAGTACCCCCGGGCCCTTCAGCCCAGTACTCCCGCAGATTATTAACTAGCTGTAAGGAGCAGAAGTAGAGATACAAATGTCAAGCAAAACTAAAACCCCAACTTACTTCAAACTTTGTTTTGGATCCATAACAACGAAGGGACTGCCTGTTGCCAAAGGATTTGAAAAAGCTTTATGATTAGGTTGTCCACGTCCTAAGTCCAGATCGTTAATAAGGCGATTGTAATACGTTGATTGAGCTTCAGATGCTCCGTCGTGCAGCTGAGGAGGAGATGGTAGCTCAGGTGGTGATTCTACAAAGCAAATAAATAAAAAAATACGTTAGCAAAATTGTTGGATAAATAAGAAAATTTAACAGAAGTGTTTTACAGCCGGGGGTGCTTAACACGGGTATGTACCGCCCATATGGATGGGCTTTTGGCCCTGTGATCCTCCAAGCATGGGCATGATTTTGTCAAAATAACAGGGTGGGAAATTGAAGAAAACTAAAAACTTCACTTTATATGAGTCCGACTAATGTTAATATTGTTTCGAAGATGTTCGTAATTTCAAGCAATAATAAGGCCTAGAAAGTCTTATAACTCTCATATTCCACTTGTTATTATTACCCATAATACACAGTCAGTGCCCGGTCTTTGTCTACGATAAAAGCTCGTGGATCTGTAAAATCACATCCCCATCCATCCATGTTATATACCCCGCCCTACGGGGCTTTACAGCTAGACAAAGCGTTGTTGTAGACTTTTATACCGGAATATATGCAATATTTTGTGCCTGTATTCACAAAATTATCCTGTGCTAAATTATCCACATAAAAATGAGTGTTTCTAAGAATCTGCTCTCACCGCCCAGTCTCTGCGTCAGCACATCCGGCTCGCTGTAAACATGTGACTCTTCCATGAAGCTGATTGGCTCATTATAAACATGCTCCTTTGTGTTTTCCAGCTTGTTACTTGGTAGTTCAAATTTTTGAAGCAAAGAGAAAGCATCGTCCAGTAACAGATCGAGTTTTTCACGAGCCTCATTTAAATTGACGTCACCAACATCGAGTTCCTCCTTTGACTTCGAACTGGTGACAACCTTAGAACCCTTTAATTGAAAAAATGATGGAGATTATTGACTAGTTTGCTTCAAAGCGTCGAGAAATTGTTGATAAAAATGTCAAATACTTTAAGTTAAAATGCTTATACTTCGTAAGAGATAAAGGCCAAGAACGGTTGGCGATCAAGAGGGGACTCATATAGTAAGAGTGGTTGCATGTGCTACCCCGATTTATGAATTTTTGGCCAATTATTTGACTGTTATGGGTCTAATTTTGTTAACCAGATATTCTCCGAGGCACATCTATACCATGCTCCTAATATGAGTTACCCCCTTGTTGGGGCTAAGGCCGGGGTTGTACTGCTACCACGACTAGATCTGTATCTGATGTTTGACTAGCGACCCATTTGCATGAGTGAAGAACTTCTTTAAGTTTTCAAGCTATGTATATCACGAAACGTCCAGCCACTATGTATTGGCCTCGAACATTGTCACATGAAAAACAGCCTTGGCTGCTCCTAAATATATAATAAGGCTTTTACTTACTCCAAAAGCCTGCTCTGGAATTTCTTCTATCTTGACATAATTGTTAAGTCTCGCTGGCTGCCTTGGCTCAATGAAATCACTATTGACTGCATAAATCTTGTGACTTTTTCGGAAAATATTTCCGCGACGATTTCGTGACTTATGGCTTCCACTACATAAATAGAAAAAATCAGGGATGATAAAACTACTAAAAACCCATAGAAAAATTTAATTGATACTACAGAGTTTTTATGAGACTAGAAACTGACTTTTAAAATCTTTATTTTTTTACTTTTATCATTTTATGAAAGTGGTGACGAATGTGAATGTAAAATGGTGTATTTAGTGCCAGTTGCTAGGATCTCAGAAGTAGATAAACTAACGAGACTTGATTATCAAGACATTGAAATGAACAACATTTTTTAATTTGCGTGACATGTTTAATACGAAAAAAAATTTGAATCTATATGAAGCTAAAATTTCTTAAAATTTTCAGATTTCGAGTACTGAGAGGTACTTATGAGTTTCTTAAATACCCAATGTATTGGTGACGGAGTAATTGGTCCTGAATGTTTTTTAAACCCATTTATCGACCTTATTTGAATGCTTGCGACTTTCAAATTAGTCTAAGTGCCCCTTAAATGCTTAATACAGATGAACAACGGGAAATAAGAGATAGCATAGCCAAGAGGGCAAGAGGGAGACGCTCTTCAAATCATTGCCAAGATAGGTTTGCATGTAGCCTAACTGTGAAAAAAAATTTCGTAACATACGACTTGCCAATGTTTTCTTCAAATCATTCCCTAACTATCATTTCACCAAGCCCTTTTGCCTCTCCAGTATTGAACCTCTGGCTACGCTAGGAGTTTCTGATAAAAAATACGTGTGGTAGTCATCTTCAGTTATAATCATTTAGAAACATAAAGATTTACCTCAGCGATGAAGATGAAGATGATGAAGGATCAAAATCCAGTCCAGTAAATTCTATTTCTTCAGTTTTATTCCCGTTTCTTTTCTTTGCTTCTCATTTTTAATTTCACGATTTTCGTGAGCAACTTTTTCTTTCTGTCTTAGCTTGTTTTTGTTTCTTTCTAACTCCGCTTTTTGCTTCAAAGCTTGCTCGATTTCCTAGAGAATTAAGGCAAAATATTCTTGGTCATACAAAAGGTACTGAAAAGAGCAATAAAAAGACAGATCTAAATGGAACTTTTTGTCTCAGAATAGATCGATCCAGGGTATTTTTAAGGATTTTTAGTTGTGGGGAAAAGCAAGGAGAGGGCATCGGCTCATCCTGGCCTCATGTTAGTTATGTCACATCTTTGCACGCCGGATGGCTCCTTCCTCTGGTGGCCATTTCAGACCCTTGGACGTTTAAGGTGAAATGGTGTATTTAGCGCCAATCGCTAGAATCTCAGTAGTAGGTTAACTAATCGAGACGTCGACCCTGGCTGTGACGCTACCTTAGCTGGGGCTCTAGCCCCGAAGTCGATGAGCCAGCTGGATTAGGCCATGATGCCACAGCACCTTCATACATCTTATCACCTTTGATAAGATCTGAAAAAGTATGATAAGCATAGCTCCTTCTAACAGTTTTGCCAATGATTTGTTGATAAATCAGACGGAAAGTAAATGTTTTCTCGTTAACTTAGGCCACTTGGGTAACAGAAAAATTTTAGCGCTCAGTGTTGAGGCAAGGGGCTTACGAATAGATGAAAGATTTTTGACTGGTCTACAGGTTGTTTAAAAGAAGGTCCATAAGGCAGAACAGCAATCTAGCACTAACGTAAGAAAGACAACACAAAAGTATTCGAACACTACCTTTGATGACTGATGTTTTGATTGTTTTTCATTGCTAGGCAACGGAGGCAGGGTTCTAAGTTCAGAGAGGCCTACATAAGCAGCATTCTCCTTGTAAAGTCTTCGATGCAGTGGTGATTTCGATGGGAGATTTGGCAACAGTCTGACATGATTTTGCTGACTGGGCTGAATGATACGTCCAGTACTAGTAGGCTAAATAGGAAAATGAGAAACAAATCATCAATTATTAGAAAACTGTGGTACTATAGCCACTAATGGTAGAAAAGAAAAGGTCCAGCGAGGACACTGGTAGGACAAAAGTTACTGTCTCTAAGGCAAGTTAATAGGTAAAATAAAGTTAGTATAGGCGAAAATCACGCAGACCTTAGTTTCGATAGGTCTACACTCTGAAACGGACTGTCCTGCTTATAGCTGTCACTCATAGGAGTGCAATAGTGATTTTCGTGAATGATACCCTGGATGATATTAACGCTTGTAATATCAATTACGTTACGATTCTCGGCTTGCTTTTTCAAAATTAGGGTTGATTCTCTAAACAGAGGCTTACTTGGAAAAACCCAGAACAATTTAATCGAGAAAATCTTGTAAAAGTGCGAGTATGATGTCCTCTCTGGGTGTGATCAGTCACTCTGCTCGAGGTCTGTCAACTCCTCATTCAATAAGGACACCAAAAAGCACAGATTAATCGGAATAAGGGACAATTTTGGGGCACAAAAAGCGTCATACGAGGGTAAAATTCGTGAGATTAGGGGAAATACTATATAGAAGGCATATAACAGGTTTCTTTAAAGTCAAAATTACTAAACCAATAGCAAAACTTGCCTTATTTATCGATTCATACAAATTCTCCTCTTCTTCAGTTTCATTCTCATAGATATTAGACGCAGACGACAGTGTTTCAGCCTCAGGAAAGACAACTACTTTTTCAGTTTGGTCTATAACTTTAATATGAGTCATTCTTTTATCGTGTAGAGACCTCAGACTAGAGGCAGGCCCATGTTTATCTTTGAAACGTTCGGCAGGATAAGCTGATTTTTTTGAAGCTGGTGAAAGCTTTTTACGGGGGTGTACGATTGCATCCGATTCTGAGTAGCTGAAATCATCAGTTCGTGACTCGGAGGTAGATTCTTCAGACTCGTAGATGTTTGCTGTTGATCTAAAAGGTACGAATTGATAAATATAAATAATGATAACAAAGAGTAAATATAACAAGGATAGAGAAATTGTGGGAAGTGTCGGAAGACACCCTGCAAGAGGGGCACTTAAAGGCTTGGCTAAACAAGGAGACTTTTCGCTCGCATCCCCTCGATGTATCTCAGTTTTGCTACCTCGGAAACTTTGCAGCGCGCGACAAAATTTGTAGCGTGAGACACGTAAATGCAGAGTCAGGAAAAGGTTACGGTCACACGGTCATTGACCGGAGGAAGGTCAGTTAGAACAAAGAAAAATCTTTTGCCACACCCAAAACACGCCTATTTTTCATTGTTAAGTGAGGAAGGTTTTTCAACTACTGGTATTTTTGTCTGGAGGAAGGTTGAACACTTTTCTGGACTTTGCGTAAATGTTTCTGGGGGACAACATAAAAATTTCTTGGCCCCACGACTCAGGGAAATGGTGCTTGCTTGTCACTCGCATGTTTAGCCATCCTCGAAGAAACACGGAATACATGTCGCGTGCGGCTTCCCTCATAGTTTAGTTACAGCTTCAATCGCACCAGCAGACAATCAGGTGGCACCAAACTGCTGACCATGTTCGTGTGATAATTTCTGAAGTAATTGCTGGTGAATGTTTAATGGTCATACTGAATGTCATGGCTTTAAATTGTGCCGAAGAACAAATTAATCCTTAGCAGGTTTACGCCGTTCGAAATGTGATATCGTAATGTTGTTAGGGGAAAATTCTCAAAGCCCGGTAGAGTGGAACGTCCATACAACAGACACTTGTAGAACCGATGTTTTTGTCCGCTGTAGAGGTGCCCGCTGTATAGAGCTTTTGTCTACAGAGAAATAATCTTAACGAAAAAATAGTGGTCCGCTTTCGAAGGTATCTGTTGTAAAGAGATGCCTGCTATAGAGTTTCTACTGTACATTGCT
Source organism: Chrysaora quinquecirrha (assembly GCA_014526335.1). Classification (NCBI taxonomy): domain Eukaryota; kingdom Metazoa; phylum Cnidaria; class Scyphozoa; order Semaeostomeae; family Pelagiidae; genus Chrysaora; species Chrysaora quinquecirrha. Next base: position 615,087 of record JACTAT010000262.1, read on the forward strand.
GTGTGGGAGGATAGGTACGTGGAAAGTCCAAACACTAGATTAAACAGGCTAAGAGCTACCTTCTGCCCTGGGCTCTGTCGAAACGCGAATGGCGACCAGTCTTTCTTCTTCTTGGTGGAATTAATTCCATGTCAATATCATTTCTGCTAGCTACATCAGGAGGTGCAGCAAAGTTTCTCATTTCCATAAATGGTCCACCAGATGACTTCCCCTCAGCAAACCTGACGGTATGAACCGCACGGTCGTTTATCTGAAGAAAAATAATCAAAAAAGTGATAGCGGTGATGACTTACTATTTGTATGAAAGTTTAAAAATCACGAAAACGGTATGTTTCTTTGAGACAGCACCCAGAAAAGACCGGGCGAAGCGCGAGACTGTTCGACACAAGGCGTGTGATAGACAATTCAGAAACTTGACTTTGAAGAATTTCATTTGAGATACATAACAGATCTGAAGTTCCCTTTCCATAGGGGGTAGCACTTGATCAACTTTCGTAAGGGGCGTGCCACCCAAGTATTAAAAACCTACACGACCTTGTACCAAATTTTCGAAAATGTGTACCGGCACCGAAGAACGACACAATGTAAAATCGACACCGTCGATTAATCGTGAAAATGTAGATCGCTCTTTATATCAAAATCGTGAAATTAGATATCGTTTCGGGCCGAACTTCACCAGTACCCAAATCATACATAGTGCCCCACCTGGGTTCCTTTTGAAGTCGCACAAAGACTTGGCAAGCTTTTTAACAAGCCTAGCTAATACATAAACAAAAGTTGATTTTTCAGCAGTTTCTTCCGTGTATGTTTCAAACACAGACGTCTTCAAAGGGTTTGAAAAATATAGCTAAGTCAATTACATTTTTGCTGGGATACTTCTTGTTCGGTAATGCCACTCGGTCAAGTTTTGATTTTGATTTTGGTCGACCAGCACGCCATCTGAAATAAAGACACACCAAGCAAAGCAGAATAAGGGAGATGCCTCCCAGAACGACTCCAATTATCCACAATAGAGAGGTTGATGACGTTGCTACTGGGATGACTGCTACAGCGACTGAAGGGCTGTGGATACCTGAAAGCAAATCGAGATTTATTGCTATCGTTGTTGATCATAAACAATCCAACAGTTCCTGTTGCTGAAGAACCCCATGTTCAAAGCAACAAGTTGAAATTAGGGACAGGGGAACCCAATGGAAAATCTCCCAAAGTATAATAAGAAAGCAATTTTCAATTCCTCAGATAGTTTAGGGTCTAAATCAACTGCGTAGCTACCCAAAGAGAGGGGAACGTGACTTATGTCTGAAAAGGTGGCCAACTAGGCTTTAAATGCATTTTTATAGGCACGCCTAAGAATTTGTATGTGTATTTAATGGATTTCAATATTTTCAATAACCCAACTTTGCAGGGAATTTCAAGATAAAAATAAAACCAGTGTCTTTTACTCATACTTGTGCCAATTAATGATTTTTGCCTCCCCCCCTCTCCAGGGTGCAGCTTGCGTACATTTGCGGCTTGTGCATATTCATAATCTGTGCTGATTTTCAATAACCTGAATACCCTTCACAGGCCTCTGAGAGATGGAAAATTAAGCAGACTATGGAAAAAATGCACCATTGTCAGTGTACGTTTACCAATGAACCAGTATTGCTGTGTTTGAAGGTGCTTGGCGTCGTGGTGTAATCCAGTTGACTCGTGATGTCAGGAACTCAGTGTGGCCAGGGATCAAACCCAGCCACGGTAGCGTCACAGCCAGGGTCGAGGTCTCGATACTGAGATCCTAGCGACTGGCGCTAAAACACCATTTCCGGTTTCATGAGCGATAAATGGGACTCAGGCAATAAGTCTAACCTGAACCAGAACAGTCTATACGTCTTCTTTACGAAAACACATGTAGAAATTAATCGGGCTTCTTACCTCAACTCCAATATGGCTGGACATCGCTTTCAATGATAATGTGTTGAGAATATCAACAGTTCTTAATGCTAGAAGCACTACTCCTTTATCCAAGATGAAAAATACAACCTTGCCTTGTTTGCTGCTCTCCCGTGTAGATGATACAATCTAAGAAAAGCAAACCATGCTATGAACAAGAAGCTGTAAAATGATAGGTTTTGTTAACCAAACAAGGGTTAAACAAGGCTATAATAGTAAACAAAGGCTCAACAAGTGCTAGCAAGGGCTACCCAAGGGTTAAAGAAGGGCTGACAAGGGCTAAAAAGGGCTGACCAAGAGCTAACAAGGGCTGAACATGAGAGAACCAAGGGCTGCATAAGGACTGGACTAACGAGGGTTAAACAAAGACTCAACAAGAGCCAGCAACAAGGATTATACAAGGGCTAGACAAAGATTAAAAGGGCTGATCAAGGGCTACCAAGGGCTAATAAGGGTTAAACAAAGTCTAAACATGGACTAACGAGGGTTAAACAGGGGCTAACAAGGACTAAATAAGGGCTAATTAAACAAAGGTTAGAGTGCTTATACAACAGCCAATTTATGGGTCCAGCAAATTTATAAGGAACAAATCTTTAGTGCAGATCATTTCCAAATAAAACTATATGAACGTGAAACCCCCCGGTAAAAGAGAACTTAATAGTTTTAGCAGTGTTCCACTCGAAAACTGCAGGGGGTGGAATTGTTATAAAATCAATAGCAACTCACATATGTTGTCACACTACCAAGAGCTCTTCGTCTCCGTTTCACTCGTTGCACAGGAATAAGATCTCTTGCTTCCCTGTATAATGACGTAATTTTCAATGCCAGCGACTCTTTAAAAGCCACGCTTGTTACATCAACATTGTCTCCAATAATATTGAAAGTCAATTTCACATGGTTCTCGTCAGTTGATCGAATATTCTTCAGAGCATAAGGTCTAGCGACTACCTTTGTATAAAAGATAAAACATTATTATTTTTAGCTGTTTCTACTCAATTACTTTGATCATTTCACTCCTCGAGAAAAGCGTACGAGATTCCAATTGAAACAAAAGGATTCCTACAAGATTCCTGCAAAAACAAAAGAGATTCCAGCCGAGTTGATGGTATACGAGAGTCCAAGGTATGAGCTGGCCCTCGCTCAACTTCGTGTTTTAAATTTTCAACAAATACATCACGTCAATGTTTTCAGTCTCCAAAGCACAGGGCGCAGTGGACTGAGGTGAGGTACACGTTTTTTTGAAGAACAACCTTGAAATTTGGATCTTAATTTTTGCAATCTCCAAAACTACTTTAGATAATCACAAGCAAAGTTCACCAGCGTGAAGCCTTTGCCCGGAAACGTACTTTAAACAAAGGGGCGATAAAGTGATGAAAATTCGCTCCAAAAATAAGAAACAGGCAGGCTGGGCAATTGTCCCACTAGTACGTCAAAAATTCCTCGTCATACATCTTCTTTTCACAGTACTTATACACCTTAATATAATGTTAAAGCGTTTAAAAGTGCAAGATTCTACGAGGGCTTTGACCATCAAAAGTGACAAGGGTGCAAATTTTCATCTCGATTGCTGCAAGCCTTTATAGTGTTTTCCCCTTGTAAACGTCCAGTGCTATTTTTCAGCCTAATTTTAGTTTTCAAAATCTCTGCTTTCACACTAGCAAATACGTTACTTAAACTTACTGCATATGAGACCACAGCGCTCAGTGCTGAACTTGTTTTTTTCTGATAGAAATATTCAATTGTAGATGAATCTTGTATAACTCGGTTGATTGAAATATAAAACTCCAGGTAGACAATGTTTTCTTTCTCGTGAACGAGAAAATATATCTGAAAGAGAAATAGACAAAAATAAATTTAGGCCAGGATAAGACGGTTCAATTTATTTCTTCAAGCGTTTATGTCTCCAATAAACTACAACTAACACAACTTACAAACCCTACCACAGTTGGTAGTTGAATTAAACAGCCAATCCATGGCTATTACCAAAATCATAGATAGAAGTTGGCAGGTACTCTTAGGTACCCAATTGGTTAGAGTTAGGGTTGGGATTGGAATAGGCGGGGTGGTTGGAACATCGCGTTCAGATTCTAAATGGCAGGGGGGTTAAAATGAATGGAGACGGTCGGAATTTGTTTGACACAAACTTTGTATGCAAACTGCTAAAACGCAGTGCGAGCGGGCTCTTTAGTTCCTATAAGCTTAGGCAATACGTAGTTCTAAGAAACAGATAAGTGAACGATCATACCAAGAAGTAACAATGAAACAAGTAAAAAATATCGATACAGATATTAATTTGAATTCAAAATTAGATTTTGTTAAACCTTTGTGAAAGTATTCACAGAAATCATTAACACGGGTTGTGAAATCATTGACTATGGTAAAATATAAATTTAAAAGAAAATTAAAGCAAGTGTTTGAAAATTCGGGGGGTACATCCCTTACACTAGAGGGGCGAATACTGCTCCTGGCATCAAAAGTAATGCCGAAACAAATTAAGTGTTTACTTTTTTGAATATCTAGAAAAAAGGCTCTAGTTTTTTAATAAAGTAAGCTGGTTAAGGATAAAGTAGTAAGCTACCTTCGAGCTGACAGTGCCTTTGATTGCATTTTCAACTCGGTAGAAGTCTGCCATCTTTTTCTCAAACAATGCCCTATTGTTTCCAACTGAGATATTATTGGCTGAATTGTCAGTCAGCACCACGCCCAGTAACTGTTGACTGTTCGGAGGGGCATTTGTTGTTGTTGCTATTGTCGTACTTCCATAAACGGTGACATGAGCAAGGACCTGTGGAAAAAGAACAGTAAGAACTAGCAAAGTTAAGGCTGGAACACTCAAGGTAACACGCTGCAGCGATGGTTTTCAGCGAACTATACAGGGTAAAAGTCCTTTTGCTTGTCCAGTACATCCTCGAATCAGCCCCTAACCCCTCATATAAGCCCTTCTTCGAATAAGCCCCCTCATAAAACAACCCCAATGAAAGGCCCTAATATAAGCCCTCATATAAGCCCTTTAACCCCTCATATAAGCCCCTTACCCCTTATATAAGCCCTCCTCGAATAAGCCCCTACCCTGGGATAAGACATTGTTGATAAGGCCGTTACCGATTTTGTTTTGCTACACACACAGGGTGACGACCTTGGCTGGTGCTCGAACACCGACCTAGCTAAGCTCTTAACACTACGAGTTAGCTTGATAAGGGCAAGACCATGAAGCAACAGCGCAATAAGGGAATCCTCACTGCAACCTGAACTTGGAAGTCTGAAACGATAGGTCGTGGCTGCAGACGGATTTTCCTTCACAGTGTTATGTGAAAATAGGCCCTGCAATCACAGAAGTATGTGTGAGAAGCATGTATAACTTGAAAATTAGAGTAGAACGAGTTATTGTTTCCTTTACAACTCTGATAACAGGATCATTTACAAAGCATAACAATGGAGATTTCTGGGTGTGTAACTTACCACATCGCCGAATCGTGCAGTGAGAGCGTTTATAGTCATCTGGTTCAGAATATCAACAGTTTTCTGAGCTACAACAACAGCATTGTTTTCCATCACATAAAACACCACATCGACGTATTCTGTTACTCCTCGTCTTGATAACGTGGTAACCTAAAGGAAGAAATGGAATAATCATTGAATATTGTTGTAGAAAGGTATACAAGGATGTGATGCGAAATACATTACCTTAAGGCATTTCGAAAAACAAACGACCGCCATCTTCCAGAAAAATGTCGCGCTGACCCAGACCTCTTTGGAAAGGTATATTGATTGGGTTCAAACCGGAACTGCATGACCAGAGAGCCAACGACAATCCCACAGAGCTTTTGACCTAAATGAAATCGCCGAGTAACTCTCTCCATATCTACACATTCGCCTCGCCATCTTAGCATAACTATATATATTCTTGATGAATTATCTCAATACATATTAGGACAATATTAGGTCACATTTGCCAAAACCAAAGTAAACAGCATCCAAAAAGGCATGCATCTCAACATTAATTAAAAATCGCATAAAAATTACACATATTTACCTTGACTTGTGTACCAGATATCGGAACCAGACTTCCTACTTTCTTTATCTTTAAAACGTTATATGTATCAGCAATTTTACTCTCCAAAGATGCTCTATAAGACTGACTTGTCACGTCTTTAGACAGACCAACCTTCAATGGTACATATGCAAGTCCGATAGATACAGGATGCAGAGTTGTGACCGCGGAGACTGTAGACACAACCGAGGTATACGCTCGGGTTGCCCGCGGGGTTTCGGTGATTTGGGAGGTTTTAACTTGCGTCTGTACGGTCTGCGATCCTATGGGCTTTGTAATTATTTGAGTTGTGACAGGCTGCGTCCTGAGAGTAGAGGACAAGGTACCAGTGACGATGTTACGCACTGAATACGCTGCGGAGAATGAAGTAGAGGATGCAGCGCTGGATGGAGTTATCTTTCGTGACTCTCTACTTGACAATCCTTTCGTAGCAAAAAACATATTGTCTGATAATTTAGTGGTGATGATACTGTCTAATACAGACGTTCCAATTTGAATGTCTTCAGAACGTTGGGTAAAGACACTCGAATACGTTAAAGGGGACGGGATGACGCTTTCCGCTGTCTTCATATATTTTGTAGCTTCAAAGCTGACTCCAGAATCTGCTGCAGATTTGCTAGGCCCGATGCTATAAATCGAAAGCGATTGCAATAACGATGCTTTGGATAAAGCAAGATTAGCTAGCGATATTTCTTTACTTGTGCTAGTTGCTTGCTTTCTAGTGGAGGCAATATTTATACCTGTTGTTGATTCTAAAGTGAACTGCTGAACTGAGGGAGACAAGGAGAGCGTCGATACTGCTCCACCCGACATGGTTGTGTAAGAAGGACTCCCAACAGTTGAGTCAGTTTTAGAACCTGCTGGCAAATTTTCAGATGCAGTTTTTTGGATGAAAGTGTGTGTAGAAGATGTATAAACCATTAAAAACGTAGCAGTGGAGCTTTCTAATAACGTTTCTCTTGATAATAGACTACTGACTGGGGTAAACAAACTGAAAGACCTCCTTGTAGAGCTTGTCTGCTCCTGATGAGTATTAAGAGAGGAGGAGGCAGACTTCATAGACGATATTAAACTTGGGCTTGTCAGAAAACTTTGTTTTACCGAAACAATGTCTGAAGATAATGGTTGATTGTGCCCCTCCAAAAATGTTGCTGATAAGGAATGGGTCCAGCTTGAGGTATATGAAGTAGAAGATTTTGTTCCAGAGCTCTCAGATGTAACCGGCTGTACAGAAGCATTAACAGTTGATGAAAGTAATATTACAGACGAGTTTAAACTAGTTGATAAACTTTTTTTGAGAGAAACAGCGTTTAGAGAGGATGTTTGACTGTTGATTTGCAGCAATGTTTCTGACGAAGGCATAGTGCTGTTTGATGTATAGGAAGTAGACGACTTTGATGAGAAGCTTTCGGAATTAATCTGTTGTATAGAAACATTCATTGGGGAAGTGAATGTTGCAAACGACGTTAAACTGTAGCTGGCTAATAAACTTTGTTTGAGCGAGTCAGTGCTTACAGAAGATTTTTTGCTGTAGCTTTCTAATAAACTGCCTGAAGTAGACAAGGCACTGTCTAAAACCGAAGACACAGTAAGGCTAACAGCAGACCTCTGAGATGTCATCTGCCGTATAGACACATTCTTAGTAGAAACAGCAAATTGAGAAGGCGTTGTAACACTGTGGCTTGTCAAGAAACTCTGTGGAAAACTTGCAGAAGACACGACCGATAGGGTATTGTTTATAGGCAATGTTTTACTGTAGCTTTCAGAGACAATATCTGATGCAAGCGCTAGAGTATTTGAGCTTGACAAACTTAATGATTCTGTAGCTAAAGCTCCGTGTACAGTTAGTTTAGGATTTGCAGACGTATTTGCCCAATAATCTATCTGCCTTGACTTGTTTACAGTCGAATATGTTGCCGTTGATTCAGTGACTTGTAATTTAGGCCCAGAATAAGATTCCTCCATTGGCAAAGACCTTGCTGTAGAATTAAGTGAATCTGGAGGTAACAAGGTAAACACGCTAGTTAGACTAGATAAAGGTTCTGTTTTTGAGCTCAGGTTTATGGCTACAGCAGTATACGAGCTTAACAGAGTTCCTTTAAGCGATTCTGACGCAACACTTGTGAACCTTGGAGCAGCATATGAGCTCGCAATCCTTGTAATTGTCTCCTTTAAAGAACTTGAAGCATTTGTGACTAAGCTAGACCTTTTAGCACTTATAGAGCTCGCAGTTCTTATTCCAACTGTTTGCAGATTGGTACTTGTCCCCTCTGAAGCAATCGAGTTCAAACCTATCTCTCCAGCACTACGAGACCTCGCAGTTCTTATCGGAATTGTTTGCAGATTAGAACTTGTCCCCTGTACAGCATTTGAGCCCAAACCTGTCCCTCCAGTACTACGAGAGGTTGAAATTCCTCCTAAAGCACTGTACAAACTTGTGCTTGCCCTTCCAAAAGTATTCGAGACCATGCTTGTTCTTTCAGCAATATGTGAGCTTGTTATTCCCGTTCCAGAAGTACTAGAATTGATACGTGTTTCTGCTGCAGTCTCTAATCTTGAACTTGTGCTTCCAGTTTTTCCATACGAAAATTTGTCTCTCATAATACTATTAGAAGTCAGTATAAATGACAACTTTGATAGTGATTGTAAAACAGCGGACTGAGGTTCATATTGGCTGTATTTAGTAGCTGAATAATTTGCTGCAAACACAGAGGATGCAGGTTGAATCAACGATGAAGTAGCAGCAGAAACATTTAAGAATGCTGAACTAGCATATGTACTTTGAATACTAAGCTCAGAATCAAACAATGACTTGGAAGACTGGGATGGGAAGATGATGTCTGCAGATGACAAACTAGCAAAAAACTGCACTGGATACGTTGTATTTATCGCAGGTATTAGTTTCTTACTTATTGGCACAGAATCATTTAGAGATGTCGCTTGGCTTTCTGTTGAAATGCTCTTGATTGCACTTAGACTTGGTGAGAAAATGGAAGCTTTCTGCAATAAAACCGATGATTCAGAAGCAGTAGATGTAATTTCTGTACGCAAATGCGAAGACAAGTATTCACTTTGTGAACCTTGATCAGAGGAACTTCCATGAATACCCGAAGATTGCTGTGGCATGATTTCACTACTAGAAGAGTTTGAAACATACAATCGCGTCTTTACAGATGTAAACTCGGTTGACTTGTTAATAAATGATGCTGTTGAAGGAGACAGAGTTACATTTTGTGATAAAGATTTTGTTGACAAACTCTCAATGCCTGTGTTTGAATATGTTGCTCTATATGTTCGATTTACAGCGAGCTCACTCCGTTGCAGCGACCTTTTGCTTAGTATAGCCGATGAATGGTTAATACTTGAATGTGAAGCATCTCCTTTCACTGGGTAATTAGAAGTGAGAGAGGGCGATAAAAACGTTGTAGTTACTGTTTCATGAGAGCTGCTGTGAGATCGAGCGGTTCTGTCTATCGATTTAGATCTCGTTGATTCATTTATAGAGATTAAGAGCGTTGAAGGTGTAGAGCTAGAACTACCAGCAAAGGAGAGATCTACTGTGCTTGTAACACTGATTATAGCATCTGACTGTTTGAAAGTATTGGTAACGACGCAAAGCCCCAAAGATGAAGTTAAAACTCTAACCATTCCAACGGTGGTGGAAAACGAAGGGGCTAAGATATTGCTTGCTGTAATTTCATTTGCTGTATAATTCTCTTGTATGTTTTGGTTTGATTGACTTTTGATTGCGACAGTTGTAGATGGTGAGTAAGTGTCTATCACAGCTACGTCTCGTCTTCTTCTATTTATAATGTTTCCTCCGCCTGCAGAGGGCAACGGGTTGACAAAGAATTCATCAACATTAGCTTGACCAGCGGCACTGCTAGATGTAGTTGCGTGGAGAGAAGACGTGGGTAGTAGTGGAGCTGGCTGGTGTGACGAAGGCGAAGGAGAAAGCAAAGAGATTAGGAAAGGGGAAGAAAGAGGAGGAGTAGGGAGGAAAGTTTGTAGGGAGGAAGCGAGCGAAGAGGATGAAAAAGAAGTTTGGAAGGAAGAAGTCAGGGAAGAGTTTGGAAATAATGAAATAGTCGAAGGGATTGAAAGGGAAGAGGTGAGAAAGGAAGAAGGATGAACGGAGGTAGAAAAGAGGCAATCGAAGATACCATGCTAATAGAAGGTTGATCCATTACAGTCAAGCCAGTTGAAACAAGACCAGGAGTCTTCGTCGCAGAAGCTATCTTCGAAGTATTATTGTATGAAGACACAACGGTTGCCAAAGGCATATCTTTTGAGCCCAATACGTTCACACTGCTTATAGATACTGAATATAGAGAAAATTCGCTCGATGATTTAGTATGATTAACAAAGCTCTCTATGGGACCAGCTGGGTGGTATGTATAGTATGTTACCCAACAAGGTGTATAATAGGCTCCGAGGCTTGACGTCGGTTTTATATTTGATTGTGATGAGGTCTTAGAAACAGGTATAGAAAATTCGTCGCGCGTTGTACTTTTCGGTCGTTCAGTGGTATCCAAGATTACACGAGTCACTGCCAAACTTGAATCAATACTTGAAGGGTTAGTTACATTATGCTGCGTTGACGAATACGAGGATCGAAGATTTCGGCTTGTGTTTTCTTGCTGCAAAATTGATTTCTGAGGCAGACTTTTATTTACTGAAGGCAGCACTTTAAGGATTTCAGTCAACGTTCCAAGGCTACTTTGAATCTCCATACTTATCCCTGACGCATGCGCTCCCAGGTTGTCTTGGGCTTTGCTTGACATTACCGACAATTGTGACTTAACAGAAGGGTGGGGAAACGACGATGTTGAACTTGTGAATTTGATCTTGGTGTAATCAATGATAGTTATATAAGCACTTGACTTTGTTATGGCTCTAGAGAAAGTTACTGCAACTGAAGATTCTGTAATTTTTGTATCTTTGCTTGATGTATTCTTTGTTACAGAGGATTGCAGAGCACTGTCCGACTGTAATTTCTCTATCACCGCAGATTCTCTCTGAGTGAAGAAAGTTGGTTTCGGTGACTGCATAGGCGTAGAAAATGACACACCGTCTTGCATAGTAGAGATAGTCGATGCACTGTTATTGATACCTTTCTCGATGCTGAAATTAGGTATCTTCACTCCAACTGCAGTTGTATCATTGTATACGTTACTGCCGAGAAGCTGTCTATTTAAAGCACGGCTCACACTTAGACCAGAGCTAGCAAAGGACAGACTACCCAGCGGCTGATTTCGATGAAGTTCTGAGCTCCTAAGAGTAGCAGTCAGGCTGGATAGAGGAGTCGTAGTTGTCCAGAAACTAGGTGATACCATAGAGTTTTTCGAAGAGCTTTGATGATACATCTTTGCTGTATTCGTAGGTTTGTCAACATTATTGGATGCGTCTTTCGAATAAGGCAACGCAGAAGTGTTTAGATGGTTTGAACTAATAAGAGAAGCAGTCAGGCTGGGTAGGGTAGTCGTATTCATCCAGAAACTAGCTGATATCAGAGAATTTGGCGAAGGGCTTTGATGAGGCAAAGCTGAACTAAATGCAGTATTTGCCTTTGTATACTTGTCAACAATATTTGATACGTTTATCGAATAAGACAACGAAGAAGTGATTAGCTGCACTTGTTTGGCAGACCCGCTAATTGAGCTCTGAAGCACTTGGTCGGAGAATAAATTAGTCTGCTCGTCTGTAACTTGACCACTGTCTTCGTTTTGCGATTCAGTCCTATGGAGACTACTGATGTCAACCGTACTAGTCGATAATTGTGATAATTTAATGTTCTGAGCTGAGGCGCTTAAAGATACGTTTGCTTTCACGTTTATTTGTGACGAAACTGCTGAAACAAGGAGGAACGAAGTTGGTAGTTTTTCTGCGAATGTCGAATAGGAGATCGTAGGGTTTATAAAAGCTGGAATGTCAGATTTGAGAGAAAATGAATCCCCGAATGAAGCTTGAACTGAAACTTGCTCGGTTGAAGGATATATAGTAAGAGACTTACCTCTTCTTGCAATTGCTGCAGTTTCAGTGTTGTTAATTTCTGATGCTGTAGATTTATTGATAGATTCTGCTAGTGCTTGTGTATTGGTAATGGAGGCCATATGGGTTGAAGCTCTGTTTCTTTGACTAGGTGTAGTAGGAAGATGGGGTGTGGGTGAGACCGTATCCAGGCTGGCCAACCGCTCTTGAAAAATGACGATATCTACAATAAAGAAAAAGTAATCAAGGTACACATCAAGAAAATTCATAGCAGTAGCAAGCAAGCAAGCAATCTTTATTTGTTAATGCAGGTCAGGGGTTCTGGCAACTATGCGGCTGATGTGGACCTGCAGCTTGTGCCCCAGACTGATATTCTAGAACGAATACCCTGGACACTCATTTACCGACCTCGGAAGGATGGACAGCTGAGTTGACTGTTGGCTTGTGGAAGGTGGTCCTGACGAGATTCGAACCCACGACCTTGCGATCGTGAGCCGAACGCCTTGACTACTCAGCCACAACTCTAGGAATATTAAAGTTGTTCGAAATAAAAAAGCTCCAATTCCTATTGCGACGGAAAGGAACAACTTTTTTAGCTTCAAGGTAGTTCGCTGCTATGATAAAGAAAGCAAGAAGGAAGCCTTTTAAAATCAACGAAGGTCGGAGATTCTGGCGATGTTACTGTCGTGTACCTATCAATCAATGGTAACCATAGTCGAGGGATGTGACATAGCAGTTATTCGAGATACAGCTTCTTTCTCATAAATACCTTGGTTGCTTAGCTTAGCAGGTTGAAGATGACCTGGCAGGAACTAATTTTGCCCCTTTTGTAATTCCATATTTCGCTGTATGATTTTCTTTGCTAAAACCTTTTGCTCAAAATGGCACTTACCATTAGTAACTAGAGGCTAAAGTCAGTAATGGTGTTGCTAATAGAAAATATGTAGATTGATCTTCGATTTGTGAAAGGCAGTCAGGTGCAATCAAGTAAAATTAAGATCTAACTGAACTTTTACTGATTAAACAGTAAGATTTAGGGGCAATTCACTCTTTGAAAAGGCGTATGAGATTCCTGTTGGAACCAAGAGATTTCCAACGGATTTCCATGAAAAGAACAAGAATCCCAACGAAGGGTGTACGCGCTTCCAAGAAATGGATTGCCTCTCGAGTAAGTTCTCTACACACAAAGATCAAAGACGGAAGGAGCCAATATAAAGAGTAAATAGCAATAAGTAATGCTACACTTACCTGGCTCGCTTGTTGTGAATTCCTCATATGATTCATAGCTAATACTTTCACTGTATAAAACTTGTGTTTGGAGCTGATACTTAGTGCCAGCTGAAAGACCAGTTAGATTGACGCTCTTTCCAGCTGTCTGTTGTATGATGACGGTTTTATTGCCTTCTTGTGTACAAGGATTGGCACTTGTGCTGTTTACACAGGTGTATCTCAAAACAACTGTTATGTTCTCTGTATCAGCCGAGGTATTGAATGCCTGAAAAATAGATTCAATTTTAAATTGTTTAGCTGGCTCATGGTGTCAGAAGCTCAGCGAGGACGGGGTTCGAGCCCCAGCTACGGTAGCGTCACAGTCAGGGTGAAGGACTCGATTAGTTAACCTATTGCAGAAATCCTAGTGACTGACACTAAAAACACCGTTTCACATCCACTTTCAATTAACCGCAAGGTTAACATCAAGTATAGCAAAACTATTTCTACCATTATTTCTCGAATCAGCCCCCGGTGCTTGGTGCAAACACGAGTTTTTGTTTAGGCTTATTCGAGGGGGCTTGTAAAAGGGAGAAGGCGTATTAAAAGTTAAGTTGCTCACATCAACTCTAAATAAAGCTTTTTTTGGCATATCATATGTGCTTATTTGTGGGAAACATGGCTGAGTCCGCTGTCGTTTTCATCGAAAAGTGGCCAATTGTGGATGCAATTGGCTAGAGGTATCTGTCACAATCTATTATGGCAAACTAGGTATCTTTGCATAGCCTAGCTATATCAGTTGCTTGTTCCTGGTTCAGAACGTTTATTTATGGCACTTTTGGCATTTTGTGACGTCGTTGACACAATTTAATCAACAATCAGCTACTGATCGATAGCTATTACAGTGGAACCTCTATATAAAGGATAAATGTGAGACCAATGTTACTGTCTGTCGTGGAAAAGTGTCCGCGGTATGGAGGTTTGCTTTACAAATAAATTATCTTTAGGATGAAAATATCTATCTGCTGTTCGGAGGTGTCTGTTATATAGAGCTGTCCCTTAAAAGTGTCTATTAGGGAGAGTGTGTTGTGTAACTTGACAGGAAAGCCTATCAGCGCTAGCTTTGCTGTGTTTAAAGTAACTGAAGTAAACCAATTTAACTGGTCGATCTAGCATACGTAAGGACAAATTCATAAAAACCCCGAACATGCCTACAGAAAAGCTTGTTTGATGAGGGGAGGGACTTACGGGGAAAAATGGGTTCCTTAGATGGAGGTATATTCAAGGGGAAGGCTTATCCAAAAATTGAGCCTTATTCCAGGATTCCAGGACGGAAACGAGTCGGGCTACAGATTATCAGGATAGCAAACAAGGCTATAGCAAAATAAAAGGGTTACATATTGGTCACCTGGTAAACTTTTAGTTCGACAAAACTTTCCGAAGTCTTTACTTTCACGACCTGGGGTGCGGGTTCTTTCTTTGGAACTACAAGATGAAAGAAGCGTGAGTTAAACAAAATAAAACTGAAAAAGAAGCTCATTGCTGGTAAATTGTTGGTCATCAACAACGAGCTGATATGGATGTTTGGACATTGAATTAACGTCAGAAGAGGTAGATCACTTATGGGATTGGCTTTGCTTTCTCCCATTATCATACATTTTTTGTTTATGTCTTTAAAAAGGCTTCACACCAAACCCTGAAACAAACTATGATATGATCAATTCTCGTTTCTATTAAGCATTATTCTACAGCGTGGGTACATAAATGACTGAGAGGAAATTCTAACCTGTTTGGCAACCCAAAACTCTGATTCTAAAGCATCTGTGTCCAACGTATGTGGTAGGCTCAATGTTAATATACTTTGCAATTGTTGTGTTCTTCAACCAATTAACAGAAAGATCAGTTCTTCCAACTGTACCTTTGAAAAACTAGAGGAAAACACAAAATGATAATTTCAATTAATTCAACTCCCGTTTAAAGCAAGCTTGAATTTCAATTTATCTGAGTGAAAGAGGTTCGACATTACACTCTTTTTTTATAAGAAAGATGTAAAAAGCAAGTGAACAAAGAAATAGACAAGAATGCTGCATTTTTGCACGAGCCTAGTGCCACTCCAAACATTCACTGAAAAATATGTCAAAGTAACCGAGGAATTAAGAACAGATTAAGAACTTTTCAGGCTCAAAAAAGTCATTCAGCCATTTCAGACTCATAGAAACGTAAGGACAGCCAGTCTCAATCAAAATTTCCTGGTTCTTATATAAAAGAGTGTAGTACCTTACCTTGTTCAAATGTTCGAGGAATGAACTTAACAACAATATAGAATACAGCTTAACAATATAGAACAGAAATAAGAAACATTACATACCTTAGTAGTTGGCAGGTTCGCTGAATCTAATCCGAATCTGACATTGAATCCAGTGATCCAACTATTTGAATCCGGGTTTCCGGATATAACAAACCCGGAAACAACACGAAGATCTCCGAAATCAATTTGGAAAACTTTTGTCGCACTTGTCACATGTGAGCACCACGAATACTTTGAATATATATCGTAATTCTGGGTTAAGATTTCTTTACTGTTCGACGATATTGATGAAAATACTGTGCCTTTGATAGAAGTTAAGTCCGCAGAACATTCTAGAAATAAGGTTGATATCATAGTCAATATGACAACACAAAATAACTTAAACGACATTCATGATAAATATATGAATGGTGCTATAAAAGGCTCAACATAGCTGAAACACAAAACATCAAAACGGAGGAGAGCATTGGGCTGAGTTGCTTGAGGATTTACTCTCCGATTTAATTCAGCTCTATTGCTAACGTCGTTTGCTCATTAAAAACAACACGAAATAAACACATTAAAAATGTAATCGAGTGAAAATACAGTATAAAATTAACATTCTGATGCATGCAGTACGAAATCAGAATGCTGACGAATACAGTATGAAATGAACATGCTGACGAATACAGTATGAAATAAACATGCTGACGAATACCGTGCGAAATGAGAATGCTGTTGAATACAGTGTGAAATGAACAAGGCTTTTGTATAATGCTTGAAATGAACATGTACACAAACGTGGTTTATGAAATGAACACGTTTTTGAATAAGGTAGAAAAAGAACATGCTGAAAAGAACATGATTGCAGTGAGAAATGATAAAATTTTCAACAAAGTGCGAAATGAAAATGCGATGACTGCAGCATGAATTGAAAAAGTTATTTTATAAGGCCAAAAATTAAATACAATGCTAAGGATTGCAGAATGAAATGAACAACTTCGAAAACGTTTTGTGCTTATATCGAGCAAAAAATGTTTGAGCAGCAATGTTTTGTGGTGTCGTTAATCGGTTAAACATTGCATTTGACAAATACGTTTCAAATGTTTGACAAACAAAGCTTGATTGTTTGGCCAAGGAGCCTAAAGCTGGGCTTCGACTCAAACAAATTGAATTGAATTGAATTGTACCTTATTTACTGTTAGTTTACAGTAGTGACTAGTGCATGAATGTTGTTCAATCGTTCGAATGCAACCACTATTGGATGGAAGCATATTGAAATAGCGAATATCCAGTATTCATCAGCATATCCTTTTCAGCGGAAGGCAAAGCTTAGCGCATACCTGGATGATTTGCATATATCTCGGCTCGCAGACAGTATTCCGCAGGCACTGGTCCACCCATGTTACTCGGTCCTCCACTAAGTGGATGAATTCTGAGATATCTTGCGATGACTGGGCTCTGCAGTACGTTCATTATTGGGTCTTGGGCAGTTCCATTATTCCCTTTGAAAATCTGAAAGAAAACAAATAGTCAAAGCCGATGAGTAAAAGGAATTTAACGGTACTTTATTTGGGGTAAAGGACAAAAGATTTTCCTGCATGATCTTAGGCCCCAATCGCAGAACAAAGGTTATATGCAAGTAATGCCTTCCTAATCTTAGTTTAGAGTCGAGACGTAAAACACGAGTCATTAGTTCTCGCTCCTTCACAATCTGATTCCCTTCTACCACAATATTTGGGTCACACCGCCTCAAACCACTGCAATTCATCTGCTCCTTTTTACACATAAAGCTTAAGATAGAGCATTTCAAACGGTCTCGGAATCTCCAGAGATGTCAGGAAAGGTGTCAGGGAGAGCCGTTTCCCTCATTACCCTTAGACTTACTACATGAGTCGCAGTTTTCGCTGCCTTCACCTCAATTCAATTCATTGAGAAAAATGTAAAATCAAAAAATAGTTGTTGCTGTTGTCAATGGTGGCAGCTCAAACTACTCTAGTATGAGCGGGCTGTGTTGTGTGGGGGGCTGGGAGCGAATATACGACTTTTGTAGTGAGTCTACATTACCCTCATGAAACTTTTCGATTCCCCATGGTTTTGTCCAACTTCCAAGGTTCTGTCCTCCTTCGCCCTGCCCTGCTTCTGGTATCTCAAGGTATCTCGTCTCTATATAGTTGCAAAAACCGCACGGGGCAAAACCACGAAAAACGTGTGTGACGAAAATAACGTGTGACAAAAAGGCAAGTGAATAACCAAAAAATAAAAATACCCTAATAGACAAACATTAATACCTTGGCGTGATTGCCATTTTGATAATACAAAAACGATTTTGTTGAATTCGAATACGACAGCAAATATGAAGACACCATATTGTTTGAGTTTCTCCCATAATGCCCTTGCGTCGTAATAGCTGTAATCGCCAATACCCGACCAAGGTCAAACTGAAGCCATTGATTCGGACTGAATAAAGTGCACCAACTATTACGTTTATTCAGCCTTGCATGATAAGGAGGCTCTCCAATATGGCTAGACGAGGCTGAAATTTGTGAGTCAGGCAACACTCTATTTTCCAGTCCAATGGGGTAGAAATATTGATCTAAAGAGAGAACAAAGAAGTTGCTAAAAATATTGACACAAGTACGAAACTCTTATGAATCACTTCGGTATCGCTAGGCCATGTTTTTCTCAAGGTTTTAGGTTTTGTTTATACCGTATGGCCTTGGCCAAACGATCAAACATTGTTTGTCAAACAATTTGCTTATCACAAAATGTTTGAACGTTTGCCATGTCACATCCACGTCACAAAACATTGCGTGTAGCACGCGGAAAATGTCTATAAAGTTTTAAAAAACATTACGGAGCAAATTTTGTTGCGTGGCAGTGACGTAGCCAAACGTTCAAACATTGCTTGTAAAGTCTCAAATCTTTGGTCATTTTGCAAGGGACTAAGGACTGATAAACAGTAGGCCTAGCTTCTGCCAATATCCTTTATCTGGCCCCGACATCTTCTTTACTTCTGACGTCCTGTGGCTAAAACAGTCTAATAGCGTAAACACAGCCCACTATTTTTATGTTTATCAGAAAAGAAAATCATCAAATCCAATGCTTTATAGAAAATATGTTTATATACCCTCCAAAACTACAAAAAGCAATACTAATGCTGCTTTCAGACTACAAGTAAACCGGCTTAAAACGAAACCAGGTTAACAAATGTTGCGTTCTGATTGGTCAACTCAGCAAATCGAATCGATCTGATTGGTGGAAATTAAATCCGGTTTAAATAAAGCTCGTTTAAAAGTGTCCGTATGAAAGCAGTATAACATAGGTACTTACTTTGGTCAAACGGACAGCCAAATATTTCAAATCTGAGGCAGAACTTCGCATTATGTCCAATGAGTAGAAGTTTCAATGCTCGGAAACGAATGAATCTCGTTATCAAGACATTATTGAGCCAAAAATACCGGATTTCATCACTGTCCCGTGAAGGTGCTACATGCATCTAGAATAAAGAAAAGATAAGTTACATTAGACTTGTATTGTTGGAACAGAATATACAGCTGAATAGTCTTCTTCAAAAGGGGCGTGGATCGGCGGAACGTTTTTCTGGAAGATAGCAGACATCTTGAGAGAGGTAAATCTAATCGTTCTCTTGCGTATAGACACAGACAACGCTATCGATGGGTGGAAGTGAATGAGAGAGCGCGCTTGCCTGGGTAGTTGGTACCCTACGGCACAGTGGTACAAAGCAAAAGATTGCAGGTTTAAGACCTACTCTTCAGTGCCAAATAAACAGGGGTCTTGAATAACGATGAGACTTTTCTAAAAAAAATTAGATATCGGGGGGTGTTAATAAACGGGAGCGTGAGGCTTTTCTCAAACGTTGATAAGCGGGAGGTTTCTCGAACGTAGATAAGCGGGAGGTTTTTACTCTTGAGGTATAATGGTAATTTGTAGAAAGGTAGAATAAGCCTTTCAAGTTTGTGCAGTACTGTAACAGGAATAAACGTCTGTTACATCAGAGTAATTCACGATGAGATACTACTCGAACTGAGATTAAAGATTGACTAATAATTACATTGTGCGTTACAATATATATACAAGTGCAAACGAGGCTAAAGATTATGTGCACCATTTGTAACAGGAAGGTATGAATCACAAGAACGACTCCGGATTCTCCACCATTTGTAACAGGAATAAACGTCTGTTACATCAGAGTAATTCACAATGAGATACTACTCGAACTGAGATTAAAGATTGACTAATAATTATATTGTGCGTTACAATATATATACAAGTGCAAACGAGGCTAAAGATTATGTGCATAATTAGAGTGCATAATTAATCCTATTACAGTACATTGGGGGGTAAATGGGGGACACTTATAGATCAGGGGGGATTTTTGACAAATAAGAGCCTACCGGTTTATTTGATACGGAGTATGGAAGAATACTTTGATTGTGTCAATCTTTGAGGTTTTCAACTTTAACAGTATGTTTTTACTATTACCAAAGAGTCTATTAAAGCATAAAAGCACACCGTAAAATTTGCTTACTTACCACATTATGTCCATGTTCATCATATTCGCCTGTTTGATTACGAAAAACCAGTCCATCATCACTGATCTGAATAAAAAACTCTTCAACATCATTTGGCGGATGAAGTGGATCCCCTTGAATTGCTAATCCAGTCACGTGAGCTCTGTTGCCAAGGTCAACTTGAATCCAGTCTTCTCTCCATGTAGAATTGCTTCCACCGCACCAACACGAAGCTGTTCTTAACCGTGCTTGCGAGGCTCCCCAGATACGAGGCGGGTTTAGAGGATCATGTGGGTCATATACGCTTGAAGAATATAGATCTTTGGACTTGATTTGCCCATTTGATAAGCCAAATGGAGCACGTTGCTTGCAAGCTACAAATGAATAGAAAAATCCAAAAACAGTGAACTAAGGGAACAGAATACTAAAATGATCTACATTTGAAAAAGCAAAGAAAAGTAAAAGTTGCCGTTTTTGAGTCTACTACTAGCCTAGGGCTACTCAGTCGACTTTTCACTTTACCCCTGGGCTGGATGCATTAGCATATAGCAGGGTGCAGCCACACGACGCTCATAACTACCGACCAGGTACCCATTTGTACACCTGGGTAGAGAGGGGCACATTTGTGTTAACAACTTGCCCAAGGTTGTTATCTCCGCAACAACAAGTGGAAAGACCGTGGCTCGAACCCACAACATTGTCGTTGTGAGCCTTGCACGTTAACTACAGCGTCACAGAGACCAAGAGAAAATAAACTACCTCACGCTCTTAAGTCAGGCTTTTTTCAACCTAAGGTACGATAGAACTAACGCAAATTGGTTGTAATTGCTAAAGTGCGGACATGTCAACAAATAGTCTGAACTTATAGGATACAGTGGGGATACAGTTGATCACGGTGGCAAGAGCGCTCATGTTGACTGTGACTGAAAGGTATCAGTTGCAGACTAATCGCAGAAGTAGAACATGCTCAACTTTCTGTAAGTGTGCGCCAACTAGTTGCCGTAAAATGAACTAGTTGCTAACTAGTTGCCAGGGAACTTATATCCACAGGTCAGTTGGGATAAATTTAGTTCCGAAAACTCGCGGGTAAGCAGTTGGCAACTATAGTTATGACTATGCAAAATTTGTCACAGCCAAAGATCGGGCCAAAGATAACTAAAGTACATAATACTAAACTAGTCGATACATTCGTAAAAGTTAACGTTTTGTCGTAAACACGCTGTCCATTGCCATGACGACACAGGTAAACAACTTATGAAGGGCGCGAAGAAAATCAGTGTAAAGTAAGCAAAAATTCAAAAACTCACTAGATTGTTGTATTTGGGTAGTATTCCCATTCTTGGAAAATTGAATGCTACTTGAACTTGCAAAACTTAGGCATCGAGATAGCAACAGTAATGCAAGAAAGACGATACCAGGTACTGGTGACAGCTGACTCGTGTCTTTGTATTGTATCAGCATTGTCAGATACGCGAGGAACGCAGTTGTTTATCTTCCCTTACTTTCCTCTGATAAGCAAAAACTTCTATCTCTGCAAGATAACTCATAACTCGACATTATCAAATTAGTTTCTCGAAGATTAAACACTCCTAAAGAACATTTCGTTTCTTTCATGCCAAAACCCGAAACAGCACTTCAATATTACACTCGTTATAACACTGTTTATTAGTACCAATACACTGCACTTGATAGTAAACAGCACCCCCATTAGATAACAGACAATGCCATGATTGTAAGGAAACAGAACACGGCAGCAGACCAATAGAAAAAGGTCCTCACGATATATACATAATTTCACTCACAAAAGCCATGCGTCGGAGGGAAATGCTTAGCGTCCTGCCGCTTTGTACTTAATCAAAAAGACAACATTCAAAGAACTGTTCAGGACTTCAGTGGTTGTGTTTTTCATTTTCTTAGAAACAATTTCCTGCCTAATTTTTTCCAATATTTTCAATATTCCATTTTTCGTTTTGCTTGTTATTTTCGAAATCTGATTTTCGAATTCTGACTTTCGTTGGTCGAATTCTAAGTTTTTGGAAAGATTTCAAAAGGGTATGTAAAGAAATAGGAGGAATCCATCGCTTTCAGATCGGGATATCTCTGAGAAGGTATTTCCGAACGAGTTTACATCATTTAAAAGTTTCAAAATTGCCATAACTGTTCATTGTATGTATCACTCTTGGTTGTTTGTTCAAGCCATTTGAAAGATGGGGGATTCACACCAGAGCAAATCTAATGAATTCCAACATACATGGATCGGAGAATCTTCTTCATACAGACGAGGAAAACAAAATCACTGCTTATGACTGAAGCTTGCTCACTTTTTTCACCTGATCAATAAACAGGGCAAAGGCTCAGCCAAAGCAGTCACGAACAACAATCGTGGAGTCTAGTATAGCATTTTGATGAAATCTGATTGTATTACTAGAGAATACTTCAAAGTCCCTAGAAATCCTTTTCTTTTCAAGGAAATCTCCTGTTTGCTATTGATAGCTCTTCTGTGGAGTTGCACGTATTTTTTTTATAAGAAACTCTTTATAAGAAACCCAGACTCTCGAGTGGCCAAAAATTTAAGAAACTCCAGTACTGGAAAATTTTTACGAAGGAAACTTTCCACAGCAGACAGGGAAAAATTTTATTTTACATCTCGTGTTTTTTTCTGCGATAAAGCATTTCTGTGACAAGCATACAAGCAGAAAGCCTATATGCAATCAAATACGATCTATATATTTTGTTAGATTTCATGTTACAGTTGCTAAGTAGATTAAGGGCCATTTCGGCCTATGTATCTACGATATTATAAAAAAAAAAAAAAAAAATGGGTTTGGAACATCATTCGGATAGGATAACTACGTTGCCAATATGGATATTCAAGAAACTCTTAAGAAACTTTCAGTACTCAAAATCTGAAAATTTTAAGAAACTTTCAGTACTGGGTCAGTTTTTAAGTTTCTTATAAAAAAATACGTTTACTAATGAAGAACGACGTTACTAATTCGCTGTAGAAACTGGCAGTAAATCTCGTTATGTCGTTCAGATGGCAAAAACAATAGTCCTTTCGAAGCATTTACGTCAAAATCCAGAGTAGTTTTGTTTGTGTACAATTGCTTATCTTTCCTTCAAATTGGATAAAGTTTTACAAATAAACAACAACGAATATCAAAATGTGCCCACGCAGTTAGAGAGGCTGTGATAAACAAGCTGGACGCTTGGACAAAAGGGGATCGAAACTGCACTGTTTCATCATCATCATCATCATCATCATCATCATCATCATCATCATCATCATCATCATCATCATCATCATCATCATCATCATCATCATCATCATCATCATCATCATCATCATCATCATCATCACCATTATCATCATCATCATCATCATCATCATCATCATCGTCATCATCAATATCATCATGATCATGATCCATGATCATGATCATCACCATGATCATGATCCATGATCATGATCATCATCGTAATCAGGACCATCATCATCGTCATCATAATCATCGTCATCGCCATCATCATCATCATCATCATCACCATCAT
This sequence comes from Chrysaora quinquecirrha, assembly GCA_014526335.1. NCBI lineage: Eukaryota > Metazoa > Cnidaria > Scyphozoa > Semaeostomeae > Pelagiidae > Chrysaora > Chrysaora quinquecirrha. The sequence continues at coordinate 638,644 of JACTAT010000262.1, forward strand.
CACCATAACCAACATCATCTTCCTTATCACCATCATCATCACCATCATCATCATTATCATCATCATCATCGTCATCATCATTCTAAAACAGACATTCTAATGTCTCGTAACGTTTCAGAGTAGCAATGATGATCTATGTTTGAAAACGAGTGCTTGCATGTAAACTTTTTGCAATTCATTTGGAACGTCTGCCACTTGATATTTAATGAAACGGTGGACCTGAGGAGAGGGTCCATAAGAAATAGACAGCCAAGTTTACTGAATATATGAACCATTGGCAGTCATTATGCTGTGATAGGAGATACGCAATCAAACAAATTTAAGATGCTTGACGAACAACGTTTTATTTTTTGTTCACCGCCTCATATTTCAAGAACTTGAAGAGTTTCTGCCTGTTTTAGAGGTTTTGTCAAGCAACTTCAACTGGCTATATAATTTACTCTTTATTGTAAATATACATGTTTACTACTATTGCGCATTTTGTAACCTGGTATCGTCTTATAGGCCCTTATACACGAAAGAATGACTCGAATGAGTATGAATGTCAAACCTGCGATGACTGAATGTCAGTCTGGGAAATTTCCGAATTACTAGCAGTCTGAATATTCTCGACAGCCTCTTGCGTTTCACTTTCCCCTGCCTCGACTTGAGATCCCTCAGCCTCTGCCTGATTCTTGATAACATCCTGGACATCTTGTAAGTGTATTTCGGTTGCATTTTGGGATTGAGCAGCAGCAGCTTGCATCAAAGCCTCGGCCTGAGAAGGATCAGAGATGAATTCGAGGTTCTTCCCGTCCGTCATCGTCAAGGTAACGAACTCGTTGTTTCCACCCTGTTGTTGCATAATTTGCTTGAAAGCAGCCTCCATTTCAAGTGTAAGAAGAAAGTTACCAACCTTAGAAAATAAAAGAGACAACAATTGATGATAAGAAATTCTTTAAAAATCTCTAGCCATAAGGGCAACACATATGGTACAATTGAATCCCAGCCTAACGAATCATCGACATTGGAAATGTCCATATATACAAGGCCGTATATAGATCGCGTTTGTCCGTATATACATATGTAGATCGTGTGTGCTGAACCCTACCCTTGAATTAAGTAAGTAAGTAAGTAAGTAAGTTGGTCTACCGTGGTCGGAGGCGACCCAAAGGCTCCTCTTTCACTAGCTGCTACCCATGAAGGTAGGGGTGGGCGCCACTCCTATCCCTGATCCAAAGACCACTTACCCTCATTTCAACCCTTGCATGTTGAGTGCTAAGCAGAGAGGCAATGAGTACCATTTTCAAAGTCTTTGGTATGACTCGGCCTTGGCTTGAACCCCAGACCTCGCGACTCGTGGGCGAGCACTCTACCGATAGGCCACGCAATACCCTTGAATACTATACAAATTCCCTCCGTTTAACAAGCTCCTTTCATGACGAAAGTTATTTGTTTTCCTTCGAAAATTGTTTTACCGGGATAAAACTATGCTATGTTGGTTGGGAGCTGGTTAAAAATTTTAAACCTTAAACCGAGAGAACTTGAATATAATTTGTTATTCCAAGGTTGAGACTTCTACAACGTCTTGACAAATTTTCCAAAGGAGGCCTTAGCCTCTTCATCCCCGTAACGAAAGTATTTAGAGAAGTTGCTCTAGCTTCGTGGTTCAATCCAGCTATCACGCGGTGTCAAGAGCTCAGGAAGGTTGGGGTTCGAGCCCAATCAACGGTAGCAAGGGGCAATTCACTGCTTGGAATCTCGTACACCCTCAGCTGGAATCTCTATTGTTTTGAAAGGAATCTTGTAAGAACAATTTTGTTTCAATAGGAATCTCATACGCTTTTTCGAGGAGTGAAATGCTCCTCGCACGGTAGCGCCAAGCCAGGTTCGAGGTTTCTGCCTCTTAGATCCTAGAGACAGGCGCTAAACACACCATTTCACGTTCATCCTCAAATAACCTCTCGCCTTTCTCCAAATGAGATTGCACAAGTTTAGTAATCTTACCTGAACATACGAAGATTCGTTGGATGCATTCGCAGTTGAAATGGCTGAGATCGACATATTGTCCTGACTTTGATCAGTTTGCATTGGAGCCACAATAAATGCAACATCTTGAGGAATGTTTGGGTTTGCTGGATTTTCACCTTCTGTTCAAAAGAAGAGAGAAAAATTAGTATGTTAGAAGATAAAAAATGAAAAATAGAGTTGAAGAAGTAAGAAATAGAGTAATTGGTGGGAAATTAAAAATAACACGGTTACGAAAAGAGATGAGATATAAGAAGAAAATGAACAAGAAGTGTAAGCGGAAGAAGAAGGAGCAAAAGCAGAAGAAGAAGAAGAAGGAACGTGAGGAGGACGGGAAGGAGCAGGAGAAGGAGAAGAAGAAGGAGTAAGCGAAGGAGGAGGAGAAGGAGGAAGAGCAGAATTAGGAAGAGGAGGAGGAGGAGAAGAGGAGGAGGAAGAAGGATGAGGAAGGAGACATAGGGAAATTTATGGTGAAAATACAGAATCGATAGAATGCCTCCTGAGTAGATAGCTATGCTGGAACGTGAATCCTTTCTTTCACTTCTACTTCGATTACTCTTGAATTTGCAGCAAAAATTTGCTGCGCTACGTCTCCTGATGCGAACGCAATCAAGGTCATTGCACGCGCAGAGGATTCCCTTTCTCAAGATGTCTGCCATCGTCCAGAAAAATTTCATGCCGACATAGATTCCTTGAAAAGGTCTGCTCTTGGAATTTTTTCCTTAGTTACGAGAATTCAGGTACAGCAATCAGGAAAACTGTATTCCCAAAATTTCCTTCGAAAACTCACAATAAAAACAAAGGACAGTGCACCTGGCATCTTTTGCAGAAGCTTCTATCAAGCAAACGATTACTGGGCCAATTATTCAGTTTCTTGGGGACCGGTCATTATTTCTGACCAGAGTGGGGACTGAAGAGAAAAAACATTATTCGTATAACCGTATTAGACATGATAGTCACCACTTATCATGACAAGCCTTTGATATTTAGTTGGGCAACGTTTCGGGAGAGATCCGTCTCCCATCATCGGGCAATGAGAAATGTGATGTCTTTCCTATTTATTGCAAAGGTTGGATCGAAAGGTATGGAATTAACCGGACCTGCGGGGAAGCTTGGGAATTTTTGGCGCTCAATTTCTAAGATTTGTGGCGCCAAAATTGCGTTCAGTGCAACTTTTTATGTTATTCATTATTTGTATTAGTTTGGGTAACCAGAAATATCTTGAATACAAGAACAAGGATATATTATATGGCGAAGCCAGATTTATTTATTGATATTAAAAAGGAAACTCAGTAAAATGCATGCTCTCATGGTTTTTAAGGAATTAATTGCACCTTTTATTACCAAAACAGATTCGAGGGTAGAGTAATCTTTTGCTCCTTTCAGTGGTGGGGTAAAAAAGATTTTATTCTAACAATTGGTGGGGTAAAATCTGTTTAAAAGAAAGAAATACTTTCTCTCCGGCCCACAGGAAGCCCAAACTGGAATGTGTCGTAAAGAAGCAATTAGAACACAAATACCATGTGTTACATAAAAAAGCATTTAATTGAATTGTATTGGCGTCGCATTACGAGCATTGAAGTGAATTGCTATAGTGTTGACTATTTGTATTCTTTATAATATATATATAGACATATAATAATATATATATATTATATAGAATGTGATGCCAATACAATTCAATTAAATGCTTTTTTATGTAACACCTGCTATTTGTGTTTTAATTGTTTTTTTACGACACATTCCAGTTTGGGCTTCCTGTATTCGGCCCCCACCCCGGTTATAAACAATGACCGGTGCCTAAAAAAATACGAGCAGAAAAATCAAAGATAGATTAAAATTACCTGACAATTCTCCATCCTCGAAAACCTTTTTTCGCAAATATCACACTGGTAGGGTTTCTCGCCCGTATGTGTTCGTCGGTGTCGCCATAACGATGGACCGCGCGGGAAAGCCATGTCGCAGTAATCGCATCGGAATGGTTTATCTTCTTTATGGACTTTCTCATGCTGTCGAAGATCTCCTTTGAGGTTGAATCGCTTGTGACATGTTTCACATTCGAATTCTCGGGCATTTACGTGTTTCCGTTCGTGATCATCCAAGTTAGTTTTCGTCAAAAATGATTTTTCGCAACCGGAAAATTGGCAAGCGAATGGCCTCTCTCCACTGTGTATACCTAAAATGGTGCACATTTGACAATTAATTGACAACTAATAGGCACAAATGCTTGCTACCTGTTGTAGGTAAGGTATACGCTTTTGTGCTTAGCATAGGAGTTTCTCTGAAAAGTTCAAGGCTAATATACCCAATGCGACCCCTGCCCTTTCTCTCAAAGCGACCACCCCTCCTGATTCCTTTTGTCAAACTCCTTAAATTCTAGCGAGTTGGCGACTACCCTCACTCTTCATGACGAATTTGACATTTGTCAAAATTCAATCCACTTACATAGCTAGAATAAATGTTTAAATAGTCAGTTAGTCAGTTACTTATATATTTATTAGTTAGTTATTTCGCTAGTTAGTTAGTTAGTTAGTTAGTTAGTTAGTTTGTTAGTTAGTTTGATAGTTAGTTAGTTAATTAATTAGTTAGTATTTAACGTAGTTAGTAAGCTAGAAGGCATAGGTTGTAAGTTAGTTAGTTAAGTAGTACGTGAGTCAATAAGTTAGTTAGTTATTTATTTATTTATTTATTTATTTATTTATTTAGTTATTTCGTTTAGTTAGTTAGTAAGTTAGTTAGTAAGTTAGTAAGTAGCTATTTAGTTAGTTTAGTTAGTTAGCTAGTTAGTTACTGTAGTAAGTTAGTCAGTCAGTCAGTCAGTTAATTAGCATGTTTAGCTCAAAGCTAATTCAAAACATTTCACCTTTTTGGGTCGCAAAGGTTTCTTACCACGAAAAATGCCTGAAAATACAGAATAATCTTTACCTTGGTGATTCTTCAATATTCCAAGATTTGACAATCTTTTCCCACAAATATGACAAGGAAATGGTCGAAAATTGTCATGAACTTTATTACAATGCTCCTTATAATCACTTGACTTCATGAATCCTTCAGGACAATGATCACACTGCCAGGGTAGCTTTGCACCATGAACGACTAGATGTTTCTCCAATGCAATTTTCATGCTGAATGACTTGTCGCAGAAACCACATTTGAATTCTCTGTCTTCTGTCTTTATTTTTCGTTTCTTTGACTGGCTTTCAGGTTGCTTTTGTGACGACTGTTCAACATCATCATCCTATAGGGAATATATCGTAGCTACTGTAGTTCCGAAAATAATCTTACGAAAAGCTACACGATCAAACATTGTTAGTCAAACAATCGTAATCTTCATGTCAAGCAAAATGCTTTACCGTTTGGCCACTTCGCAAAATAATTCTTTGCAAGTTTGTGTGTATCAAACAAAAAAAGGTTTTCAGAAACAGTGACGTTTTTCACAAACATTGCAACGCTAATTTTGCATCTCAAGAATACAGTATGAAATTAACAAGCTTGTGCATGCAGTACGAAATGAACTTGCCGACGAATTTAGTACGAGAAAGCTGACGAATACAGTATGAAACGAAAACGATGCTGAATACAATATGAAATGAACATGCTGACGAATACAGTACGAAATTAAAATGCTGACGAAAAAGCATGAAATGAGCATGCTTACGAATGTAGCACGAAATAAGAATTCTGATGAATACAGTGCGAAAAAGAATACTAATGATAATATCATAATAGATTAACTCTACCATTATTTCAAGATTGCAGCCTTGGTTGTCTTAAGCGAAAACAATAACTAAATCTACCTTTATCTCTTTACTTAAAGAAGCAACAGCTTCATTTTGCTCTGCATTTTCTGCATCATCAGTGATGCTCTGAGATGCAGCAACCTCGATGACATTGACATCAACAGTTTCAACGACAACTGGGTTCTTTTGATCTGTGTTTTTCCACCTGAGATTTCTTTGTTAAACTCTGCAGCTAAAAACTGCACAGCATCTATGTCTTCTTGGTTCAACTCTTCCCTTGAATTTACTTTCTTTTCTTTTACCTGCATATAAAAGATGCATGAATAAAGATAGTGGAAGCTAAACTTCTAGCATAAGGCTATGTCCAAGATCAAACATTGTTGGTGAATCATTCAAGATATTACTCTGTAAGCAATGTTAGACTGTTTGGCCACATCACATCATAAACTATTGCTTGGCAAGTCGATTTCGCTCAGTTATGTTTTTTAAAACTTCAAAATATTCTATGCTTGTATGAAGCAAAAAATGTTTGCAGGATAAAGGGTGTGGAAAAACCAATTTTGAAGGCAACTTAAGGATGGTGCTTTGGGGCAGAAGCAACCAATTCAGGGCATAACAATAGGAAAATAAAGAAATTTGCAAGGGGGCAATCCCTCCTGCTGCCCCCATGCTGCTGGCACCCCTGGCTGTTGCTTTGTTTAGTCCTGACCGATCCCCTGCTTAGCCTTAATGGAATGGCCACATTACTTTTGGGATTCAATGAAATCAATAGAAAAGCAAAATGCGTTGTACAGAGGTTCAGCATATTGCAAAGAGTAAAAACATGGTAAAACATCTTTGATTGGGCATACTTAAAGCTTTCTCGTTTGATACTACTCAGAGTATAAATGTCAGAAACAGACCCAATTATCTAGCTGATTAGAGCAGTTAGAACCAAAACAGCTTGGAAGTACATCCAAAATGTTTTTATTCTATTACACTTTGATATCAACAGAGCAAAGCTTTTGAAACTTTTCATGCTTGCCTTGTCAGACTCAATTTCACTTGGTTCCACTTTAGACTTCAGCTCTTCAGAAGCATTTAAGGTTTCTTCTGTATGCATTTCTTCTGTTTTACATCCTTCATCTACCACCTCTTCAAAGGACTCTGCTATCTGAGTTTTGGAAGATTCTTCTTCACATCTATCATCCTCTGTTTTCTCTAGAGTATTCTGCTGATTATCTTCTGTTGAAATAAATATGTTTGTAAAGTAAATATGTCAAGCCCTTTCAAAACAGCTTATGTGTATAATTAAATGCATATTTGAAGCAGCCCCATAGCATTGATACCTTTATATGTCATTGAAAATGCTGAAAGCTGCTTGATGAAACAGCACTATCCGATACAAAAATCAAGATGCCATGATAGGTATCCAGCATAATGTAAACACTAATGCCCTATCTGATATGGGTTAATGCAAGTTGTGGCACTCCGACAACTATCCAGTATAGTGTAAACGTGCCCCCTTGTCTCTTTTCTATTTAGTCTATTGTTTACCAAACAAGAGGGGTATGGGGGCCAGCACAGGGGCCTGCAGTGAAGGTCAGGTCCCAGGGGGGTACTCGTTAACTTTCAATGCTGGGGGGTTGGATCTCTTCTCCTTTTCCCGAGGAGATAGCCTCTAATATCAAAACAAATTTAAAGATATATACTTATTATTCTGTAATATTTTGATTTCTTGCATGTTGCCTCAAAACTCATCCGCTATGTACAGTTTGTGGGAAAACTTTCAGTGCCAATCCACCGGGAATCGGCCGACCGTGGTCAGTCAGTTTGAAGACAGGCCAGCCAGGCTCCTTGCATTGATTGCACTTGCACAGGCCAGATTTTTGGGCCGACTCTCTTCACACTAGAAACTACAAGGTAGTAGTCTGGTGGCAAAATAAGGAATGGCCTAAAGCAAGAAGCTTCGGGCATCTTTGTTGATTAGTGATTGCTGCTTGTCCGACAGACATTTGAAATTTAAAAACAAAAACTAAAACAGGCCCTTTTACCATTCATCTTCGCGCCAAGTCTGGACAACTTTCCTCCGTTCCCTGTGCAAGAAAGGCAACTATCACAGGGTCACAAGCTTGGGGCATCAATTTTCTTCCTCTTCTGAACTTGCGAGACCCAAGATAACGCTCAAACAAAGATGGAGCTAGAAGACTGAACTTTATTTTCCTTCAAAGCAAAGCTTTGAGCCAGCCCATTGGGCCCGAAGAATGATGTGAAAATATCAAATATGGCGAGCAAAGAGCAAGCCACTACGGATGAGATGACGACGAAGGGCTCGTGCCCATGCGCAGTATCATTCTTTATTTTTAAGTTGGGAGGAACTCACGCCTCCGTGTAAGGTCGTTGGCGTCCTGAATTTGGAATCGAACCTCAACCTTTTGCAATAAGAGCAATTGCGGGCCATTGTTGCCTAATGGTGAATCCGCTAAGCAAAAATCGACTTAAGCAACTAAAGTAGACCGAGGCTGTCAATTCATTCATTCACGAATTTCTGAATTCAAGAGAGACACCTACCAAGCATGCTGAAGCAGTCATTTTTATTTTGTTTGGGTTTGAACTCGAATCATCCTAACAGGTGACGCGATCCTTTTATCGATCTTTCAATTGGCTAAGATATGGAGAGTGCGACGGAGGCTTCGCAGTTTGAAAGGCAGAAAGTGTTTTGCTGCAGCAGAAGTGTAGGACACGGCAGCTTTATCTTATATTGCCAGATGCTGAGGAAGGCTGGTTGTGAGCTCACAAATTGAGTTAAATAACCTAGGAACCCCGTAGGAGAGTACTAGTTGGCTCTCTGTACCCCGAAAGAGGTTGTTAGACTAACCTAACTTCTCTTGGTCTTATCTCAACCTAAAACCAATTCGGGGATTTTCATCCGGTGAAAATACTAGAAGTACTAATTAATGGAGTTAGGCGGGTTGAAAGACTGTAGTTCGAATCATTCTGGTGTTAGGTCCTTGACGATAGTAAACCCGATGAGATTCGCAGATGAGAATTGATCGCAAGTCGCATTCCAAAAACACTTAATGGACCAATCATATAGTCAAGCCCAAGGTAGAAAACAGAAAAAATAGTGCTTGCATAATTTCTTAAAGTGAACATCGATATCGTATACTCTACTGTACATAGCGTCACATCATCACATACAGTAGGCTATATACAAAACGCCCGTATAATCGTTACAAAATCCATAGAAAATGTAATAATAAATTTTACAGAAACATAAACATGAACATAAAAATTACAATATACGATTACAGAAAACTCTGGAATCAAAAATAACGAAAAAACTAGAATTAAAGGCTTGGTGTGATAAAGCTTCAAATAATTGACGAATTACTCAACAGCAACTATATGAGAAGAAGATCATGTTTTACTCCAAATAAGCAAGTTGAATGATTTTCAGTATAGCATCGGAACCTTGGGGCTGTTGCCTCGCCCACAAGATTTTCAATAATACTAAAAGGTGCCATTTTCTACCAAAACCCTAAATCTCGTGTTTCCATTGTATAAAGTGTTCCTAAATTTCCGTGCCCCCCCTGACTTTGAAAGGTTTCCGACGTCGAAGACAGTTTCTGAAGGGCGCATATCAAAGGGGCCGCGTTGATAAACAATTTTGAAGAAAGGGGTTTTCGATATGAACCTATCATTCAAAGTTTCAATTTCCCAGCATTTGTACAATCTCGTGAGCGTTCATAACTGGTTTGCTATTCTAAAGGATCTTTTACTTAAAAATGTGACTCAAGGGTGAAGCTTTTCGATGCGATAAGCGAAGCATCTAAAGTGGAGTAAGCGTGCCCGATCAAACTGCTTCGCTCGCTTCGATTTCGAAGCTCACGACTAACTGCTAACGTTTCCACTGAGCTATAGAGCTCAATGAAATCACCCAGTAACTCTCCAAGTCATACAGCCCAAAGCTCTCCTCCCGTTTTGGATTTTGTGATTTGGCTTTTTGAGCCTTCTTCAGCACCATACACACTTGTATTTGCTTGTCATGAATCTAATGCAGTCCAGGTTCGATTCCCATCTATGGTACATGCCACTGGTGGAAAAATCTATCCTAATGTTTGTCGTTCATGACAAATAACCATGAGGCATGATATCCTAAGAAACGTTAACATCACATTTAGGCTATATGCAAATATTAACTCGACGATGGTTCGAGGGGCGACTTACCTCCGCCCCCCCCCCATGGGAACCATGCATCTCTCAAGCGATCAAAGGTAATACCTTTATCGAAAACAATAACAACAACATAATCTACTTAACCACTGTTGTTTGCTGTACGATGTACTCTATTTCTTCAGTTACTGGATTACGAAAAGCAAAGAGCGAGGCTGCCACTGGAATGAGGCAGTCATTCGTTGATATCATACGATAAGTTCCTGTTGAGATAATCTCAAATGATTGTTTTTCTTTCACTTCATCCATCGCTTTTTGCAATAACTGCACATCGTTTACGTATATAAGTTTGTAACAGTTCTGACCAATGAGATCCTGTGGAAGGTAGCCAAGGATTGCAACCATTCTAAAAGAGATATAAATGATAAAACATTACTTTTCATGAATGGGGTGTTTGGGTTTTACGGTAACACGGTTTTCCCAATATTATGGCTCGCGTTTTCAATTTTTTCCGAAAAATTACGGGGTTTTTCCGTTTTGAAAATCTCGTCGTTGAACGGTGTTACGGCATTTCTGGATAATTTTTCCGGTTTTTGATTAAGATTTTCCGTTTTTGGTACTGAATGCCGACTCAGCAAAGCTACAGGTTAGCCCGCAATGAAAACAACAAATTTTATGGGAGGAAAACGTCTCAAAAACGTGAAGTTGACTAACCTTGAGTTATAATAGATTATGTGCAATGTGCGGTTTTTGAGAAAATTTTGAGCGGTTTTACGGTTTTCAGACCCCCAAAACACCCCCTCATGAATGGCAAACACTATTTTTTGCATGAGTGGCTTATCACGATCAATGGGTCTGGTCTCGCACCGAGTGCATGATCAGAATACAAGAGACAATTCCGCTGAGCAAAGCAGCCCAACGAAATCGTCGAGTAACGCTGCAAATCATACAGCCCAAGGCTCTCTTCCCATTGGTCTTTACGTTTTGCCTCCCTTAAGTCTTTGTGAGTACACATTTTTTTTTTAATAAGCAACCGCTAAATAAGCAACTAGGGCTGAACTGACCTTAACATTAAGCAACTTGAGGGCTCAATTGAATTCTGTAAGCAACTAAGAAGTCAAACAACCAAGCTTATACGCTTTCTTGTTGTTAGGAAATTGTTTGTTTTGCATGTTGAGGTTCTTTAGCTAACGTTTTTCCACTTACTGTCTCCCAAAAGTCGTGTTATAGGCCAAACAGTTGACGATTCTGACCCGCAAAGTCAGGGGTGGTTGTTAGATGAAAAATGTTAAGCAACTTTTAAGCAACTTTGAGGGCTGAAATGTCTAAAATTTTAAGCAACTTTGAGGGCTGGACAAAAGTTAAGTTGCTTATTAAAAAAAAAGTGTACCATACATATTTCTGTATATTTATCGTGAATGAAAAATTTCAAAACGGACAAATTCATCCATAAGTGGCATACCAAAGTTGATCGCCACAGACACAGTGAATCGTCAGTAAACAGTATGGTACTGAGGGACTGTAAATTTAAATCTGACATATTCTCTTTCTCTATATCTAAGGCTGCTTCTTCAATTACCAGGTTCTTATTCGAAAGATTTACTGTATTCAGTTTCTGGGTGCTCAGCTCGCCGGGGTTGGGGGCGGTGTACGTGACAATGAAATGTACAGGGATGTGCCCCTAAGTTTACAAACCAACCAAACTTTAGGCTATTGATTTACACACTCAGCCAACCAGTTTTATGATTTCAATATGCCTTTGTTTACCAAATATTTAATTCTATACCCAATGTTAGATACTTTACACATCAATGGAACCCAGCTGTAAGGAGTTATTTAACAAAAACCCACCTATAGGAAAGAAAACACAACTGTCAGCCTACATGAGGAATCCCCCCCAGAGGACCACAGAGATACAGCATGAGTCTCGGAATGAGTAATTATAGCCTCTATACCGTGTTATTTCTAATGTACACGTTTTTTATAAGAAACCGGTTTACAAGAAACCTAGAACTAGACACCCAAAAAGTTAAGAAACTTTTAGAACTACGAGGAAGGATTTAAGAAACTTGTGGGGGTAGTAATTAGTTCTCAAGCATTCCCGTGTGATTTCTCGCACCAGTGTGGCTGTCAGCAATACTGTATCCCAAAGAAGGTTTTTTCTCGTTTCTACTGCAATTTATTTCCATTTAATTAAGAAACTGTTAAGAAACTTTTAGAACTAAAATTGGGCAAAAAATTAAGAAACTTTTAGAACTAGGCCCCGAGCCAGGTTTCTTATAAAATAAAAAACGTGTATGAAATTTCTCTTTTTCTTTCGGTCCTTTCTTATCTCTGTATTTATTTCCGTAAATAAGTGTATATAAATTGTACGTCGTTTCTGGCTGCGTGTCTTCGCACGCAAAAGTATTGTAACACCGGTTACAACAGGCGTTACACAGTTACATCGAGGCTCACGCTCGAAATTCTACTCAATTCTGGACTCAATTGTGATAACAGCGACTGAAAACTCACCTCGGGTCAACAAGAAGAAACTTGCCCTCCGGTGAACAACGACAAGTGAACTGAAGAGGTTCTTCTGAAGACAGCGCAGCATACAGATCCGAATTTTCAGATAACACGGTCACTTTTCTCGCAACGCCATGAAAGTAACAGCATGTTGATAATTCTGTAGAGTTACCCATTAGTTTACCAGCCGGTAACCATGACTTCAGTAATCCAGTGCAGTGTACTGTTTAAAAATAACAGAAAGTAGTAGTTTTGCGAAGAAAAGCGGAAAAATCTTGGCACATATTCAAAGCCGTTTTTCCGTAAGACACAGCGTAAAGATAAGGGTTATGACGTGCCGTTATCTTTATATATTCAAGTGCACTTTACTATACCCCCTTTTGCTTTACCCCCTGGGGAGTATATACCGACTCGTGTAAAGGGTCTTTAGGCCTTCACCAACTGTTAGGCAAGATACAATATCTCATGTAGCATAATTTTTTTGGTTTTTTCACATGTTTTTCACATAGTTTTCGTCCTATTTTGATGTGAAATTTGAAGAAACTGTGACGTCAATGAAAATTTCTATTGTTTCAACATCCAATCAAATTGCGAATAGACAAGGCCGGTACCAGGGTCGAATATGGACAGCGGAGTTTCACGTAGAGGCCTATTCACCCTGGGGACGAGGTTGAGCTGTACCAGTGCTGAGACAGTGGTTGCTATAAAATGGTTTCATAATTGCTCACATTTTGTTGGATTCTTACAGTCATGTGCTCAATGAGAACAAGGTAGGTGTCACAGACACGCGATGCATGTTTCCATTGAAATCTTGTAGTGGCAGAAGCATCATAAGGGCCGGAAAAGTTGAACCAAATTCAACTTTTTATGTCGGCACTTTTTATGTCGGTAGAGCAACTGTCCATCCACGGTAGAGCCACCGCAAGGAATGTGTTTTCATTAAAACTGACAACGTCGCCGCATTGTCTCAGGAGGGGGGCTTACCCGAAAACCCGGAAGAAAATTGGGACAAACCCGAAAACTCGGATGACCGAAATTTCAACAACTGTTTTAAAAATTTTACACGTTAATATCCTTTGTGAGGTTTAAAACCCGAAAAGCCGTACATTTTTACCGATTTTTACTATAATTCCCGAAACCCGAGCTACAAGAATGGCAAAAACTGTTGCCCGCTAAATATACTAGACCCGAAAACCCGCCCGGTTTTTCGGAAAAACCCGAAAACCCGAGGTCGAAAAAGGCCGACCCGTGAAATCCCAAAGCCCCCCTCTCTCAGCACTGATACAGCCAACGAGCCATGTTTCAGCACTACCGCTGCCACTCTCCGCTATATGGAAACAAGGTTTTAGCGTTTTACAAGCTTCAAACAATAAACCAATTAGCAGCTTTCAAATGTTTGAAAAATAATGTCTGGTCTTTTGGCCAGGGCCTAAAAACAACATATCATTTGATCATACCGATAGAATATTTTTTCATGTCATCATCCAGCAGACTAAATGTATCTGCTTTGGATTTCTTTGCTGAAGACACTCCAAAATGTTTTCCATCGTCATTAGAATCGAAATTATTACGAAATCGGCAATAGAATGCTCGCTTGCACATCGTTTTGTTCATCTCCTTGGAAGCATCCTCCGGTTTTTTACCAATAAACATTGGAGAACTCATTGATCCCATTTCTTGGACGGAGGTGAGCTGCTCGTTTAGCATTGTGACGTCTTTTGCATGCACAATATTAAACAGACATTTTCCAATTAATTCCGCCTGGCAAGGATAAAAAAATTCAAGGATTAGCCTCTTATAAACCCCATGTACACTACGAAATTTTCGACACGGCAATGATAAATGTTGGTACGCGTACCAAAAAGTGAGATGGTGTATTTAGTATCAGTCGCAAGGATCCCAGAAGTATTTAAGGTAAACGAATCGAGACGTCGAGACTTGCTGTGACGCTACTGTAGCTAGGTCTCGAGTCCCGACCCCGCTGACCTTCTGCAATACGTGCCAGCTTGATTAGGCCACGACGCCACAGCACTTTCTAAGGCAGTAAGGCACGACTCCACGACTCGGATACAACGTAGTGTAAATGCTTCAAGCGTTCCATCCGTTCCGACCCAAGTTTTTAAACCTAATCCGGACTATAAATGCGGTAATCCCACAGCACGGAAAAAATTGGCACGGAAGAAAATATCAATTTGGAAGATAATTTCACACAGCCATACAGGTAGATCGCTTTTGGTCATTTTCCTCGTTTATTCATGGTGACGTCATTGAACTATAAATAAAAAGACTATGAATGCATATTTTACGTACTGAGCCCTTGTTCTTCTGAAAATCCATACGTGCAGACATTCCTCAGGCGCGCAAAATTGGTTACGCATTCTGCAGACATTAGAACAATAGAGTTGTCGTTCCAGTCTTTTTATTTATAGTTCAATGGGTGACGTAACTTGCTTTACTTGTCCTACAGTATGTATCTCGTGGGAAGTTGTCCTTTTTCTTTTGAAATTCATAGATCCAACTCGGCAAAAAACTGCAACAGCACACAGACTGCAACAGTACACAGAATAGTTTCTTTTCACACATCTATCTATCTTATCAACAGTTGCATAGCTAGTTATTTAAAATTGGACGGGCAAAAGGGCGTGGTCAAAGAAATTTAGGGCGTGGTTTTAAGACAAAGTCGTACCTTACGGCATAGTCAATAGAAGTGGTCTGGAAGCATCACTCATGATGTCCTCACTTCTATTGACTATGCTTACGGCATTTTTGAAATTATATTAAGCCTTTATGAAAACCTTTCTTTGCGATGACTTGTGGGGCCTACCGCCCTCTAGTGCCCCATAGCTACGTCACTGCCTATCGATACAAGATAACAAGGTCATGGCTCCGCGAAAAGTTTGGAACGGTGACATATGGACTCTGTGGCGCAGTGGTTAACGTGCAGGGCTCACAACGAGAATGTTGTGGGTTCAAGCCACGGTCTTTCCACTGGTGGTTGCATAAATAACAACCTTGGGCAAGTTGTTAACACAAATGTGCCTCTCTCTAACCAGGTGTATAAATGGGTAACTAGTTGGTAGTTATAAGCGCCGTGTGTGGCTGCACCCTGCTATATGCTATAGGCATCCAGACCAGCGGTAAAGTTTAAAGTCGACTGAGTAGCCCTAGGCTAGTAGTAGACTCAAAAAAGGCAACTTTACTTTACTTTATAATAGTTGAGAATAAAATGAGCTATACCGGTGAAAAATTCAAGATTTCTTTAACTTTGTCGGACATGTATAGGATTTGTAATCGATCACTGCTGACAACAAATAGAAAGCCTTTGGTTGCATTTTCCAACAAACTTTCCATTTCTTTCTCTTCCATATGAGAAGGCTTGTAACGGCTTGCTGCTGCAGAACTTTGCTCGCTTTTTACTGTGAAAAGAAGTCAGAAGATTAGGGAAAGCTCGTAAGAAAATCGGTACATAGTACATACTAGACTTATTACATTCGTCGTAGTCTACGCCCCTCCACACTTCACCACCCCGCTACAACTCCACTCTGAGGAAACAGCTGTATGTTGTTGTAGTTGTTAGAAGCTGTTTCCGATAGAGTGGGAGGAAGGTAATAAGTCTAAGTACATACTAGAATTTATACGTAGTGTTGTTAATATTTCGCCCTGGTATTCAGGGGTTCTTCAGAGCTAAAACCTGGTTCTCGCACATCGCAGACCATCGGCATGGCCTTGCAATGCTTGCGACATATGAGATTATGAATTTTCAATGATCAGCGACCATCGGCGACCGTCCCCGATGAACCAAAAAATTTTGTTTCTTGCGATTATCGACGACGGAAAATCCACATGAAAACATCATCGGCGATCATTTCTGGGTCATATCAGAACGAGGTTCTTAGTTTTCTGGGTCACACGTGGCAGCACAGAGGACGGAGGGTCATTCATCATCGCAGACAGGCAGCATATGTTAACACTAGTCGGTAATGATCGCAGACGGTCGCCGACTGTCTGCGATCTAGTTTGCGACATATGAGAACCAAGGTTAAATTGAAATCCCTCTCTCCCTGCATCAATTTTAATTTCTCTCTGAAGAAGCCCTGAATGCGACATATTAGCACCACTATTTAACTTTTTCTATTTCTGTGTCTTATCTGCCGTTTTGTGTCGTTCCTGAAATCAATCTACGTCTTCGGCACAAGCGTCTCTAGATCCGGCGGACTGACTATTGTCTGTCCTTTTCTTCGATATTATAATAATATTTAGGTCAAAGTCAAGGTCGACATAAAGGTCAAAGTCAAGGTCGCGTAAAGGTCAAAGAAAAACGTCAGAGTCAACAGCAAGTTTGACTCGGGTTAAAAATCCAGGTCAAGGTCAATATAGTAAAAGAAATCAGTTATTCCAAGGTCAGCTTCAGAGTAAAGGTCCAGAAGGTCAAATTCAAGGATTTTTCAAGACAATTCAAGATGATTTTCAAGGACAGAGCGATCAACGTTGATGTCTTTATTGGTTTCAATTACAAAAGAAGTTGAGAACTTCCAATCATGTCAGCATTGCAAACGATTTGTTTGCTTGAAAACGATCTAATTTAAGAAAAAAAGAGACGAGCAAAAATAATGTGATATAGTTGTTTTTACATACATCCGAGAATCCGTAAATGTTGAACTGCAACTTTCAGCACAGTAAGTTTATCAGGTTTTCGATCTGAAGGACAGCCAGTTGGTACAAGGCTTGATAATTCTTCTATTAATGCATTGATCTTTCTTCTTCTTCTCTTTTCTACTTCACTGTGCTTTGACCTATAAGAGAAAGAAAGCAAGGCATAAGCTTAGTAATGATCCCTCCTAATAAAGGGGATGCGGCTGATGTTTCCAGGGTCTGGTGAAAATCTTTCCAGGGTGTTTCTGGGTATGAAAAGGGTGTTGGTCCCATTTATAGCAAAAGTAGAGGGCGTGGTCCGATGCCCTCAAATTGTTCTCCTACTTTTTAGCCCCCACAAATGAAAAGTACTTCCGTGGCCCCTGAGCCTGTTCTAATATCAGAAGAGTTAGTGATAGGCTCATTGACCCTAAAAATTTCTAAACATACTTTGTAAACTCCTTTTTAGCTGGTCTTCCAAATTCACTGTCGTTGAAGCTTCCAATGGAACTATTATCAAAACTGCTTGAGCTCGCAGCCCCTAAAATAAATTAGAGGAACCTTAGAGGTATGTCATGGAGTATAGACATCCAGGTTTCTTGCAACACTTATTAGCTAGCAAGAAAAGATATCTAACCAAATCTATCTATGGTTTTAATCCTCCCACCTTTGCGCTCTTTAGACTTTGCCACAGTATTTGGCTTCACATACCAGTCCCATTGGGAATGGGCATTGGGAATGGGAGTCCCGCTCCTGTAGCTCTACTGTCCAAAAGCAAAGCTAAAATTAGTTCATTTCTAAGCAAATAAAACATTTTTCTCAATTGATTTCATTGTTTTTCTAATTGGGCATTGAATGTTTCTCTCTGACAAAAAATAAGACTGTATTGAAGAAGTTTTGCCATTTCCTGTTTGTCTGTTACCCCTTCCTAAGTTCCTTGGAACAATCATAGGTTATTATGTTATTTCTTTTGCCCTATCTATCCAATTAGATTCACTTCCTTTTCTTGATTAATCAGATTCACTTCCTTTGCTCATCTCGCAACTTCCTTTGAGACATAAATACTAGAAGAGGGCTTGCCCAAAAAACTTATTTCCCCAGACAGACTACGATGCTACACTCAGTGACCAAAAATTGAAGCTAGAGTGAATTGACCAAGAAAGGCCTGGAGAATCTGATCTTGTGATGTCTAGAAATGTCTGTCCCTTGCTCTCCTGTCCAATAATCCTTCAAACAACCATGGCAAATGAAGTTTGTTCATATCATTTCAATACGAACCTTCCTCTGTAGATGAAGAAGTATTTGATATTGGGCTTCTGCCATAAGGATAAGTTATCTTCCCCTCAAGTGATTCCATCAGTTTTACTTATGCAAACAGTACCTAAAATGCAAAACATTTTAGATTTAAGCTAGTTCAGTTATGTACACCCACATGTTGTCTTTGCAAGGTATGAGGAGGGGTCAATGGGCTGGGCATGATGGTTTGAGGCTTTTCAACATTTTGGGAGTTTGTGGCTATTCAACATTTTATGGTTTTTTACCCTCCCTAGGACCCCCCTATGAGGTTCTGTATTGAGCCAAGGACTCCACTTTGAACAGCAAGGCCAGTTGGTGCTGGTAGAGTTATGCACAAATGTAAGTGATGTGCAACTGTACAAGCCCTGGTCAAACTAAGGCAAGCATTGCATCCCTTTGCACCTCACTGCATGTCTTTTCTGTTTCTCTTGATGTGACCAGACATGACACTTCATAATTCCTTTCACCCTTTGCCTGGAATTTCAAAGATCTGGAAACTGTTCTCCTCATTCTTCATAGTGAGTTTGCAGCCATCCTGAAGACCGGGCTTTAAAGTTGTCTTTGGCTTGAAGTTGATGGCAATCATGAACCCGCTGTGCAGTACCATACATACATTGTACAGAAAAAGGTTCATGCACACCATTTTTGGCTATCTATAGCTCCTTCTAACCACCAGACAAGACGTGACACAACAACACACCACCCACCACCTCATCACAGAAGACAGATCATTTTATAAAACCTTAGGAAAATAAAAAGAACAATTAACATAAAGGTACCTTATAAGATAATAATCCAGCACAGTACGGCCACGCTCATTTCCAAAGCATTTCAAGTCACGACCATCCCGTAGTACATTTACACACAAGACAAGGCAAGGACAAGAGGAAGCGAGGAGAAAAGGGCCTAAACTCGAATAACAATTGCCTCCTCCCACACGTATAATTAAAGAATGCGAGAAACCTTTTGAAGACTTCAACAGATGCTTTATAGCATATCTCACCTTCAGCACAGATGTTTTTCCACTGAAGTGCTTTTTAATTCTGGGAAATTGGGGTCTTGTTGAAGTGGAAGCACTTCTTTTCAAGTTGTTTTGACAGCCTATGAAGTGACGTCAGTACAAAATGAGCAAACAGCAGCAGCAACAACATTCTCCTTCTGAGAATGAGACCCAGTCCAAACGATAAAACATTGAAAACATTGTCAAACATTTGGAATTTGCTTATTAAGCAACTTTTGAACGTTTAACCACGTCACAAAACATTGCTTCACAAGCATAAATTTAAAGCAGGATTCGCTTGAAGCCTGAAGTGCTTGTAGGATTCGTGTCGCGATGTTTTTGAAAAAGTTCAAAAACTTGCTACGCGGCCAATGGTAAAACATTTTGCTTTACAAGCGAATTTCAATGTTTCACAAACAGAAACAATGTTCGATTCTATGGCGCAAGTGCATGAGCACGAATGTGGTGCGGAGCATGGGTTGCAACAGAATAACAACCAATAAACAAACACGCTGATTCAACTTTTTTCATATGAAATTTAACATTTTCATACTGTCAGTCTGTTTAATTATATATTCCTTATTAATATTGCAAAATAATTTCGCTAGTTATACAGAACTTCAGGGTTGTGAGGAAGGCGGGATCATTTTGCACCCAAAACCATAGCTAGTGGATGGCGTGGATGATACACTCTACTCGCTAACTGCGCACCAACATACTTAAAAGCTGTTTTGTCAAGAGGGCTTTTGTAAGTTCCATTATCTATAAGAGGTCTCGTTTTAATAAAACGAGTGTAATCACACATTACCAAAGCCCCACAAGGGGGGGGGAGAGCGAAATCAAGCAATCGAAGGCAATTGTTGTACGATTCACGCAATCACACACGATCAAACTTCATTTTCACGTGCACAATTCTGCACGAGTTTCTCTCCGAAACTTTGAGCAAGATTTCTCTTTAAGGCTGCTTTGCTTAATATAACTAAAGGATTTGTTATGAAAAATTCTTTCCAAGACAAGTTAGTAACAGGGGGAAAAATAACAAAACTAAGATTTTCGGGGCTTATCAATTTATTACATGCGCAAGTTAAAGAAACATGGTTAGTTGACGATGCTAGGTGGGTCAAAGGGCCAAAAGACACCCCAAAAACACCCCATCCCGCACCAATTAGGACTCATTTACAACCTAAAATAGCCAACGACAACACTTAAATTATCCCCAGTGAATGATGCAATTACAGCGTCTCTGTTTGATTAAATTTTGAATATTGAAGTCCGGTGGCTGATATGCAGTCTCCTAAGCCAACTGTCCTTTTCGGGTTTTTACATACAAGAACAGCACTGAAGCAAAATCCAATACCATCACGTGACCACGACGTTACAGGATTGGCTTGATCATGCTTTACAAGATTCCTCCGTAGAGGCCAATAGTCTACAGATCTTGCGAAGTACTTGGGAGTGCGCAGCTCGACTTCTTTTGTATTGATATCCTCGTGATCACATGCTTGCCTTGTAGCTGCAGATGAGCCTGCAGCAGCCGCAGCCTCACTTTGAAGCCAGTGCTCTGGTTGCACTGCGATTATATGGAAAGTCAAAGAGTGGAAGTGTATTCTTGTAAGCCTCGATTTCGGAAGCGAATCGGAGTTTTTGCCAAAGTTCTTCAACGTCCAGAAAAGGATGTCACTCATGACAGCTAAAAGGAAACAAGGAATATTTAGTTAGCTATACAGCTAACTCGTATAGTTTTTGAGTAGTACAAAACTTCAAAATTGTGATAAACAGCACGAGCATTTTCGGGCATACTTAAAGCATTTTTTGTCTGACACTTCTCAGAGTATGAACGTTAGAAACAGACTGAAACAATTAACTAAGGCGGAATATATCCCCAGATGTGGCTCGATAAGCACCAATCGGAAAGAGAAGCTAAATTGGCATTGTGTTTTAAACACCAATCAGCAAGCCGGATACAGCGGGAAGACCAATAGAATTAATTGAAGAGTCCAAGTGAGAAGGATATGTCAAGATAAACTATAGGGGGTATGGGATATTCTGACCCCCAAATGGGATCTCACTTGTTGTCCTCTCAAAGTCACAAAACCTTACTGCCAGAAACGCCGACCTTTACCAAATAATAACTGCTTTTTTGCTTGAAAGTGAAGGTCGAAAGAAAAAGGAGCACATTTTCCGCCGGAAAAATTGAAACAATATTCATATGATAGAGGAGACGTACCGATTTCCGGGGGCCACTGTCGCAGATCGCCATCAGTTTTATGTGGTCCTCCGAGCGAAACAGTGAGGAACGCCAGTTCTTGTTCATTCAGACCGATCGAGTCAACCAATGGGAATATATTATTAACAATCAGCCTCATCATATCCTGTTTGACCATGCTTGCAAGCTCAAGATGAATTGGAACCAGGGGCGTATTTATACTTGAAATATTGGGGGGGTGTCAATAAATTTGCCCGAATTTTCTCGTTTACCATAAAGGTCCTTAAAGTTCAATACATGAGAAATCCGATGAAAACATAACCACCCGGGGTAATGTCTGTGCAGTACAGTGGAGGCTGTGCAGTACAGTGGAGGGATCACATGATGCGTGTGGGGGGATAAAATTGAGTACAGTGGAGGCTGTTCAGTACAGCGGAGGGATAACATGATACGTGTGGGGGGATAGCATTGAGTACAGTGGAGGCTGTTCAGTACAGCGGAGGGATAACATCAGAACAGTGGAGGCTGTTCAGTACTGTGGAGGGATAGCATCAGTACAGTGGAGGGATAACATGATGCATGTGGGGGATAACATTAGTGCAGTGGAGGCTGTTCAGTACTGTGGAGGGATAACACAGTGGAGGTTATAGCGCCATCGTGCTGCTTTCCACAAGCGATTTCGTTGTGTTGCTTTATTGACTGAGAAATGAACGAGGCCTTTTTTTCTTACTTGTCTGAAGTTATGCCAAGATAAACATAAATAGACGAAGAGTATAAATCCTTTTTGCTTGAAGCTCCTCAAAAGCAGTAGCCCAAAAGCTACTTTGATTGTTATTTAGAAAGTTTGGAAGCTTGCCTAGTTTTGGAGAAGTTGAAACATGATGGAGATCTTGATGAAGATCTTTCCAAAAAAGATCGTAAGGATGGAGAACCAAGACGCTGTTTAATTCCTTTCAACAATTCGGGTATTGGCGATATCGATTTGCATTCTGAAAATGAATATTATGAAGATGGGACAGAAAATATTATTTCCGATGTGGTTGATGAATTAATTCTTAGCGAGTTTGCAAATTAGACTTCGTTTGAAGATGCTACGTTATCTAAAGAGGATTCTCTAAAATCTCTGTTTCGAAAGGTGTTTTTAACGACGTTACGTTATGAATGACCGAACTGTACTAATGTAATCCCTCCACAGTACTGAACAGCCTCCACTGTACTGATGTTATCCCTCCGCTGTACTGAACAACCTCCACTGTACTGCACAGACATTACCCCGGTGATAACTATGAGTGAATAATTAATTTCTTTTAGAGTTTTAACAACATTTTATATAGTATTTGAGTTGTACAAAACTTCAAAATTGCGATGAATAGCGGAATCATTTCGGGCATACTTAAAAGCGTGATGCCAGGTACGTAGGTCGTACTTCCCAGAGATTAGGTGATAGGATAAAACAGCATGTCCCTACTAATATTCGTCAGCATAATTTTCGGCAAAGAGAGGAACCACCCCGTGGGTCTAAACAACAACCCAGTCCTAAACATGATTCGGCCATAGGACAACATCTACTTGATAACCCAATTTGTGCGGAAAATTACAGCGAGGATTGTTTCAGAATCATTGGCAAAGCAAGATCTTTGTTTCACTTAGGGGTTTTGGAATCTGTCTACATCAAAACCAAAAGGCCGATTTTGTGTAGACAAAAAGAGTTCGTTTTCTCACTTGGACTCTTCAAATAATTCTATTGGTCTTCCCGCTGTATCCGACCAGCTGATTGGTGTTCAAAACACAATGCCAATTCAGCTTTTCGTTCTTTCTGATTGGTGCATTTCGAGCCGCATTTGGGTATAAATTCCGCCTTAGTCTACTGTTTCGGTCTGTTTCTGACGTTCATACTCTGAGGAGTGTCAGACGAAAAAAGCTTTTAAGCATGCCCGAAAATGATTCCGCTATTCATCGCAATTTTTAACGTTTTATATCTTAGAAGTGAGTCTAACTTGTTGAAAATGCATTCAAAATATCAGATCAAATGAGTATTTACATTTAATTCCATAATTTAAAAAGATGTTTTCGAAAATTTGCCCGAATTTTTTCAATATTTTGGAAATATTGGGGGGGTGTGACACCCCCCCACACCCCCCCAGTAGCTACGCCCCTGTGTGCAGTACAGTGGAGGGATCACATGATGCGTGTGGGGGGATAAAATTGAGTACAGTGGAGGCTGTTCAGTACAGCGGAGGGATAACATGATACGTGTGGGGGGATAGCATTGAGTACAGTGGAGGCTGTTCAGTACAGCGGAGGGATAACATCAGAACAGTGGAGGCTGTTCAGTACTGTGGAGGGATAGCATCAGTACAGTGGAGGGATAACATGATGCATGTGGGGATAACATTAGTGCAGTGGAGGCTGTTCAGTACTGTGGAGGGATAACACAGTGGAGGTTATAGCGCCATCGTGCTGCTTTCCACAAGCGATTTCGTTGTGTTGCTTTATTGACTGAGAAATGAACGAGGCCTTTTTTTCTTACTTGTCTGAAGTTATGCCAAGATAAACATAAATAGACGAAGAGTATAAATCCTTTTTGCTTGAAGCTCCCTCAAAAAGCAGTAGCCCAAAAAGCTACTTTGATTGTTATTTAGAAAGTTTGGAAGCTTGCCTAGTTTTGGAGAAGTTGAAACATGATGGAGATCTTGATGAAGATCTTTCCAAAAAAAGATCGTAAGGATGGAGAACCAAGACGCTGTTTAATTCCTTTCAACAATTCGGGTATTGGCGATATCGATTTGCATTCTGAAAATGAATATTATGAAGATGGGACAGAAAATATTATTTCCGATGTGGTTGATGAATTAATTCTTAGCGAGTTTGCAAATTAGACTTCGTTTGAAGATGCTACGTTATCTGAAGAGGATTCTCTAAAATCTCTGTTTCGAAAGGTGTTTTTTAACGACGTTACGTTATGAATGACCGAACTGTACTAATGTAATCCCTCCACAGTACTGAACAGCCTCCACTGTACTGATGTTATCCCTCCGCTGTACTGAACAACCTCCACTGTACTGCACAGACATTACCCCGGGTGATAACTATGAGTGAATAATTAATTTCTTTTAGAGTTTTAACAACATTTTATATAGTATTTGAGTTGTACAAAACTTCAAAATTGCGATGAATAGCGGAATCATTTCGGGCATACTTAAAAGCGTGATGCCAGGTACGTAGGTCGTACTTCCCAGAGATTAGGTGATAGGATAAAACAGCATGTCCCTACTAATATTCGTCAGCATAATTTTCGGCAAAGAGAGGAACCACCCCGTGGGTCTAAACAACAACCCAGTCCTAAACATGATTCGGCCATAGGACAACATCTACTTGATAACCCAATTTGTGCGGAAAATTACAGCGAGGATTGTTTCAGAATCATTGGCAAAGCAAGATCTTTGTTTCACTTAGGGGTTTTGGAATCTGTCTACATCAAAACCAAAAGGCCGATTTTGTGTAGACAGAAAGAGTTCGTTTTCTCACTTGGACTCTTCAAATAATTCTATTGGTCTTCCGCTGTATCCGACCAGCTGATTGGTGTTCAAAACACAATGCCAATTCAGCTTTTCGTTCTTTCTGATTGGTGCATTTCGAGCCGCATTTGGGTATAAATTCCGCCTTAGTCTACTGTTTCGGTCTGTTTCTGACGTTCATACTCTGAGGAGTGTCAGACGAAAAAAGCTTTTAAGCATGCCCGAAAATGATTCCGCTATTCATCGCAATTTTTAACGTTTTATATCTTAGAAGTGAGTCTAACTTGTTGAAAATGCATTCAAAATATCAGATCAAATGAGTATTTACATTTAATTCCATAATTTAAAAAGATGTTTTCGAAAATTTGCCCGAATTTTTTCAATATTTTGGAAATATTGGGGGGGTGTGACACCCCCCCACACCCCCCCAGTAGCTACGCCCCTGATTGGAACGTCTCTTTTGATTGTTTTCAAATGAACAGCCAAGTCTTGTAACCTTTGATTTCTGAATTCATCACTTTGGCTTTCGAGCAAATGAAGCCCTGATATTACAATGAGATCGGGATGATATTGTACCAAGCTTTCTAGGAAAAAAAGAACATGCTTCAGCTTCAGCTAGGTTATTCATAGAATTTTGATTGGTGTCCAGAAAAGTATGGTTTTTTCCAGGTTTATGTTATAAAGTTGCCAAGTCCTAAGCATTAGGCAATCCGATTCAATTTGGAAAAGCACCAATCAGAAAGTAGTGCTGAGTTGGAATTGTGTTTTAATCATCAATCAGCTTGCGGGATAAAGCAGGAGGACCACTATGGGGTTAACTGAAGAGTCCAAGTGAGAAACGAACTTTCTGACATCTGTCTACACATGAACTGGCCTTGGTTTCTATGTGGAAAAATTCCAAAACTCCTAAATGAAACAAAGATCTTGCTTTGCCAATGATATCCCTTGTGAGAATGAAACGATTGGAACATTTTGATTCAACATCACCCCATCTGTCTCCATCTCTGTATTCCAGAATGATGTGATACTGGTCTTCGTTCTCACGCACGCTGTCTGGTACTTGAATCCTGGAATCCAAAAGACCAGCTAAACGTGGGCCTACTGGTCCTCCTAGTAAAACCTGGTAGAGATATAAACGAATAGGACCTATAAGATTCGAATGAATCGCTGATGCCTCAAAAAGCAATATGAAAGCGAAATCAGCCCAGAGAACAAAGCGCAACGCCCAATTTTACATACGAAAATTTGCGTCTTTGGCAATGATGAGGGATTTCCAAGGATATTTTAGACGCTCATTGGAAATATGTAAGAAAACAGGTTATATTAGGGACGGGTTAGGAACAACGTTGAAATCATTGAAGGTCAGACCGACCCTGTGAAAATAAATTAGCCTTGACAACAGGCAGCAATGACTTCAACAGAGATTCTTTAAATATCATTGCAGTGCAGATTGCCTCTATCAGCTGAATTCATAAAAATTCAATACTCCAGGATAAAGTGTCACAAAGTTATTGTTTAGGGTTCTCGAAATGGTTATTAGAGCAATTTCAGGCTCTCTGCTTTTAAAAGCAATCGTAACTGTCAAGACGTTTCTTAAATGCAGACACATTGAGTTGCGTGATTTTTTTATCAATCTATTTAAGACGCCTTAAGACTTTCCGCAACATTTTTGGCTTGTAAACAATAATGTTATAGCGTTTAGCTGGTTTTTCTTTTCTTAGCGACGCAACACATTGAGACATCGCATTGTTTTTCTGCGTCTTCGTGTCAATGTTCTAAGCCCAGTCTTTTTACCGGACAAGCTGATTGTCGCAGCATTGTTGTTGCAGTATGTAGTCATCTTCAGGTGTGTCGTGTCGCCAGAACAGGTGAAAAATCGCACGCGTAGCCGCAAGATAGCAAATCTAATGAAAAGTATAACAAATAACTCAAAACTCACGCTGCTATTTGGGCTAGTGTAAAGCATCTTCAGTCCCATCAGAGCAGAGTTGCCACCAACGGAATACTAAAAGTAAAATATAATGCTGTCAAAAAGTCAGAGAAAGCTCGAAGGTCGATATGAAAATGTCTTGAATACTTATCAGCACACATTAAAGTTGAGATGCAAAGCAGATTTGATGAGGGATCAATCCTTACTATCCAAGTCTTTGTGAAGGAAGATGCTTGCTTAAAACAGGGGAAAAAGGGGGTGAGATACAAATAACCTGTTACTGTTTTCAAGGGGGTGACAAATTGTTACAGAGTATAAATTAAAAAAATGAATGTATATATGCTAACCTACATGATAAATTTGAATTAAAAAGTAAAAACTGAAATTTCTGCCGTCTTAATTAGTTTTTATGCTGCTGATTTGAATGGGAATTTTATGATAGGCACGATTGATACCAAAATGGATGTTGCAAGCAGCAATCCAGGGGCACAGGCTAAATCAAAAATTTTTGAGAGGTGTCCCTACATAGTGGGGGTGACAGCTATGATCAATGTATCAATGTACCAGCTTTTTTGCAAGCTTACGGGTCAGTATTCAAGACAACGTAATGGTGTACCAGTTTTCACATATGTGCGTGCTATGGCTATTCAAGTGTACCATGTAAAAGATTGCATTTGTACCATACCGGGTCAGCCTGTAGCCTGTCATACCATGTACTGGGTGCTCTGTACCAACATACCAAGAAGCTGTCACCCCCCTCCCACTACATATAGATGGCCAGTTTATCACTGCCTAAAGGAAGATTACACAGACTTGACTTACTTTGGAATCAGGAAAAGAGCTTGCAACCTGAACAATCTGATCATAAATCTCTTTCGATGCAATGAATCTTTCTGCAGCTGCACATTTGGAGAAGTGATGCGAAAAACATTCAGAAAGCTCATCAAGGGTGTTAATAATTGCATGGTCTTTTGGAGGTGACTGGGAATTGATTCCAAGCTTCTTGAAGACATCAATGGCAGGAACAATCAAATCCACGTTTGCATTTACCCTAAAAGAAAAGAGTTGAGAAAAACAGTCAAAAATTAATGGTCCAGAGCAGTATGGAAAGTTTGGCAGTTTTCATTGTGGTCTTCGGTATACAAAGAGAGGTTTCTTCTGATTTCTAGCAGTCGTATGGATTGAAAAACTATTGAAATTCTTGGGTGTGGAAGTGCGATCCTATCCATACAACCAAACCAGAATAAACCTTAAGTAAGGCCATTTTCTCATTAAAAAGCAGAATTTTGTAAAGGATTTTAAGTGTAGGGAGAAAGCATTTGGCATGGCGTCGGTATGCTTATTCAAATATTTATGAGAGGTGGTGAACAAAGGTTCAGGGCAGGGTCCAGCCTGGAAAACATGCGAGTTTTGGCCTACGCGTAGTTGCGACAAGATTTAAAAAATGGATTAATTAACAGAACAATAGGTCAATCAATAGGAGAGGTGCGAGCGAAGTTGCGAGTGCGAGCATGTTTCCAACCAGGGCAGGGGTGGTACAAGCTGTCGTCTCGTCAGATGGTGGGGTGAACCTGTATGGTCGAAAGAATTTGGTGCAACAAAGCACCCATTGTTTTATTTTTTGCTGGTAACTGGGTTTGTTAAAATCATTTCTGCGCAGCTGCACCTGAACTTTTACGGCAAAAGTCTACTTTTGGGGCCTTTGGGCATCAAAGGCCAACCTAGCTCTAGCTGCTAACCCCAAAGGCATTTTCTTACCCAACGGCAACTTTCGCAAAATTAGGCGACGCATCACCAATTGCGAGGTCAATGCCAATATAAGCATCATCTTCACGAGTATGAAAATATTTCCTTATCTTCTCCTTGTTCGTGAAAGCAAGCAGAGCAATCAAAACAGCGATCAAGTAGTGCTCCAAAAGCGACGCCATTTTGATCTATTTACTTCCTAAGCTCAAAGCGAGGCTCTTTCGAAAAAATTTTTCTGCAACAAAATTTCCGTTTGAAAAATTTTCTACAGAAATTTCTTCATTTTTCGTACAAAATTTTTGCAGTTTTTACAAAGTAAATAAACAAAGACACAAACATGTCTCTAGACTAATAAAGATTGATAAACTTATTGTCCTGAAATACCTATAAAATGCACAATAGTTTCTACTAGACATGTTCGCATCAAGGTTGACCAAGATTTAAGACAGTTTCATACTATCATTCCTATATTATTCACAATTCACAATAAGAAATTAAGACTTAAAATAATACCAAATATAAAATACAGTACGCAATGCAAAAAAGTTATGGCGAGGGCAAGTCAGTAAGAAGTTACCAAAGGGCTATCTGATTCTTTTGATACGTACTATTACACGCTTTTTTATAAAGAACCACTTTATAAGGAACCTACAGGTAGAAGGCCCGAAAATTTAAATTTAAACTTATACTACTTAAGAGAAAATCATTAAGGATCTTTTCAATGTGGAATGCTTTTTTTACTGCAGAATAATCAAGAATTAGAATTAGCCGGTTCCATTCATTTGCAGTCGAAAATCACATAACATAAATCGTACGTTACGCATGCATCAAATGTTTCCTTGAGTAGTCTCGAGCTTTGCTTACATGCAAGTGTCTTTCTATTATTGTTATGACACTGAATGTGCAGTTAAAATTAAGGAACTATTAAATAACTTTCGGAAATATAATTGCCTCAAAAGAGGTCCAACAATAAGGAACTTTAAGAACTAGGCCTTGAGGTAGGTTCCTTATAAATAAAAAAGCGTGTACTAACAGTTCTGTGTCATATGTACACGTTCTTCTCTCTACAAGAAACTCAAAGTTCAGTACCAAATAATTTTCTTGAAGACCAAAGAAAATTACAAACAAAAGTTTGATATATTAGAGGAGAAGCAAGATCTAAAAGTGTTAATAAAAGGATATCTCGAGAATGTGGTTTAACAGAGTACCGAAATTTCAGTTAATTTCGGTTAATTTCACACCTTTCGATCCGACCTTTGCAACAAATAGGAAAGAAACCACATTTCTCATTGCAGTATGATGGGAGATGAATCAGTATGATGTGCAGTAATGTGGAGGATTTTCGCAGTAATGTGGAGGGTGTTCAGGGAGATGAATCTCTATCTTTCAGTAATGTGGAGGGATATCATCAGTGATGTGGCGGTTGCGGAGTAATGTGGAGGGCTATCTTGAAGTAATGTGGAGGGCTATCATCAGTAACGTGGAGGGCTATCTTTCAGTAACGTGGAGGATGTTCAGTAATGTGGAGGACTATCTTTCCGTAATGTGGTGGCTGCGGAGTATTGTGGAGGCTATCTTAAAGTAATGTGGAGGGCTATCATCAGTGATGTGGAGGGATATCATCAATAATGTCCGAAACGTTGCCCTACTAAATATCAAAGGCTTAACAACCGAGCACATCAGCAACAGGGCAAGTGAGCAACTGGGCAACTGAGCAGCCGAGCAACTGGGCAACTGGGAAACCGTGCGGCTGCAAATCAAGCAACGGAGCAACAGTGCAACCAAGCAATTAGGCAAGTGAGCAACTGGGCAACTGAGCAGCCGAGCAACTGGGCAACTGGGAAACCGTGCAGCTGCAAAATCAAGCAACGGAGCAACAGTACAACCAAGCAATTGGGCAAGTCAGCAACTGGGCAACTGAGCAACTGGTTAACTGGGAAACTGAACAACTGAGAACCAAGCAGCCGAGCAAATCAGCAACACGGCAGGCAAGAAATTGGGCAAGTGAGCAACTGGGCAACTGAGCAACTTCTCAACGTGGCAACTGGGAAACCCTCAGCTCGGCAACCAAGCAACAGGGCAACCCAGAAACTGGGCAACTGAGAAACCAAGACATTTGGCAACTGAGAAGCACCACAGCTGAGCAACCAAGCAACGCTGCAACAGTCATGATACGTGGTGACTATCATGTCTAATACGGTGTCAGAAACATCCTTGATAAGTCCGAATATATTTACTCTGAGTAGGTACCGAAAGTTTCTTAGATTTTGGCCATTCGGTGCTGAACTTTCTCAGAGCGTTTCTAACAAAAACGCGAAGTCTTCTAATCAATAATAATCACCTTTACTTACTTAATTGCACGAAATTAAAGCGAGAAGTTAACTAACGAGAATTTATGTGATTGTGATGGTGTTTCGAAGCTGTGTGTAAAAGCGCAAATAGGGGCATTGAATGAATAAACTAATTAAAATACCTCGACAATTTAATAGTTCAAGAATGAAGTTTCAGGCGATATTAAAGGTAACTTCTAACTTGTTCATTTACTTCGAGAAAAGAGGGCTTTGTCGAACTTCAAGAAGATCTGAAAATAAAAATTAAATACACGTTTTTATTAGGAACCTTTGGTCCCACAAGCGAATCAAAATGCACCAATCAGAAAACGAAGCCAAATTAATTGGCATTGTGTTTTAAACAGCAATCAGCTTTCGGGATACAGCGGGCAGAGCAATAGAATTAATTGAAGAGTCCCAGTGAGGAAACTAACTCTTTCTATTTACACAGAACAGGCAAGATTCTGGGTATAATATCCGCTAATTGTTTCGGTCTGTTTCCGACGTTTATACTCTGATGAATGTCAGACTAAAAAAGCTTAAAGTATGTCCAAAATGATTCTGCTGTTTCTCGCAATTAAGAGTACTTTTTCTCACTTACTATATCTGATCGTTTGTATTAAACTTAGAGAATGCTGCCCACAAGAAGCAACGCTCAAGCGAAAGAAAAAACATAGAAATTTCTAAAGTAGTAAACTTACCCTTCATTATCCTGCTCCACGGTAAATTTATATACGTTAGTCTCGTTCCAAGGGCCATTGACGATTTTTTCCTGAAAATGTTATGGATTGATTATAAAATCAGTTACTGACATGTTTAGGCCTTAAATGGCTGCAAATATAGTTGGAACGCCCTAATTCTTCGTATAAATCATTTTCATTTTCGGTAAATCTAGCATATTCAAGAAACCCCTCACCGTATTAGACATGATAGTCACCACTTATCATGACAAGCCTTTGATATTCAGTTGGGCGACGTTTCGGGAGAGATCCGCCTCCCATCATCGGGCAATGAGAAATGTGATGTCTTTCCTATTTATTGCAAAGGTCGGATCGAAAGGTGTGAAATTAACCGGACCTGCGAGGAAGCTCAGAAACCTTCCTCCCCCTCAAATGTAGCAGGACAGCATGACTAATTATAGCCTCTCTATTGTGTTTTTCATTCGATGATTCTTTGCGTTCAGTTATTTCTTGCTTTTGTTTGAAGTCATTTTGCAATCTCTTCACGGGTCGCACGGTTCCATGCTCTTCGCCTAACAATGTTAAGACTATTGATGATTCTCTTAGCAATCGTGCGAGGCCAGTATTCGCTGGAAATTATAGCGCTTAACAACATTGTTCACACAGGCGTCCCAACCCTTCCGGCAGCCACTGTAGTTCTTCTCGCATTTGCAAAAAGCGCGCAACACAGAGCTAAACTACCAAAAAAATACACAGATTTGCTTTCAGAAAAGTTACAGAAAAAGCTAGAAAAAACTGCCTACCGAGTTCGCATCCATTTGTGTGAGCCTACATTCGGTGCATCTAAAAACAGGAGAAAAGAAAACAAATAGGGTTGATTTTGATAAAAGCAATTAATGTAGAAGGATTTGCTATTTAGTAGCTATTACAATTACATGAAGTAAATGCGCAAGGACAAATATCACACACGAAAGCAGCGATGAACTTGTACAACTTAACCTTACTAAACAAGTCGTAATCTTTGCGGGGGGCGGCACTCTATTTGGGTAGTGGGGATGTGCGGCCAGAATGGGTGACTTTCCTTGGTTTTACCTGAGAATGGGCATGCATTTTTAGTTTTTTTACCTGACAATGGGTGCGTTTTTTCAAATAAGTTCACCTAAGAATGGGTAATGTTCTAATTAACTTGCCAAAGCATGATTGATGTTTTTATATTACCTGAAAAAGCAGAATATATGGCGCACAAGACGATTTTAAAACAAATTTTTGGACTTTATGCTAAAATTCGGAACAACAATGCGGACTAAATAGCCATTTTGGGTGGTTTTTGTTGTCGTTTTAGAATTGGCGCATAAATCTTAATTACCTATGGATGGGTTTACGAAAAATAAAATTACCTGAGGATGGGTCTACAAAGAATTCCGCTGTCCACACACCGC
The DNA here is from genome assembly GCA_014526335.1 of Chrysaora quinquecirrha. NCBI lineage: Eukaryota > Metazoa > Cnidaria > Scyphozoa > Semaeostomeae > Pelagiidae > Chrysaora > Chrysaora quinquecirrha. The sequence goes on from JACTAT010000262.1 coordinate 671,831, forward strand.
CACCAAAATACGAATAAAGACCAAAGAGTGCCCCCCCGGGAATCTTTGCTGCTGAACTAAACTAATGGATGCTCAGACTACTCTCTATTCCAGTCTACCGGTCCTCAGCTTGGTGGTAATGTCCTTTCAGTAAGCGATAACTGGGTAGGAATGTAAGCCTAGTTAAAAGCAAGCAAGACAACAATCTTTGGCAGTAAACGTGAACCAAGTAGGCAAGCAAGCAAACTTTATTTGTTACTGTAGGTCAGGGGTTCTGGCAGCTATCGAGAAGACATGGACCGGCATCTTGTGCCTCTAGGCTGACATTCTAGAACGAAAACCCTTGGTATTCATTAAACCATCACGGAAAGAAGGAAAGTTGAGTTGGCAAGGTCACCTCTATAAAAAATACCGCTGAGGGGTATCTGAAGTTTTTGCTTCTAAAATTCTGGAGCGATTATTCTGGGTATCCCATTATACACCCGGAAGGATGGAACAATGGGTACAGTATATTAAAGACTTAGTAATGAGTATAGACTTACCACCAATCGGTTCTTTTCTAAGACCACAGGCTGTGCATATCATCGTTGTATGATGTGATCGCGTCTCTCCACCATTCTCAGTGTTACATTGACAACTATAGGGCAAATAATACGCTGTTTACGTATATATTATTGCATACGAATAATATCCATATTGTTCCTTCATATTCTACGATCCCGGACGCAACTTGCTCAAACTTGATGGCCTACGGCTACAAGAAAGCTCTCCCCACATGACAAGGAAAATATACAACCCCTCTTTCCTCTGTTAATGTCCTGACTTTTTTATGCAAAAGAATGCTTTTAAGTCTTTTTTATCCATCTTAAAACCAAATCAGCATTAGCGGGGAACGGTACTGAACCCTTGACATGCCTAAAGGCTGCTGAGTTTTGTTAGATATAGTAGGTTTAGGTTTTTTTATGTTACTTCTGTAATGAAGCAATCAATCATTTATCAATAAGGAAATGATTACATAAGCAAGTCTGGCCCTGCCAACTGGGCTGTCTGAGCTAAAGGGATGAGAGTTTGCTTTTGATTACATGAGAGATTTACCCCAGGGTTGAGAAAACAATTTGGCGGGAAACTTGATTCACAGTAATATGGTGTGCTGTAAGCATGCGCAGTTACAAAAGTTTCGAAGACAGACCTGTCCCCAGCACTGCTATGCGATAACATGTGCAAAATGTCACATTACCAGCCCTGGTAACAGGGCCAGCCCCGTTGTGCCATGATGGGAAATCAGCTACAAGGGCTGGCCTGTTATCATGAAATTGGCATTTCAATTTATTACACAATTCCTATTGGCAAAGGGATCTCGCCCAAAATCGTCCACCTCGGCCAGCAGGGCCAGCCCTCCTCGTGTAATCAGGCCCTAAGTCATACGATTCTTACCATTGTTCGGGGACATCTCGGTCTCTGGTTAAATTGACGTCATTTTCATGAGGTTTGTAGTGGCTGATTGCCATCTCAGCGAATCCTTTTCCATGTGGGCCTCGCATTCGAATAAACTCGATATGATCATGATCTGAAGCGATCCAGCCGAGGGACATCTTCTTAGCTAACTTCAAACCAAAGCTGCCCTGAAAAAATTGACAAACACATCATTCGAGTCAGCTCGAAATTTTGCTAGGCTTTAAGTTTAGCATACCGAAAAACAACAAAAATAGGTTTTTTCTTGCATCAAAGAATACTTAGTCGGTGACCAGTCAAAGCATGGGAATCCTAATCTAGAAGGCGTTACACGAAAAAGCATTAAGTTGAATTGCATTGGCGTCACATTACAAGCATTGAAGTGAATGGCCTTGATTTTATGTATAACATTATCAATATCTTTAATCTTACGATAGAAATAGCGAAATTCTCCAAATTTATATCATGGTTATTGTTTTTGCTTTTGCTTTTGTTTTAGATCTCAGTAGTAGGTTAACTAATTGAGTCCTCGACCCTGGCTATGGCGCTGACGTAGCTGGGTAGCTGGGGCCTCGAACTCCAATCCCACTGAGCCTCCTTCACCACGATCCAGGTAGATTAGGCCACAACACCAGAGCACCTTCAATTGAGTAAATTACAGTGCAATAGAAAGTTAATATGAAATGGTTAAATGTTTCTTAGACAGGGAGGCATGCAATAGACCGTCAGGGCTAGGGAGATTAGGGAGGCTAGAGGCGAATGAGACGTCTGTACACTCCGTGAAACGAGTACATACTGATTACATGACAGTTAGTATTAGTTGTTTCATTTATATTACTGTAGGTTTTGTAGCCTTCTAGTTATGTTAGTTGTGTAATCTTTAATGATAAGCTTGCTAAAAAAAAAACACACAGTATTCTTGTAATTCTTTACATATACTTCAAAATTTTATCACATATATGTATTTTTTTCTATTAAACTTAATTTTAAGCGGTCCAAGCTAGATTAGCTCTGCTTTTCTTGGGTCGTACAGATTTACATCCTTTTTATATTAATCATATTGTAGTTGTAACGATATTTTTCTGCAAATAAAATTGAATTGAAAAAATTGAATTGAATTGAATTCAACAAACCATACCTTGCTATCAAACACCTTTTTCAGAGCATCGTATCCTACTGAACCAAGAAATATTACAGCATTGGTACCAGATGCCTAAAAAAGGTTTGAAGAAAAACGATGTCATCTTTCAAATTTATTTCAGAAGAAAACCCGTGCAGCTTATAATACATGATATGGTCTCAGTAGTAGTAGTAACACTAAACTTCGTCCATGCAATAAACTTTAAAAATAATAACCTACCTAAAGCATTTAAAGACTTTTTCGTAACAAATGAAAGTAAGTATGACTATAAAACACGCCAATGTAAGGACTTTCAAATAAAATTAGATCTTTAGTAGTCTAAATGCACCAAAGCTGTCAATGATGTTTATCTTTATAGAAATTATTAATTCCTATTTCTCCCTTAGTTTTTAGTTGGCGGCTCGAGCTAGATAGGCAATGCCTTCTCGAATCGCGTAGAATACAGTACTTATTTTATTAATCAGATTATGAAGCTTGTAAAACTAAGTTGTATTCTACAAAAAAAGTTGAATTGAATTGAATAGAGTAGTAGACCTGGTTTGCATATTCAGAGAGGCAAGTCTTTTAAGAGACAAATCTTTCAAATCACAAGATGAATTCAGGGTTCTGTTATCTATGGCTTTAGTACCAACTGAGTTTTAAATATTTGCTAAATCTGCATTAGATAATGCAATTAGATAATGAGAGACAATATCTTACTTTATGTTTTGCAACCAGTTCAACACAGACCAGCTCGTCATCTCGAACACAAAGAGATCTAAAAACCTGAAACAGCAGTCATTATTACCCAGGGTTTTATTACCTTGTATTCCTGAACATGTCATACAGTGGACAGTGGAGCCTCAATATTACAGGTACTATGGGCGTAATGTTATTGCCCTTTATAGAGAGGTGCTTGCATTATAGAGGTTAGGTTTATGAAAACCTATTTCTACCGAGGCTCTCAGGGTCACGCCAAAACCTCGAGGATGCCTTGACATATCTCAACAGTTATAATACTTGGGGAAGTTGATCTTTGTTGGCATGCCTCCCAATATGGTCATCTGGAGGTAAGAGGATCAAATATATGAAAAAACAAATATTCTAATATTTACACTAATACGTTTTAAGACAAAATCCAGTTTTAGCATCGATTGCCTTACGCTTTTGGAGTTATTCCAGAGATTATGGCTTGGGGCATTCCTCTGGGTAGAAAAGGGTTAAACAAGCAATGGGACAGAAATTGTCCGCTGTACGGAGGAATCCATTGTGTAGAGGTTTTGTAGGTACGCTGGTAATAGAGGTTTTGTGTTTAAGAGGTAGGCTAATAGAGGTTTTATTTTATCCACAAGACATCAGAAAGTGTGTTTTAACCAAAAGAGTTTAAAATCACTAAAACGGAGTTCTTTTTCCTCTATGTGATACCATTCTCAAATATGCACAGCAAATAGAAAGCATAAAATCATTTTACTAACCTCATCATAAGTATCAATCATGAAAAATATATTTGGATATGATTGCGTTGATTCTTCACCCTTGCTGTCCATCCTAGTAAAAAAAATATTTTTTTGAGAGTTTGTAACGGGAAATATAAGCCTATTAACAAAAAACTGAAAAAGTAGTTTACATAACGGTCTTTGGAGCAAGATAGATGTGACCTGCGTTCTAAAATCATAGTCCAGTTTATTATTCGTTGCCACTCCATTATCTTAAGTTAAGTATGGTTCTTTCCTGGTAGAATGAACAAACTCCCAGATACATCTTGTTATTTTATAAAAGTAGTAATCAAGGCCAAAAACACTCAAGCAGTAGGGAACACAATAGTTATTTCGGCTCAAAATTTCAATATCAAAATGGTCATCTTCTTTATAAGAATCTTAAGAGATTCGCAATTCAAAAACATCAAGCCAAACTACAAACTTTATCGGATTAATACGCAACCAAATCTGGAACACTATTCCCATCAAAATGGCGAATAACTCTCCGAGTAAGACAGTCCAGGGCTCTCCTCCCGTGTGACGTTGTCGTTATGTTTCGGCTATGTTGGGCCCTTCGCAGTACAATACAAATTCATACATTTGTCATAAATGGCAAATATCTATTGTGGCATGCCACTTGTCTTACCTCCTAAAGTGATGAGAGGCGTCGATTTTCTAAAAAGAGAAATAAATGTTGCATCAATATGTTTTGTTTACAAATGTACTTGGTGGCATCAGAAGACGGATAGCCTGAACAATAATCTGCTTCAAGCAATCAGGCTTCTACTCGCTGATCTGCTTCTACTTCAAGCACCACCCAGTTCGTTAAAAAATTGCCTGTCTGCTTGGTTTGTTACAACATAACACGGACAATTCATCTTGGAGAACCAATGTATTTGAAAAAGATATAAAGCTAAGAGGACATGGAGTACTAAGAAAATCTTACCAAAGAAGCCTTCTTAATTACTCTGAGATCACGGTTAGCCAGTCTTGTGCAAATTGTACATGTGAGAGTGTATTCTATCTGCAGAAAACGAGATTAAATAAGTTATAGCTTGTTAGGCTTAACATGGAAAGGTAGATTGTACAGTAAATGAAGGGAGATTATGTTAGGTTTATTGGAATTGGAACTGAGGGTGTAAGGCCAGTACAAATCAAACTTCCATACCTGATGCATAATCAAATTGAGATAAACAGTTTCTTCCCAGTTAATGTGGGGGTCACCAAGACTAAAATGACAAGAAATTTCATAATGTTACGCATTCATGATGCAAATTATGCATTTTGCAAGGTTATTGTGCTTCTACAGTATGATATAAATACAATTAAGTAGTTTAGCACAAGAGACACACAGCTTCAGGTTCAAGCTATATCATGAATAGCCAAAACACAAATAAGTCAAGCGAGAGGAGAGCCTTGGGCTGTATGACTCAGAGAGTTATTTGGCGATTTCACTGGGCTCTATAGCTCAGTGAAAACGTCCTTGGCTCTCCGTTTAACGCAGTCTAGGTTAGAATCCCATCTATTGTGGTATGCCATTTGTGGAAAAATCTATCCTAGTGTTCGCCATTCATGACAAATATCTTTTTCGCGAATACAAAGTCTGAAGACGTCCCCAATTTCTATACAGGAATATGGCCCCTTGTTTGTTCCTTTACAGTGGGTCTTTAAGTGTATTATATACAGTGGATAGAATGGATTTTAAGAATATTGTGAGTAGGTGCTTACCCTGGCACATTAGTTGAGTGTATTCTGACAACAAAAACCTGAAAGAAGAAAAGGAAGCAAAGGTAAAATCACAAGCAAGCACCAGTATTCATATATTCTTTTCACCAGAACCAAGCAAAGTTATATTCCCTGGTTAATACAGTATTGGCCATGGAAAAAATGGTATAAAATAGACACATATCCGGAGACTTTGAACACACAATGACTTTATACAGCATAATCTTGTTATAACATGTTTTAACATGGCTGCACATTCGGGCACAATCCCCAGGTTTCCCAACACGTAGCTTGTTTACAATGCATGCCTCTGAAGTGGAAGTCTTGGTTTTGTAATTGAAATAGGTAGCAAAAATATGTATGGGATAGGTCCGATATTAATTCAAGTTAAACGTAGATTTGTATGTAGTTAGTTATTTTTCTTTTGTGTTCATAAATCTATATAAAATTAGAAAGTCTCTCTTCTTCGGACACTTAACACTTTACCACACTAGGGAACCACAGTATCTTGAATGTTATAAGCAAAGTACATTACAAATGGGGTATTTTCTATCGTTCTGTGACTCAAAGGACAATTTAAATGGTACGTTATACCAAGAGTACCAAGCCAGTACATTACACACTTTTTTCTTTATAAGAATACAGTCTATAAGAATATTCAGGCTCAAAATTGCCAAAGAACAATGGAAATTTAAGAATAACAATGGAAAAGTTCGAGCCTCTGCAAAAATTAGGATATTCTCATGAAAAAAAAAATTGTGTATAACTGTAGATGAAAGTGTAAATGAATGATGATGATGATGATGATGAAAGTATTGTCAAGTGAGGTACAGGTTAGTTATGAGGGGTGTTTGGGTTTTACGGTTACACGGTTTTGCCAATATTTTCAGTTTAAGCTCGGATTTTCGGTTTCTTCCGAAAAATTACGCGGTTTTTCGGTTATCCAAATCTCGTCGGTGAACGGTTTTACGGCATTTCTGCCTAATTTTTCCGGTTTTTTATTAAGATTTCGCGTTTTTGGTACTGAATGCCGACTCCTTGAAACTGCAGGTTAGCCCGCAATGAAAACAAAAATTGTTATTGGAGGAAAACGTCTCAAAAACGTGAAGTGAACAGTAAATGTTGACGAACCTACATTTTTCATAGATTCTCTGTGCAATTTTTTTGAAAACGGGGACTTGAATCTTGCCATACGGATTTGTTCAAAATATCGCACGGTTTTACGGATTTTGAACAAATTTTGAGCGGATTTACGGTTTCCAGACCCCCCCAAACACCCCCTCATAAATAACTTAACCTCAAATGCTTTCAAAATGCAATGAAATTCGCAAATTCTTACACAATCCTCACACTCTTTTTGAAAGCGATTTCGCAAATGAAATTCGTTTTCGAATACGAATTCGTAATCAAATTTCGTTTGCGATTTTCGCAAGTGCGAATTCGTACGAAAACAAGGTTAAGTTATTTCTGGCCTGTACTGTATGGTTGGAGAAGTCTAATTTCCAAGGCATCTGGCTCACAACAATCATTAGATTGTGGTTCAAATCTTGTTGGGGGCACTTTCCACACACCTACAGTCAACCCAGCTAATGATCCTTCAGAGTGCAGTAAAATAGTACCTATTGTATTTGTGCAAGTGGCACATCAGTCTAGGGCACAAGCTGCTTGTAAGCTTTATAGCTGCCATTGTCAGAGCCCCAACCTGCATAAAGATCCCTAGCTTGCATGGAACACCTTTCATAGAGACAATGGAATGCTACAAGTTTTAAAATCCATTAAAAGTGAATGAATTATTTTGTTGAATGACCTGCACAAAAAGCATCTGGGGATAATAGAGGATATATTTTCATGATCAAAGGTGAATACAGCACCTTGTATTTGCTTGGGGCTACTGCTACTACCAGTGTGGAAACTTTCCTGGTCAATGTGGAAAGTTCTTTTGAAAGCAATTTTGGTGAAAACAATAGAAAACAATGCCCCTATTGTTTTGAGAACAATAGCTTTTGCTGCCCAGCACCCAGATATTCCAGTCTGGTCTAACTGTATCCCCACATTTTTAAAATGGTTCGGAAGATCAAAAGATGCCACCCATTATTTACATTTCAAAGATAAACTACAACTAGGTGACATGTCATGCCTAACATTGTCACACGTGGCAGGTTGGAAAACTTGCTCCCACTCGCAATCTCCTGCAGTCCTGCACAAAATGCTGCGCAGACGCACAAATGCTTCATCAGACAACAGAAACATTATTGTATCCACGAACTTGAGATTTGGAGGTGATATGCATCAAACATCCATTACAGTAAATATATGTTGTCGGCTAAACTGAACTCTAGCCAGATCTGCCTTCATGTTTTAGTTTCATGTCGCTTGTCATTTTGATTTCACTGTGCCACCACCACAACCTCAACCACATCACAAGAGACAGGGCAGCGCGATGAACACAGGTAAAACGCTCGAGTAATCCTACACTGGTGAAATACCGAGGAAAGTGAAATACTGTGTAGTATTTCACGTGCTGTGTCATTTCACGGCTACTGTAATACCATGAACTGTGTAATTCTATGTTGTATTTTAACTTTTTTTATTAGGCAGTGTAATGCTACACTGGTGAAATACCAAGGGAAGTGAAATACTGTGTAGTATTTCACCTGCTGTGTCATTTCACGGCTATTGTAATACCATGAACTGTGTAATTCTATGTTGTATTTCAACTTTTTTATTAGGCAGTGTAATCCTACAGTGGTGAAATACCAAGGAAGTGAAATACTGTGTAGTATTTCACCTGCTGTGTCATTTCACAGCTATTGTAATACCATGAACTGTGTAATTGTATATTGAATTTCAGCTTTTGTAATTACCACAATTAAATCCAATCAGAGACCTCAATTCACACCTTTTAAATATCACATGATTATTATTAGAGCCAATCAGAAATCTCCATTCAAGATGGCAGTTTAAAAATAAGGGTTGAGAACATAATAACTTTTCAGTTTGTCTTGCCTTGCTTTTCATTTTTCTGCAATTCAAAGTCTAGGCCAAAAAAGATTCAGGTCAATATGGATTACTTTTGAGTTAAGGTATCCTAGATAATAGTTTGATGTCAACAGCTTCCTCTGGCAATATGACAGCTGGTTGATTTTATAGCTGATAAGAAGAAACTGTGCAGTTAACAACATTAAATCAAGACTTGAAAAGTTCCTTTACAAAAGGTAGGAAAAATTTTAAAACTCTTTTAATATAAGAACTGATTTAGATTAATAGAATTTTATATAATTGTGTGTTTTTTGTTATATGGCTAGCCTGATAATTCTTTTGGTAAACTAATATTGAGGTTTTTTTGACTGTTTATTTCAGGCAAAATTTCCAACAGCTGAAGTTGCTGCTTGCTAGAGTTTCATCATTCCTTGAATATTCCAAGTGAGTCATCTACAACAAGCTTGCTAAGCTTTCACTTTTTTTATCACCAGACTCTGATAAAAATGATGACTATATCTAATTGCCTTATATTTTTTTAGAATGCTTTGAAAGAATTGGTGTTACCAATCCTTCCAAAAAGGTATGTCTATTTATGTTCTATGAAACTTTTCTTAAAAGTCTTGATGATTTTATCACAATTCATTATGTTGTGTTAGCAAATATTGTGCTAATTGTAAACTATAATTCTCTTACATTTTAGCTTTGGAAAAAAGCAAGTTATACCTTCACTGCTTGAATACGAGGACAATGAATGAAACACAAGATACATTAACTGTTGTTTAATTTGTTTTATTATTGTTGCGATTGGAAAGATTGATTACAGAACTCTTACAACATTGTTATACTATGTTTAAATATGCAAACTTTCATTATTCTGTATTTCATTTGCGTGATTTTTGAAAGTAGTAAAGGATTTCTGATTTAAGTTCTATAAAGACAGTGCCTGTTGTGTTATTTGATCTTGAATTGCATTCATGTAGAATTACAGCGAAGTGGGTATTACACCACTTTGTCCTTACACATAGAATTACACAGTTTTGGCTTACACTAAATGGGAATTACACCTCCGTTGGATTTCACGTAGAATTACACGCCATTGGCTTGCACTAAATGGGAATTACACCTCCGCTGGATTTCACGTAGAATTACACGCCATTGGCTTACACCAAAGTAGAATTACACCTTTGTGTCATTACAAGGTATGTAGGATTTCACGATTCGTCTAATCCTACGATGGATTACACGCGCGTAGAATTACACGACGTGAGTTATTACACAGGTGATTTCACGTCGCCTTTCACGTAGTATTACTCGGGCGTTTTACCTGTGGAAAATGGGCCTAGACACAGAGTCACTCCCTATTAAAGCCACTTATATTTGACAATATATACAAAAATACCTTCGTCAACAGAGCTGACTGATCTCTTCCTTTCTTGCTGTCTTTCGTATTCTTTTAAAACAGTTAACAGGTCTTTCTTTCCAACAATCTTCTCACCGTCGTCGTCGACACTGGCAGCCATATATAGCATTCTCATGACTCCTGGCGAGATTCTACTGAAAATGTCCTGGGCACTAGTTCCTCGTTGACGTCAAGAGGACGTCATAATTTCACGAAAACATCACAGTGACGTCACACACTAAAAAATATGCGCACTAAATTGTGAATTACATATCCTTCCAAAATCACGACAACAAAACTCTATGCGCAGGGATTGCGAGGAACTAAAGGCTGATTCCCATTCAGTGCATTTTCTCACATGCGACTTTATGAGGTCGACTTTTGCTCTGAACATGCATATTTCGAAAATATTCCTGTTTTGGTTTGAGCGCGCGATCGCAGAAAAAAGTAGGCGGTCTTTCTACTTTTGCGATCGATTGATAGCGATCGATTGTGCGAGCCAATCAGAAAACAAGGATTTTAATCAGATTAATACAGAACAATTAGATTGAGATTGCCCTCATTCTGAATGGAAATTGAAACTTGGCTCTCGATCTCTAAAAGTCGATCGCAAAATGTCGCGCACTCGACAAACTGCACAGGAAGGGAAACCGCCTTAATGTTTCAGTTTTTCTTTAATGCCCTTAACTTCTAAGCTCAATGATCAGTCGTTCAGTTCTTGTAGACAAAGTTACTTTCACAAGTTTTGTAGTTTGCACACTTTTTCAATTTTGTTTCTAGAAGCGTTGTTGTGCATGAAATGAGATGAAATGACCCCACTTTCAAAGGGTAGTTAAGTGAAGGATAATCCAAATACTTGAATGTCGAGTTCGAGGTTTGAAACATACCCTGCATCAAGACCCGGTTTCAAGAGAGAAAAGTGCGACTGCAAGAAACGTGGAGACAAACAAAACTAAACCATTAGAGAGGATGGGAGAAAAAAATCAAAGAAATTCCAGATATAATAAAATTTCAGCAATATTATGAAAGCAAATGCAAGACTTTCAGCTACATTCTCCGTTTACTAAAATAAATAGCCTAAAAACACAATAAGAATAATATGCTTGAAGTGCATGTTTGATAAAGAGAGCAATTGAGACATTTAATTAAAACTCCACTACATAACCTTCAAATTACTACACGAGTAACAATTATAGCTGCTGGACTGCTAGATGCTCTAAATATTTAAAGAGACCAAGTCAGTCAGTTCAAGAACAAGTCGTTGTTCTGTTCTTGATATAAAGGTGTTGGGTAGGTTTCGAAGAGAAAAGAGGGAAGAAGTTAAAAGCCTAACTTTTGCTCTTAGTAGCAGTCATTGTTAAATCTATTTCACTGGCCTAACTTTTGCAGTAGTATCATTCTTATAAGCTATATAACTGGTTCAGAATGCATAAAGTCTACATGGATGATTGTCTTAACCAATTAATCACAAGATTTAAGTGAAGTCTGATCGATAGATGATAGACAACTCGTCTCCAAGAGCATCAACAGTGACTTTCCATGGTGTTCCAGGGTGATAGACTAAAATTAAACATAAAAATTCTATGAGATCATTAGGATCAGAAAAGCGTACTGTACTCTTAGATGCCTGAGAGACAGTTTTTCACTGAGATCTAGAGCTCAATGAAATCGCCGAGTAACTCTCCAAGTTATACAGCCCAAAGCTCTTCTCCCTTTTGACTCGAATGGTAGGACAGCCTCGGGCTTTATCGCTTGAAGAGTTACTCAGCGATTTCATTGAGCTGTATAGCTCAGTGGAAACGTCATTTGCTCTTTGATCATGCAGTCCTAATGTAGAGTGCAACTTGTGGAAAAATCTAGCCTTGTGTTCACCATTCATGACAGAAACGTTTCTGCCCTGAAGATAGGTAGGGGAGGCAGCTTTAGTGTGAACGAAAAAGATCTTTTGGCTTGTCTGTGTGTGAAAATATTGAAGTAAGGACAACAAAATGTTATCGTGTTTCGAAAAATCGCGGATCCACAACAAAGGCCTGAAGTTCTGCAAAACTGAAGGATTTTAGTACAAACTTACATATCTTTCCTGCCTCCAGTTCAGCAGTTGTAGTAGTTGTGCAGTTTTGTTTACATTCATCGAAGGGTGTCAGCCTTATTTCCGAAGAACCATAAACTTGAGCAATAAAACAATTTTCAGTGCCACATTCAGGCTGCAAAAGGAAATAGATTCAGTCATGAATTCGGTCCTCATATTGTAATAGGGCAATGCAAGGCATGGTTAGCATAAGATCTTAATGAACCCCGAATCTCGTGCACAACCGGGAGATTTCCAAATAATCGCAAGACCATTAATAATCCATATCAATGAAACATTCTATCTTATTATTGAGGGTCTCAACATGCTGCCCTGCTGCTGGTAATAGAAAAGGATCGCTTAAGACATCAAACATTAACGATGGGTTGAAATGGGGAAGTATCATCTTTCTTATGTGCAATGGCGCAGCAAAATCGCTATTCTCTGGTAATAATCTTCAGACATAATGCCTGGCCTTATTAGTGATCAGTCAGAACAATTAAAAAATTACACTAGCATAAAAGACAGCTAGATAACGTTTATCCTGGCCTTTGGTGTCGCTACGCATTGTAGTAAGGCTTCATCATAGTCAATAAGCTTAACTCAAAAGGACCAATTCGTATTCAGCCTTGTATGAATAGTTTCACCAACCGCCAAACTCTCAAATGGCAGATGCGTTTTCGCTCTTATTGAAGAAAAATGTTCTTTATGAAACTAGATAGCTTCGTAGACACTAAGTTCTTTAGAAAATTGTCAGAACTGAGCCTGGGTATTCTGTGTGGAAGACACATGCTCATCACAGGCAACCAGCGCTGAGCTAACTCACAGGACAGGCCAGGTAACAGTTTCGTAAAAGCTTCAATACTGCCCTATCAAGCAGTTGGAATAAAGGCAACTTTTACGGATGAACTTATATACAGGAGACACCTTACAGACCAGCATATCTGTCTGCTGTATGTCATTTGTAAAACAGAAGAGCTTTCCGTTGAAATTCCTTTTTCTCCGTTGTTTACGAGGGTGCATTGAAAGAAACCTTCTATTACAGATCTCCAAATTTTGTATTAAATTCAAAGCACTGCTCACCATTTCCAACGTGTTTTTCGACTTCGGATGGATGAAAAACAAATACTTTTCCAAAAAAACTTCTGACATGAGTGGTATGAAATTAGGCCGTTGAAACAGCTTGCGAAGAGCACGAGTTCCTTCGCTTCTGCAGTTGCTCCTATGAAAAGACGAGATATGTTAAGGAATCTGGAACATCGAAACCAAAAAGCCGGTTCTGTGTAGACAGAAAGAGTTCGTTTTCTCACATAGACTCTTCAATTAATTTTCATTGTTCTTCCCGTCTAAAGCTTATTGCTGTTTGGAGCACAATGCCAGTTCGACTATTCTTTCTGATTGGTGCATTTCGAGCCGTATCTGGGTTTAAATTCCGCCTTAGTCTATTGTTTCGGTCTGTTTCTGACGTTCATACTCTGAGGAGCCTCAGACGAAAAAAGCTTTTAAGCATGCCCGAAAATGTTTCTGCTGTTTGTAAAATTTGGATGTTTTGTAAAACTCAAAGACTATATAGTAAAGGCCATCTACACGATCAAACATCTTCATACATAACATGATCACACATCGTCAAACACGTATATGTCGATGTTCAAGAACAAGCGATAAGTTATGCGTACCGTGCGTATAAGCAACGATTGCGTACCCTTCTACTTTGGAATCACTTTTAAAAGCGTTCCGATTTTTGGAATGGAACAATACGATCTGAGTCGTTCGCATGTGAATGCAACCCCTGAGCATACCACTCTGGTTTGAAACGACTTGGAACAGTACATAATCGTTCCCGTGTGAACTATATGTTGCAGCAGCTTGCATGTTACTTTATCGAAGAAGATCAAACTTATTTAAAAACACTTACCATCCAAATGTTTTTTGATCTGCCATTACTTCATCATTAGACTTTTTAAAGAAATTTTCCAATTTAATAGTTGGTTCATCTCCATAGATATCACAAATGCTGTAATCCAAATTTTCTTTATTTTTCAAGTAGAAGTTTTGCAAGAAAGTGTAATTGTATATAGCATTACTGAATGACTTTTCTTCTTTGATTATTGTCGGTTCTCCGCTAATGGCCACTTCTTTTGCCTCTTTTTCAGTTGCATTATAAGCCTCTACTTCAATAGGTACTTCACAAGGCTCACAGTTTGGTGGCTCTAGAAATAACGTTTTGAGTTAAATTTACGCTAGTTTATAGGTAATAGTCTAGGTTATACTTCTTGCCACTGTCGTGCTGAACTAATCAAAATTTGGTTCAACTCTAGCTTGGCAAATCCGGGATAAATCAATGCATTTACTATTGTTGTTGCACCAATTAGTTGGCACAATTTGGCAAAGACAGGCTATAATTTCAACCATAATTAGTCAGAGTCAGTATTGGAATCTGTCCTCTCATAATTTGATATTAAATTGGCATGAATGTCTTCGATGTTCTAATCTTGCCATCACTTCTGTCCTCTTCACCGCTTGAAGGCACAAAAGAAGCCAACGAAGCAGCTTGATAGTTCGGTAACTCTTCTTCATTTCGTTTGCTTTGGGTAGTCATGCTCATCTACTCTCTGAGGCACCCATCCCATCTACATGCTGGCCATACACGATAAACAGGTCGACATTGAAATACTGAACATAAGTGAAGCCAGCTCGGTTTTTACGTCAGCAAAGCCGAATATTGATCTAAATCAAAAGGGCTGCTTTTGAACTTACTGACTTCTGTTTTTGATGTCTAAGAAAATTGGATTGTTTGATTCACAGAAACTCTCTTTTTCTTACGCATACGCAATGTGTTTCATAGGTCTGCTGTAACTGGAGAATGAAAAAAATTCTTATGCCGACCTACAGAGTCGCTCAGAACGGCATGCCGACCTAAAAACCTGCCTAGGTGGGCAAAATTGGCCCTCGGTCGGTTTACATTAAAACTTGTGTGCCGATGTCTTTGACGTCGGATTAAAAGGGCTGACTAATGCACAACTATTGATACCAACATTTTTTTAAAGACCTCACACAGCACTCTTGACATTGCACTCAACAATGCTCGACTTGTTTATCGATCAATGATAAAACAAATTACAGGCACTCCATTCCATGCTCTTGGGAAAGGCCAAAGCAGATGCCCTCTTTCTGCTCCTGTGACTGGTCGAATTTTGTCAAAGGGGGCGATTACGCTCTCTGCAAATACCCTTTCATTACAGTATGTCTCGACTTTGGTCACTAACACCTCAAACAATAGAAATTTTGAGCTAAGTTGAACCCATTCCATCCCCTGCAACATTTGGGCACATAAGAGTAAAGGTAATTTTCTACAAAATTTTGGAACCCTTATTTCAAAGTTAATATCTAAAATTCAATGCAAAATCTTGACTCTTCATTAATAAAGGACTAGATGACCCATGCAAGTTAGGAGAGGCATAGCCAGACATCCAACACTGGAGGGGCAAAAGGATGTGGTCAAGGAAAATCAGGGCATGGTTTTTAAGAGAAAATAACAAATTAGTACCCTGAGACACTTAAGACACATCAGATTAAGCCTTATACATACAGAACCTTTCTTGGCAAAAATTCCGGAGGGGGGGAATTGTCCGCAATGCCCTCCCCTGGCTAAGGGTTACATATGCACTGCAAGTTAGCAACATGTTAGAAATACCTGCTTTGAAGAAAGGATTCTTGACAAGGCAATGCCATTTCTGCATTCGCTTCATATCAAAAACACTATGAAAAGGCAAACTGACTATTCTCAGGGCTCTTGAAACATAGTACGCCACATTACGGTCATGAACGGCATTCCCAACTCTTCTTGCTACGTATGGATTGAAAAGATATGCCATGTAGATACCACAGGAAATCAATACCAAACCAATGGTAAGCAAAAGCATCCACTTGAAGCATTTCAGGGTGAACCAGAGGAAAGAGAATTCTTCTGAAGATTTTTCTTCCCAACTAAAACCTGAAAAAGGAAATAAAAACATTGTCAAATACAATGAAATACAAATCAATGAAATTTCTTAAAAACTAAATTGTCTGGTGAAAACTTTTTGATTAGTTACAAAGCTTCCAGAGTCTACTGAGTATTGTAGAAGGGAATAGATATAGCATGAGTGGGATCTACTGGGATGAAAATTTAACTCCTTTTTAGGGAAAGGTTTAAATGCAGTGTTACATTCAGTTAAAAATTGAATTTAGCATTATTGTTAGCATCTTAGCATTTGTGGAGATTTTTAGATTTTACATTTCAGGGGCTAAAGTTTGCGTTGATTTTAGTTTCTAGAAGGCTTGTCAGCAACCCAGGGGGGCACTCAAGACTTTTGCATACGAGGACGTCAGTGCGATATTTTTGGTTAAACTTTTTTTCCTTAATGCTGATATTTTTGGGATAGCAATTTTAGAAAGGCCAAAATGATATTTTCAGGTTTAAGATCAGAAAATATCTGTGGAAGAAGGAAGAACAGAGCAATTTTTACAATATTTTTGGGTCTTTGTAGGAAATTTTTGAATGATATTTTTGGGTCACTAGAAATTGTTTTGCTATTTTTTAGGGGTTTGCAAAATTTTTGGACTGACGTCCCCGTATGCAAAAGTCTTGATTGCCCCCCCCCCTTGGGTCAGCAATTTGTTTACAAATATAGGCGACACTGCCCCCAAACCTAAACCTCTCACTTATCACGTTGATAAGCTGACTTGTTCAGTAAAATCTGGTCAGTCGTCAAGGCAAGCTGACTTGACCAGATGTGTGGCAACTTTCGACATAAAACTGAGACTTTCAATGATCAATTCAATTCACTTTATTTAAAAGGATGTAGACGAGTGGTAGGAGGGCTGTGAGCTTGCGCTATGTGTGCTTTGCTTTGGCTACCTTCTTGTCCTGAGAAACCTTACCATTAAAAACATCTGTTATCTTTTTATTAATCTCTTCATCACTGAAGTCTTTTCTGGCCTTTTCTCTCACTTTCTTGACTCTTTCTTTTAGCCTATCTATTGCTTGTTGCCGATCAGTCATCTTGGTAAAAAGTGAAGGTACAACACAGAGAACAACGGTGGGAAGAAAGCATCTGGGATGCAATCAACATCTTCCTGTTTCAACAACAGCAACTACAACACAGGGACAAAGTAACACGTGATTTCTGCATTAGCCTCTTTCGCATTTATTACACAGGTGGGCAATCACCGCTTTCCGACAACTCCACTATGGGGGCCGGCAGCACGGGTGTAGCGGAGACAACTGTCCCCTTGCTCTCATCAAATTTGCGAAATTCTTTGATTTTCCTAATGTGTTGCCCTGAATTTGTGCATTCTGCCCCGCGGCCTTCCCTCTGGCGCATTTGGATTTCGCTCGGTGGACCAAATCGGTTACAGCCCGCAATTCTTCCGGTGGTCTCCTCCTCCTGCTTGTGTATGCAAACATAGTTACATGCACATGTATATGTATATGCAAACAGATATTCCTTCCCATCTACTGTGGTATGCCACTTGTGGAAAAATCTATCCTAGTGTTCGCCATTCATGATAAATAAGTACAAATATGTGTGGTGCTGACGACAGGGGCGCCGGAAGCACGGGGGCAGCGGGGGCAGCTGCCCCCCCTGCCCTCAGAAAAATTGCCAAATTTTTTTATTTTCCTATTGTTTTGCCCTAAAACTGTTGCTTCTGCCCCCGCCGTCTTGCATTGCTTCCAGCACCCTTGGCTGACGAAGGCTCAACATAGCCGAAACAAAAAGGTCAAACAGAGGAGAGCCTTGGGCTGTATGACTTAGAGAGTTACTCGGCGATTTCATTGAGCTCAATAGCTCAGTGGAAACGTCGTTGGCTCTCTGATCATGCAGTCCAGGTTCGATTCCCATCTATTGTGGAATGCCACTTGTGGAAAAATCTATATGCAAACAGAGTTGTAGTTGGACCAGGCAGATATCAGAGCCAGTTAGAATTAAAAAATTTAAGGATATATTTTACCATTTTGATCATTTTTAGTTTGGAGGGCTCCTTGCAAATCAGCCTACGGGTTGAAGGACTACCTTCCTCTTGTATCTCTTTATATCAGTTTCAAAAAAACGACAACTGATTTTAGCTTACAAGACATGTTTCGGATTCATCATCCATCTTCAGTTAAATTAACGTTTACACGGTGTGATTATTTACAACAAAATTAATTGGCAAATTTACAAAAAACCGTTGCAATATTTGAAAATACAAAACGTAACTTAAAATTTGAAACATGTCTTGTAAGCTAAAATCTGTTGTCGTTTTTTTGAAACTGATCTCAAGTCTCATAGTGCTGAGAAATTTTGGTAAAATCTCTTTATATGCTTTTATATTATTTATCATCAGTAATTGTATTGGTATCGGTAAACCTGTATTAGTGAACCTTTTTTTGAAATGAAATGAAAATAAAATGAAATGAAAAATCAGCATAATCCAACAAAAATCTCATGAAAATGAATCAAATTTAATCACACATGAAAAGGCATTAAGTTAAATGAAACTTAAAAGATTCAATTGAACAAGACAAGCGCTAAATTACTAAGCAAATCGTTGCTGCTATGACTGGTTTAGAAAACAGGGTTCTAATGCTACAATAAACTATGTTTCCAATATCAGCGGTTAACAGTCTCTGTGATTAGGTTTACTGTGTGTTTTTCAATGCCATGGTTTTATTAAGACTACATACAGAAAGGGCAAGACTTTATTAAATAGGTTTAAAAAGGACAACAAAGAATCCTATTAAACTGGGCGAACATTAGATTGAAATACACGCTTTTTTATAACCAACCAGTTTATAAGGAACCTACATGTAGGAGGCCCGAAAAGAACGTATACTGCTAAAGAGAAATTCATTACGGAACTCTTCGATTTTCAATGCTTTTATCACTGCAAATAAACAAGAATTAGAGAGTCGGTTCCATTCATTTGCAGTTGAAAATCACATAAATTGTACGTGACGCATGTATAAAATGTTTCCTTGAGTAGTCGCGAGCTTTGCTTACATGCAAGTGTCTCTCTATAATTGTTATGAAACTGAATGTGCAGTTAAGATTAAGGAACTATTAAGGAACTTTTGGAGCTAAAATTGCCTCAAAAATGTTCCGAAAACAAGGAACTTTAAGAACTTGGCCTAGAGGTAGGTTCCTTATAAATAGAAAAACGTGTATGAGCGGAAAATTTGGAAACTTACTCAAATGAGAATTTTTCGACAGTAGTCCAAGGTTTTTCACTTTAACCACTTTTTTAAATATGATCGTTTGCTCAAATGTTGGCTAAGTTGAGCCAACCCTCCTCCAACAGGAGCCAACATACAATAAGAAGTTCGGCGAAATGTTTGTTGAGTGTTGTGTTGGTGACGTTTAGTTAAGGCTTAAGTCACAGTGTTATCCCTAAGGTCCTGGCCAAACGATCAAACATTGTTGGTCAAACATTTTAAATTTGTTTTACAACAAATGTTTGACTGTTTGGCCACATCCAAAAACATTGCTGTCCAACATTTTGGAGCAACGAAGTGATTGCTAATGCGCAAGCACGGTCGTCTTGTTTCTGTTGAAGTTCGACAACAACAAAAGAAATGTTTGACAAGCAATGTTGGAAAGGCAGTCAAACGACCAAATATTGCTGGACAAGCAAAAGTAAGAAAAATTTGTAGCGTGATGTTTTTGAGAAAGTTCAAAAACATGTTTTGCTTGACGCGAGCAAAAACCGTTGGACGAGCAATGTCTTTGGACGTGGCCAAACGGTAAAAAATTTTGCTTGACAAGCAAGTTTCAAATGTTTGACGAACAATGTTAGATTGTTTGGCCAGAGCCTAACAAACTTTATAACATAAAAATGATGAAATTAATAAAATTTTTTTTTATATCTCAAAGTATGATTATTATCAAACATGTCAAAAGTAAAAAGTCTAAAACAAAGATGAACGTCTTTCTAGTCTCTTTCGGGTTGGAAATATCCGTACTCGTCCTGAAGCTTGTCTCTAACATTCAAATTATCCATTTAAAGCTTCTACAGCTTAACAGAATACCTCAGAATTTTCGTCCTGCATATCTCAGAGCCTCGTTTCCATTTTGAATGTATTCAGTCAATGTGGACAGTCTTATCTGTAGAGAAACCCGCTGTATCCGGCACCACGCCCGCCTCTTCCACGCCAGCCTCTGCGTCCTCGGTTCCCACCTCTCCGTTTATTTTGGCCGAATCCGCCGCCACTCCTGAATTGGGCTTCCTGAGTTCCGTTGCGCCTTCCTGGTGGTGTGTAAAACTCTGATGGGCTGCGCTTCTTCTTGTCTGGTGACCCTTCGAAAGTAACCGGAGTTATTCCAGCTCTCTTTCGCCTGCAAAGAGATACAGAAGTTGTTACTGATGTAATTGAATTCTCCATGCATGAATACCAAACTAGCACGAGACTCGACACATTGAGCTCACTCACTAACTTCAAATAACAAATACGTCTTCAGATAAAATAAGATAAAATCAGAACTAAGTCTAACTTCTGCATAGCTTATACCATGTCGATCTATTTACACATAGACTTAAGGCTTACCTTCCTCCCACTCTTTCGGAAACAGCTTCTAACAACTACAACAACATACAGCTGTTTCCTCAGAGTGGAAGTTGGAGCGGCGTGGTGTAGTGTGGAGGAGCGTAGACTACGACGAATGTTATAAGTCTACCAGCACTAAAAGGAGGCAGTGGCAATTTGTGCAAGTGTTACCTCTGATTTCTTCAAAACAGCATTGCAGCATCTCACGAGAATAGCGCCTAATGCCAATATACACAATCATTGAACTGGGTCTTTAATCAGGACTAGACATTTTTATTTCAATCCGAAACCAACAACTTGAAATCACTTAAATTTCGCAAAACTTAGATGAGTAACAAAGAAAGTTATATCTACCGTTGTTTTCCAAGATGGCGTGACGACGCTTTTATATGATGGTGGATTGTGGAACAAATCCTGCCGAGGGAAGATTGAAAAAAATAAGTACGAAATAAAACTGTTTAAGAACGTTGGTTGGAACCAACCCTTTTCGAGCTGTAATTCATGATAAAGTTGCCAAATAGTCAGTAATTGGGAGGTATTTGTATACGGTCTGCCTTAAGTCCACTGAATGAAGGATGACAGTTTATGGTAATTATCAAGAAGTATCTACAATGCCAGCCAACTTGCTTGCAATGCCACACATGAAGGGGAAGGGGAGGTATTGAGATTATCCTTCGTCATAATACCCCCTCGCCTTCGGTAAATAATGTTTGTTTGGTGAAAGATAAGTAATGTTTGTGTACAAAAGATACTTGAATCATGAAAAAATATCCTTAAACTTTCTCAAACAGCATTGTTCCTTGGGGAGAAGGAGAACATGGCAAGCTAGCACTGCCTAGAATGGCAACAACTCTTTTCTGTTAAAAACACCAATATATTGGCAGTTATACCAAAATATTCGCAGTTATTCGTTGACTCTCTATGTTGCTGTGGAAAAAGATGTGGCCTATCGGACCTGCCCCCCTCGCAGTCATCATGAACCTCATCTCTGGATTGTTGGCTGCTACCATAGTGGACAGACACCCAGCACATCGCATATTCCATAGGACTGAGGTTTCGCATTGACAGCTTCAACTGGGTTCTGAATTTATACTTCACATGTCTTGCCCAAAAGCAAGAACAAACCTGCTTCTTGCCATTTTTGCACTTCCAAAGCCCTTATAAAGTGTTTGTTAATATATGCAAAATGTTGATTGTTTATTAAGTCTTCCAAATCATTTTCATGATCATTTTTTGCCAGTATGTTGATTGTTTGTTTCTCTAGTTTACGCCAGGGGAAGAAGGGGCAGATTATCTTTTGGCAAAATTGCGAATTCTCATGGTATTACTTTACATTCTCGAGAACATCGCTGAATATAGAGAGAAATGGAAATTTCTCTTACCCTGATTAATGTATTGATGTTGTTCGTTGTTCTCAATGCAGCGCATTTTATTTTGTTTTCACTTGATTCTAGTTCAGCCCCTGCCTTTCCATGTAACGCAGCTCTCAGTTGTTTGATATAAGCTTGAATCTGTCTTGCAAAATACTGCAATCTACAAAGAATAGAAATACAAATCATTAATAGTTTATCATAAAGAACCTTAAAAGAAGTTAATGAAAAATACACGCAAATCTTCGCTTTTGTTTTTGTTTAATGGCTAGCTAAAATCTGCTTTGATTAAACGGGGAAATCTTTAAAGCTGAAAGAAAACAACATGAACAATAGAATCATCTTCACCGTATTAGACATGATAGTCACCACTTGTCATAACAAGCCTTTGATATTTAGTTGGGCAACGTTTCAGGAGAGATCCGTCTCCCATCATCGGGCAATGAGAAATGTGGTTTCTTGCCTAATAGAATCATCTTGTCAATAATATACCTTGCTCTGAAATCCTTTAGTTTATCAGATGCTTCGTCGCTGGAAAGGTATTCTTCGTTCTAGGAAAAAATCAAGTATAATTTTAAAATCTTAAGCTGACCTTCGATTATACGAAAGAAGTCAATACAAACATCTCTTGCCATTCATGACGAATACGGTAAATTCTTGAATAAGCACCCTGGGGCTTATTTACAAAAATGAATTGTTTGGTGGGGCTTATTTCAAAGTTCCATAGTTCCTGTGTGTTTTCCACAGAATAGGAAAAAGGTGGGGGCTTATTCGAGGATTTACGGTGTACAAAAACATGTATCCGAAACTGGGTAAAAATTCTGCCTTAGTCAATTGTTTCGGTCTGTTTCTGAGGTATATACTATGCCGAGTGTCAGACGAAAAAGCTTTTAAGATGTCTCCGCTTTTTATAGCAAGTTTGAAATTGTGGACAACTCCAAGACTACAGCTAAACTAGGAGACTTGTTGCGCGCGATAGCGCGACACTGTATTTGGCGTGTCTCTCAGGATGGATAAAGATGCGAGTGACAAGCAAGCAACATGTCCCCGAGCCACTTGCATGTCGCCGAGACAAGAGATGTTCCTGTTGTCTCCCAGAAACATTTGCGTGTCTCTTGCTACAAATTCTGTTGCGCGCTTCAAAGTTTCCGAGGTGGCTAAACTGGGAGGCACCGAGGGGACATCAATGTCGAGTGCGACATGTTTCCTTGTTTGGCCAGGCCTTAAAATATAACAAATGACTCTATTGTACAAACCTTTTTTCCTACTTGATGAAATATATACAAGAGACATTCGACATATGAGAAGTTTAATTTGTGTTCTGATGATGATTCTTTTTCTTCTTCCTCTGTTTTATCTTCTTCTTCTGTGGGACACTCAGGTAAATATTCCTGTTAATATGAAACCGAAAACATCATGAATACAAAATGCGATGGAACTACAATACAAGGAATTGGGCCTAATGAACGGAGAAAACTCAAACACACGGACCCTGGCGGTATGTACGAAGAATGTTGTGGTGCTTGAGCGCTATAGATGCTGCGGAAGATGCAAAACTGGAAATAGATGAAGCTAGAATGAAAGTGATAATGGTGAAAACGATAATGAGGATGATGATGAAGATGATGATAAGGACGACGATTGTGAAAACGATGATGAGAATGACGAGAATGATGATGATGATGACGATGATGGTGATGGTGGTGGTGGTGGAGGGCGGTGGTGATGGTGATGGTGGTAATGATCATAATGATGAGAGTAATGATGATTATGACGATGATGATGATGATGATGATGATTACGGTGATGATAATTACGATGATTATGATAAAGACCATGATTATCAACATTATTATCGCCACAAAGGGATGCTGTTGCTGTAAAAAGATCGCGGTTGCTAAGAAAAATTTTGCGTTTGCACTTGATTTGAAGAACATTTGCCGACCGTAGACCTACACGGACAGGCTAGTTTGCCAATTGTTGGATTCAAACGAGTCGAGCTGGTTGGTCAACTAAGCTTGGGCGCTGCCCGGCTCGCCCGTTTGCATCGTCGGCATAGTAAACTTGCCTTGAAACAAACAGAGCAATAATAGTTATTTGCATTTATGGTGCCTATACCAAGCGCAGTAGCTGGGTCCATTTCAAATAGGACGGACAACGTAGCCTGCAGGCACTTATCTATTGCTAAATACTAATCCATACTTACAGTCAATTTGTTGAATATTGTGTCGATTGATTCTTTCGCTGCATCGTCTGTGACGTATGGAGATACCTCGACAAGTGTTTTCAACAGCTCCAGTCTGAAGTCACCGAATTCACCAGTTTGCGAAACTTGATCAAGAACAGGTAAAACTTGTTTGACAAGATAACCATAATATTTCTCTGAAGAGGCTCCCTTCTGTTAATGAAATGAATTTTACTTGTAAGATCAAATTTTGCTTGAGATACCATCAAAATATAAAGGAAACTTCTACAAAAACAGTAGCATGACGTCAGCTTTAGATGAAGCTCGATAGCTTTCCTCTGCTAAACAACTAAGGCCTTGGCCAAACGATCAAACATTGTTGGTCAAACATTTTGAGATTTGCTTGTCAAGCAGAATGTTTGACCGTTAGGCCACATCCAAAAAAGTTGCTCGTCCAACAATTTTCGTTTCCACCAAGCAAAAAATGTTTTTGAACTTTTTCAAAAACATCACGCCACAAAATTTGTTACTTTCTTTTACTTTGTCAAGCAATGTTTTTGGACGTGGCCAGACGGTCAAACATTAGTTTTTAAGCAAATTTGAAATGTTAGACCAAAAAATTTTGATCATTTTGCCAGGGCCGAAGAATACCCAGTGAGACAATGTTTCAAGAAGACATTAAGAAAAAGTTTTTCCTGAAGTCTGCATCTTTGTATCATGAAATTAAATATTTTCGTTTCTTAAAGAAAGATAGTTTTATTGAGCTCCATGTATGAATGTAGGAAAACGCTCAATATCACGAAAATTCTTTCTTTCGAACAAATTCTCTGTCTTTCGAACAAATTCCTATGGTCATTCAAGAAATCAAGGCACAAGAAATACTAGGTATAAATCAAGAAATAAGCACAAGTCAACAACACACAATATTCTAGTTAACGAAGTAAACCATGTAACATACCTTAAAAAATGGAACGGCCTGTCTTGTGCATGTAATAAGTCTGTCGATTGAGTCAACTTCAGAAGGCTGAAAAAGACCAAGAAAATCAAATCATATTATTTCAGTTAACTTGTCAAACGAAATGGAGAAACAAGGTTGATGTTTAAAGAAGTGGCGTAACCGAGATCAGTACCATCGAGAGGGGGGTCCAGCGGGGTCAAAGGTCCGGGGTTCGAGCAGTAAAGGGGCCCGCAAAAATTGAAAATTCTCTTAATACTTCCCCCTAAAACTTCCTAAAGGCCCAGTGCGATTTCATTACCCCGGGGCCCGCTCTGCCTCTCGACGGCCCTGACCGAGATACACGGGGCCCATAGGAATTTAGCATGATGGAGACTTATCCAAAGTGAATCGTCAGGGGCCCTTAGCTCTAGAACTAAAGGTAATCTTAACCGGGTTACGCCAATTTTCAAGGCAGTTTCAGGTAGGACGAAAACAGTTAAAATCATCATGGCAAAAACCATTCTTTAGCCGAGAGATTGTCATCATCAACTGCCTTAAAAATACATTTATCTGAAGAATGATAAGACTGAGCAATATGCTGCAAATTCTAAAATGACACTGCTTGTTGAAAAAGCTATAGGAAAGATATCATAGGAAAACAGGCTTTCAGGGGCAAATCTTTCCTGATACCAAATGTAACGAATATTCTAAGAGGCGGTACGAGCGAATAGCACCAAAAAATGTTGGCTATATACAACATTCATGATAAAAAATAATATGAGCTACTAACAAGACGAACGGGTCTCCACTGAGATCCGAAATTACCATGAAGAAGCGATCAATCACGACACACAACGATAACCAAAGAATAAACGACAACTTACATAATATATCAGAACTTACGAGGAAATAAGAATTAAAACTAACCAATCGTGTTCCTTAACATTTACGTAGGTTAAGGTGAAAGGTGAAATGGTGTATTTAGCGCCAGTCGCTAGGTTCTCAAATCGAGACCTTGACCCTGGCTGTGACGCTACTTTGGCGAGGAAATGTCTGTAATTTTGATCCAACTCTGGCAGACAATATATGCAAAACGACAGAGGATTATAAAAACCAAAGAAGAATTAAGAATACCTCAAAATTTTTCTCCAGTTCTGCTTGCTCTGCAATAACATCAGCTAGATTCTGTGGCTCACTAATGATTGATTTCAATTTTGATAAAATCCCCATGAAGATTTTGAATTCATCGCCAGTAACATCACTCATAGCCTAAAAAGATAAGACACTTGGCATCTATCAAAAAGATAAGACGCCTGGTATCTATCAGATACAAAAAAGTCTCATGATTATTGGATGATTATAGGCTAATAGTCGAATCAATTATACAGTAGGCTAGATGCTTATTAAGCGCAAGTCGTTTTTAATTTGGCTATTGAATTGAATCGCTGGAGGACAAAACAAGCGACTTGAAATTTTACCGCCCTAGAATTTGTCTTTGGCAACAACTGGTTGTCATCCCCATTGGTTTGATCAAATCCTCCCACATTTCCCTAACTTAAATTTGGAAAAGTACTAGTAAAGCAAGTACTATCATAGTCTACACCCTTTTCTTTGTAGAATATCAAATATGCACCATGTTCTTCTAGGACCCTAAGATAACATTGCTATTATACTGTGATAGGTTATCATGTATTGATATTGTTATAAGAATCTGAGAGCAATTCGAGAATAAATTTGAAAATTTTATACCATACCTTTTTGATCTCTTGGAAAAGAAACATCTCAATCTCAGGATTAGGATGAAATACATCCTTGAGTAATGAATGAACACTGTAATTCAGAAATTTTATTGCTTTTTCACGAACAATGTCATCCTCACTGACTATCTGAGAGAATATTCCACCTAAAGCACCTTTGAAGCAAAACACAATTACATGGATTACCAAAAGATACTTTTTGCAGTTATCATTGAATAAAACACAGCACGGTATAATAATAATAATATAAAGTGAAAAGGGGCAGGAAGGCAGAAACCTACAATACCCTGCGTAACAGATTTACAGTTCAAACACATACTGCGTGTCCTTGTTCAAACAGTCATATAATTTTTCAAATGTGAAAACATCCTTGGCATTGACAGCATTAGAAGGTAGTCTGTTCCAATCATTGACAGCGACATTCTTTCTAGTACAATTTTGAAATTATGTCCCTGGTGTTATTTCTGTTGATTCAGAAAAATTTCGATACATTTGTATCAATAAGACCACGGAATATCTTGTAGGTGTTTATCATATCACCGCGTTTCCACTGATACATCAGTGTTGAGATTTTCAGATCTATAAGTCTTTCTTTGTATGATAGGTTGCATTACTGACTATCTATTTGAGGCTTGTACTGTAAGGCCCTTGCCAAGCCATCATTGTTGGTCAAACATTTTAAATTTGTTTCACAAATAATGTTTTACAGTTTGGCCACATCCAAAGACATTGTTTTCCAACATTTTGGAGCAATGAAGCATTTGCTAATGTACAAGCACGAACGTCTTGTCGTTAAGAAATGTTGTTAGATGCCTAAATGTTGCAAGTTGTTAAGCATGACAGTACCAAAAGAAATGTTTGATAACAAGGCAGCTTTCAAGCCACACTAAAATGATATTCAACCTTTCCCAATAATCCTGCCTCTCTAACATTCTTACTGGAATTCCAAGATTGAAAAAACCAAAGGCAGTGAGAATAATACACTACATGCCTATTGGTGCTTTGGCATCATGGTGTAATTCAGCTGATTTGTGTAATTAAGCTCAGTGTGGTCTGGGTTTAAGCCCATCCACAGTAGTGTCAAGGCCAGGGTTGAGGTCTTGATTAGTTAACCTACTACTGAGATCCTAGTGACTGGTGCTAAAACACCATTTCACCATCATCTTCAGCTGTCATATCTTAAGGCATATAAATTTCTCCAATATACTTTGTGAAACATCATCAGAAAACTTCTCAAAATTCTTGAGAAAATTTCTTAAGCCTCTTGGGAAAGGACTTTGATTAACAGTGTTTTATATTTAAGATAGCAGCTATAGAAGATAGCAGGATTCTCTTACCTTTAGAGTCTTTCTTTATTAATGAAATTAAACCATTTTTGACAATACCAAGCTCAATTTCATCCTCTGAAATATCAAAAGAAGAAACTTAAGCAATCTTTAGTTAAAACCCTGTTTACAAGAGAGAAAAAGATATGGATCCGTGCCTTTTGGATGTGATATGGGTACAATTGCATAGTGTTCACATGGGAACAAACTCTGTTGAGTTTGCATGGGAGCAGCAGTGGCACTGAGAGGGGGCAGCCCAGGCAATGCTCTGGGGCCTAGGCTAATAGGGGCCCACAGTTAAAAATTTGGAAAAATACATTTTGAGAATAATTTACTTCATGAAAATGGAGCCTTTGCATTTAAAAAAGCCAGTAAAGTGATTGTGTAGTATGATATATTAATACAAACAAATTTTGACTAGAATCTAATGAGCTCTGTTTAAAAAGGGCTTCCCAACGAAAAAGGGCATGGCCCTGAAATTTTTTGCATCTCCAACACAAGGGCCCTTCCCTGTGCTTTGCCCTGGGGGCCGGGCTACCTCCCAGTGGCCAAGGGGAACAGATTCCATGAGAATGGATTCAAATGGATCCTCTTCTTTAGCATACCCAAGAAGATACACCATGTTCCCAAGAAGGAATGAATCTATGCATACCCATGTAATGAAATGCCTATCGTAACTTTTTGGGAATGATCCAGTCAGATCTGTTCCTGTGCAAACAGGGTCTAAGTTTTCAATTAACAGAACTAGTTTCTTGTTTTTATATACAGTAGATGGAGTCCAAGACCCCAGAATTGAAATTGATGCTTTGCTCTATCAATTAAGAATAGCTTGATTACCTGTTTGAAGAAGCTGAGTGAGAATGTCTGCTATTCTTGCCATGTGCTCAGAATCATTTTTGCAAAAGTCAGGAAGAGTTTTCATTGCTTGCCTTCTAATCTAAAGTTGAAAAAAATACAAAATCATTAAGCAATTATATAATCTGTATATTTGAATGGAAGGATATGTTGAAATGATAGATGTAACTCTGTAAAAAAACATTGTGTGGCTTTGCCACGTTATATCATTAATGTATACATATATTTTGTATGTTAGGTTTTTCCACAAGTGGCATACCACAATTGATGGGATTTGAACAAATTGAACAATTTGAACAATCCCATCAATTGTGGTATGTCACTTGTGGAAAAATCTATCCTTGTGTTAGCCATTCATGACAAATACATTTTGTATGTTAGGTGTTTGCTTTCACCAACCAATCAAGTTGAAGAAAGCTCAAATGCATTCAAGAATCTCTTTGAACAGAGAAATGCTTTTTAGAATTACAAGACCCAAGGACAGTGAAATTAGATTAAGCTTTCTGAGTTGCAGTGCAAAGAGATAAATCATTATGCAGCATTTGAATTTGGATTATACCAGACAAATGGTTGTTAGACCTTCAACCCAAAAACAACATTTTGACATAGCTTTTGAATGTAAAAAATGAATCTAAGTCACAAAAAGTATTGATCCTTGGCTACGTTAGCAATTTTTCACCTGCTCTGGTGATGCGACACACCTGAAAATGTCCTGTTCTGAGAAATCCTTAGTTGGCTACATGCTGCAACAGTTCTCCAATAATCAACTTGCAGATGAAGAAGAATGGCTCCAAGAAAATCTCCTGGAAAACTCTGCAATACAATGCAATGTGTCTGCCACAAGCATTGCATCTCTCAAAAAGTTCAATCAAATCAATGTTCTGCAACCATTTTTCTTTGGGTTGTAGAAAATTTTGTTCAACTGGCTTCACATGCGACATTAAGTTCTTCTGGTCATGGCATATTTTTTTCACCTGTTGCCATTTTATGCAAACAATTTGCATGTGTAGCTGCAGCTTCTAGAAAAATTGAGCATCAAGAAATTAAACTACATACCACTGCATCTTCTTCTTCACAAAGATCAAGCTGTGCATCAATGGCTTGTTCAGCAAGTTTTGGAAAATCTTTGAAGAATCTTGGAATGAACTGGCATGCAAGTTTCTTTTCTGATGCATCACCTTTGACTCCATTTATGATTGCCTGGTATGCATCTTCATGCTGCAGAAAAAACAGACATAGTTAGTATGCCTCAAATTTAACTTATGACATCAGTTTGGTGCAAAATTGCTACTAAGGTCAATTAGTGAGGGGAGTCACCAGGCCAAAATTGTCCACTAAAGTACTTAAGTGCACAGAACAAAGTTTTCACCTTGGTCTAAAGTAGTTAACTTCAAACAATACAGGCATTTTTCTATTTTTTTCCACCAGAAGTTGGCTTGCAAAGAATCGGGCAAGATTCTTTCGGGCAAGACTCATCAATCAGGCCAAACCTTTGCAGAGTATGGCAGTTTTCAGCAAGTCTTGGAGGTTTCGTGCAAGGGAAACTTTCTATTGTTCTATCCCACTGTTCTGTTAGCATATTGTTGTGCATAAAATCTTGGGTGTGCAAATGCAATTATAGCAGTTTTTGTCTGGTCTGGAGCGGGGGCTGGGCTGGGATGATGGGAATCTGTGGTGTTGTGGCAGCCAATTTTAAAATTGTAGTCTATTTGCAATTAGGTGTCTTCTTTCTTGGTACTGTTTCGAATTGGTTGTCACGCCCCTTGTTGTCATATTGACACGGCGGTTGAGATTACCCGCTCCCGTGCATTGCAAAGTTTGCATGTTGATTTAGAGCTATAAGAACTTTGGTGGGTTTGGTTCCTATGGTTTTGAATTTTGTTGGAAGGCCAATTTTTCAAAACAAAGAAAACTGACTTTCTGCTTAAAAACAACCATTTACTCAATTTAAAACTTTAAAAAATTCAAATGAAATATTCCTGAATATAAATCAATAAAAATATACCTCAGATATTTTATCTCCGGCGTCGGCAAGAATGCCAAAGTTTCTGTACAATTCTTCAACGCCCGCCATTTTGCTGTCAATGTGGAGAAAGAGGAATGATCAGCGCACGCGCGCCAAACTTTGTCACCACAAAAAGTAACAGGGTGGCCAAACTTCGAAACAAATTTTTCCTGAATGCAGTTTGAATGTTTTAACCGGGGGGGACTTAATGTGTTATAGGTACGGGTAGCGCTAGTGGTAGTGCGTCCCTTGAAAGTCTTAATACTGTCATATTCCGTTTATTATTACTGATAATATAGGGTCTGTATTTACATTCAAAGAGGGTGAGTATGAAAAATCTGGTGGGTGGGGCAGCACATCCCCCATCTCTCCACAAGTCATGTACCCCCTGGATGGAACATAGAATGCACAGATACTTGATCATCTAAGATGGCATAGCTTTTGGGAACCAAACTTTCATTGAAAAACACACTTCCAATTAAGAAATTCAACATGCTATAGAGAAGCAGTCAATTCAAATGTTTATTGCAGTTTGTTATTTGCTTTCAAACATTCTTCATTTTATTTACTGTCTTGTTGAATACATATCCTTGTCTTCAGGGTTTGACTGTCCATAATCTCCTTCAACATTGCTATATGGTTTACTCTCTTGACTTTTAGCAGATTCTTCGATGATGTTTTCTGAAGACAACTGATCATGATCAGCTGATTTCTGATCATGATCACTTTTGATTTCATCTTCAATTTTGATCTCACTAACTTCAATCTGTACCTGATCTTGAATTGGGTCATTCTGTTGCTCAGTGGTACTGATTTCACCATCTAAAACAGCCTTTTCCTCACCCAAAATTTCAGATTTTGGGACCCCTTGCTCTGGGAGTACAGCCTCGTTCTTTGCTTCATCAGTTTCAGAAGCAACATCAGACTCTGAGCCACCCTGAGTTTCAGAGCTATGTTCATCAACTTTATCTCTAGTATCTAAAGTTTCAACATTTTTCACTCTGCTCTCTTCAGATTTCTTTTTAATGTATTCAACAAGGGTTGTTCCCCATGCTTTACCTTTATTGAAAGCATTAACGGAAACTTCAGAAGCTGTTTTGGGGTATGCAACTGCAGCAGCAGCCGTACCAGTTGCTGTTGCACTAATCAACCTCAAGAACTTCTTCTTCCTCTGCCAGGTAGCACTGCACCAACAATAAATGCAGCTGTAATACAGCCTGGTCTAATCATTGTTATTGGGTCGTTTAAAGCATTATCGTAAGCAGACCCAACTTTCTCTTTCACTGAATTTATTCTCAGTGTTGTCTTATTGTAGAAGTTTTTGAAGTCTCCAGAAAATCGCCAGAGATATTTGCGTACACCACTGACTTGATTGAAAAGTAGAGAAGATTTCTGAGGAGTGTCTATGACAGGAGTTGATTGAGGTTTAAAGTAAATGTCTAATTCTTCTGGCTTTATCATCCTTGGCTTAGTCTCGTCGTTGTCTGATGCACTCAGGCTAGGTATCATCTTTAAGTAAGCCATTAGATCAAGATGGTTTCTTTGAAATTAATGAATTATTTCTTTCTGCTAACTTCTCTGTCTGCTCTTGTTCCTCTGAGTGATGATGAGATGTTGTTGATGTTAATTTGTTTTTGTCTGGTTTCCCTGTGACATGGCATATGATTGATAACGAGGCTCATTCATAATGCCTCCAATTCAGAATTCGAATTCACGAAGTCGCATTTAAATTGCAGGGGCAGAGCAGAAGAGAAGAGAGCATCTTCTTGTCTTCTTTGAGATTTCGCATTTGAAAGAATCGATCTGATCATCAAAGTGTTGTGACAATGATAGCTAATCAAAAGAGGATCACTTTACTGGCACTTACACGTAAGAAAAATAACCAAAGTTGTATTATAATGGAGCGGATTTGTGAGTTTGGCACCTTGAGCTCCTACGCAGGAGCTTTAGTATCATTTTGCGATTTTGACTTGTTATGTCAAAAATATACAGTATGAGATTAATGCTCATAGATTTTTGAGATAACGCACGGCAGGGGATAAATGCAAAGGGATAATTTGCTTGTGTATTGCTCCTCAAAGGAACTGCCGCAGTGGGTGCGGAGTGTGATGTGTGCAGGAGGAGGTGCAATGCAAGATGGACAATAAAACAATAGAAAAGAACAACCACTTTTCTGTGTACACTTAAACGTTTTTGTTTTTCAGGGCTGAATGCAAAGTATTTTTCAAGTGTGGCAGCAGACAAAGTAAAAGTTGATAAGCATATTTTATCGAAACTTCGCAAAGAAACAGGTCATCCGTTTTCAAAATGTCATGATGCCCTCAGAGCAACAGACAATAGCTTCTCTGATGCATTAAAATGGTTGGAAGAACAAGCAGAGAAAGAGGGTTGGAAAAAAGCAGAAAAACTGAAAGGAAGAGTTGCTTCACAGGGTCTGATAGGTGCCATTGTGCAAGATAATTTAGCAGCAATGGTTGAGGTGAGAACTGCTCTGTAATGCCCTAGCCAAACGATCAAACATTTTTGGGCCAACATTTTAAATTTGCTTTACAACAAATGTTTGACTGTTTGACCATGTCCAAAAACATTGCTTGACTAGCAAAAGTAACAAACTTTGTGGCGTAATGTTTTTGAAAAAGTTTACCTGCTTGATGCAAGTAGAAAATGTTTGACCAGCAATGTTTTTGGACGTGGCAAAACCGTCAAACATTTTGCTTGACTAGCAAATCTTGAATGTTGGACCAACAATGTTTGATTGTTACCTATCATCTAGATTTCTTGATCCACACTGCACTACCTTGTATTATCTTACCTCAACATACATGAAACAATCTATTGCACTTTTAAACTCTTTGAATTATTGCTATGCTTGATATCTACAACTACCCTCATTTTGCAGGTGAACTGTGAAACTGACTTTGTTTCGAGGAATGATGTATTCAAGAAACTAGTTTCTGATATTGCAAAAGGAGCTTTGCAATTCAAGAAGAGAATCATAAGACAGAATCAGATGGTGAATTCATTATCTGGTGGAAACATAGCTCATCTACGAGAAATAATCCCAGCTCATGATTTGGAAGAAACAAGATATGATGATGACTTGATCAAAGATTCTATTGTATCTGTAGTAAATCAGCTTGGTGAGAACATTGTGCTAAAACGTGCAGTTACGATAGCAACTTCACAACAGAATACTATAGGAGTATATGCCCATGGACAGTCATCCGGAGCTGTAGCTGACTGTCATTTTGGAAAGTATGCTGGACTTGTTATTCTTGGAAGTGGCACCCCAGATGGGAGCCAGGATTTTAGATCATTAGCTACTGGATTAGCTCAACATGTAGTTGGTATGCAGCCAGAATGCATTGATAAAGACCCTGATGATAAAGATGCAGAAACTGCTTTGTTAAATCAAGAATATATGTTGGATAGTAATATGAATGTGAGGACACTTCTGGAACAAAATAATGCCAATGTTGTTGACTTTGTACGTTATCATTGTGGAGCATAGAAAATAAATATTATGTTAATTAAAGAATGTAATAAAATGTTTTATTGTGATTTTGTCCCATGACACATGCTTATTTTGTCAGAAGGAAGATGCAAGTGTTTGCTTTATTGATGAAAATGTATTAACATTAACTGATAAAAATCTCTCATAGTTTACGGCTCACTCAGTCTAACACTCATACATTGAAGTCCTGCATACTAATATGTAGGGACCAAAGCATTTTGTAGGCTATAATCAAAGTATGTTACAAACTATAATGCTGTAACTAGCATTTATCAGAGGCATCCATGGATGCTCGAAAACTAACTAAGTATGCATCTGGACTTACACAAATGGAAATTCTAATATTTCATACACGTAGGAGTTGTATCCTCGTCAAGATCTGGCATACGATATCTTGTTTCCATTTTTTCATTCCTGGTATGTTCTATTAACATTTTCATTACTTCATTGTCATACTCAGAAGGTGTAGGTTTCTTTTCTGTCATCCAATAAAACAGTTCCCAGTCGTTAGTTGGTTTGTTTATCATTACGTCATATTGCTCCAACATTTTCTCATCAAATTTGTGTAAGTGCTTTGAAGCAAAAGTGCTAGAAAATAAACAATAATGCAGCATTAGCTAGGGGAAAGGGGGTGATTGCACTTGTGGTATTTTTGTGTACTGTGGTGGATAAGCACTACAGTGGTGATTTGTTTGTGTACATTGGTGGATAAGCACTACTGTGGTGGTATTTTTGTGTACTGTGATGGATAAGCACTAGGTACGGACATGTTATTATGATTGATGTGGTGGTATCTTTTGCTGTAGTGGATAAGCACTGCTGTGGTGAACAAAATTCAATAGATCAAGCAAAAAAACCAAAAACTCCACCACAGTACGCAAAAAATACCACAGCATCAAGCATAACAACCCAACACAATAGTGCTTATCCACCACAGTATGCAATAAATACCACAAGGGTAGTGCATTTCCACCACAGTAGTGCGTATAGATTTGCTGACACAAGAATGCTGTTGTTGAAACTGAAACACAATCCATCAGTAGTCTGTATAGATTTGTTATCGACTTACTAAGAGTAGTATTGTTTACCTTAAAAGCAATCCATTTTCACTGATACCTCTTTTCCTGAAAAGGGTAAAAGATGATTTTCAGTATAAAATATGAAATATTAGACTTATTACAACAGTCTCAGTTTCTGCTCATTGAATCTTGCAAAGCATGAGCCTTAATTTTTATGTTCTTTCAGACCTTTTCAGAAAATAAGCGCAAATTAAGAAATCTAAAAATAGATTTTTGATGATGTCACACACACTTCATTCATCCTATAGATTTGATGCCACTCTATTCAATATAATCTTCAATAAAAAGGAAGTAAATAGCACTTGAGCAATTATACCTGCTCTGATAAAATAGTCTTGCTCTTTTTTGTTCGATGCTTTCATTTGGTCGCTCTTTCTGTTCTGGAATAGGAGGTCCCATGTCAGGAAAGTCGAGAATAGGCCCATCATCTTTGTTCCAGCTGACTCTTGTAAGACTGGACAGAAAACGAGGAGAGAATGTCTTGATTACTCCTGAATCATGCCTAAGAATATTTCTGTGTGAAGTACTTGCTACAGAACGATATAATAGCGGTAATATCTGGTTCTTCATCCTTCCGAGGAGAGCTAAAATTATGCAACTGTTTATATTTTAAATGATTTTTAGCAGTCATTTGTAAATAGCCTCTTTCTCAAAATCGCCAAATTCGTTCTTTGTGGCTCTGTTTCTAACCCATTGTTTCCTTGTTTCCAACCAATGAAATCTGCACGTTTTCAAAATCGGCAAATTTCCTCTTCTCAAAAATTTTCAAAATTTCGAAATTTTCCACAATTTGTTTGCCCTGGATTGCCTAAAGCAGCAAAAACAATACAACTATATTCCGAAAAATAAGACTGATTTCCATTACACCGTAGAAGGGTCTGTGTGAGCGTCACGTCTTCTGCGATCATCGTCTTCTGCCCGCCCAAATTGGCAAAACAATTTCAAAGTTGGTTTACTTATATACAGAAACGTTGAAGATACAAATTAAATGCGAAATAGTCATGCGAATGTCATATTAATTTCTATCCATATGTCAACAAAAAGTCAACTACTACTTATTACTTAG
Organism: Chrysaora quinquecirrha; assembly: GCA_014526335.1. Lineage (NCBI taxonomy): Eukaryota > Metazoa > Cnidaria > Scyphozoa > Semaeostomeae > Pelagiidae > Chrysaora > Chrysaora quinquecirrha. Next base: position 708,693 of record JACTAT010000262.1, read on the forward strand.
AAAAATATAGTTATTATAAACACAACTTTATATAAACTATTAAAACACAAGTTAATAATAAACTAGAAAAACAAAACTCCAATTCATATGATTCCAGTAAATTAATATTCTGCACCTATATTTGTCTTCTAAATAGCTACAAGTAAGTACTATGTGTAAAGAATAATTCTAACTAAACTACTAACATTACAAATTTATATTTACGAAATTTTGAACAAAGGAACATACGCTTTTCTGAGGAACCAGTATGTCCAGTTACTCTAGCAACTAACAATTCATTATACATACAATCACCAAACACGTTTGAGAAAGGTGTTTCGAACGAGATCTTGGATTGAAAAGATCTTGGATTGGTGTACAGATTATGGAATAGAGATCAAGGATTGTATAGATTAGGTGAAAGATCATGGATTATGGATAACTCTTTCTGGATTTCCCATGGATAATTTGTAGTTAGTGTTTGAATTTTACACGTTCTTCTTTTATAAGAACAATTTTATAGATGGGAATCGAATAAAGAACAGCTAGTCTGGAGCAAAATTCCCGGCACATCATTGGGTGTCCTGAAGACTTTGGTTGAAATGATTGGAAAGAACGGGGAGAATGAAAAGCACCTGCACCTCACTGTTCCTATTCGAAGTTACATGACGGTGCCCCAGTACTCCTACATTATTCTACAGTAATTAGCATTACAAAAGTTCGACATTTGTAAAGTTTTTATCGGCACAAATTTGTCTCTAGTTGTGCAGTGTGATTTTCTGCATAAATCTGCCAACGATTTCCTTATTCCAAATTCTCTTATCAGAACCAAGCTGAACGACATCGACTCCTCGAAGAAAGCTCGGGTAAGACGCAGATTTCCCGGGTAAAACAACAACCAGCAACTTTCGACGGATCTCGTTGTTGTTCCTGAATGATTCAGCGATGACGTTCGCATCCAAATTAACATTTTCACCCGTAACTTGCAATTGAACTGAATTGGAGCCAGTGAAGAAATTTTCAAGTTCATCGGATGATAGAATTATGACTGCTGTTACTTTTGTCTGATTCATGTAATGCAAAGCTTGTTGCGCGTTTGCCCGCGCATTCCCGCTTCCACTCACCACGTCATCTTTTCCATCCACGATCACTTCTCCTGACCTCTGTAAACAATCCATGACGTCATCCGCAAATTTGCGCTGCGATTTGGTAGCGATGATTGTCGTATACATGTTGTCGTTCTGGTCTGAAATTGCTGGGGCTAAAATTGAAAAATTCAAATTAGGAGAAGCAATTTTAAAAGGCTAATATAGCAAAGCTTAGTTCATTGTTGTATAGTATAGTACAGCATAGTATAGTAAAGTATAGTATAGTAAAGTATAGTATAGTATAGTACACTTTGGTATAGTATAGTATAGTATAATATAGTATAGTATAGTATAGTATAGTATAGTATAGTATAGTATAGTATAGTATAGTATAGTAAGTATAGTATAGTATAGTATAGTATAGTATAGTATAGTATAGTATAGTATAGTATAGTATAGTATAGTATAGTATAGTGTAGTAAAGTAAAGTATAGTATAGTATAGTATAGTATAGTATATTATAGTATAGTATAGAATAGTATAGTTAAATATAGAACAATATAGTATAGTATATATAGTATAGAATAATATTAGTATATTTTAGTATAGTACAGTATAGTATATTTTAGTATAGTATAGTATAGTATATTATAGTATAGTATAGAATAGTATAGTATAGTATAGTAAAGAAATGTATAGTATAGTAATAGGAGTACTCACATTTGTCATGGGTAGAGCCATGTTTGCCGTTCTTTTTACCGCCAAAAATCTTTTTCAGAAAGCTCGGCATTATTGTCCTGAAATCAATAAACGATTTGTTTTAGCAATTCACATAGTTATTTGAGTAAAAATTCAGAAACTAACGAATACTGTACCACGGAAACAGCTACAGTATGAGGGTGAAGGAAATGGAAAATTCTCAAGCCCCGCCTCTCTTACGCGAAAAAAGGCACCAGGAAATAACTCCACATCGAGGCTGTGACGTAATTTAGGGGATTTACCACACGATTGTGGCATTGCTCATTTGCAGTTTCGATTGGGTTTAATTCATGGTCCATACTATCGTATCATTCTTATTTTTGTTGCACCTTGAAATACCCGAAATGTAAACATGAAACGAAATAATACGAACAAGAATCTTTCAGTCACAAAATATAAAACATCAAGTTTTCTGAAGATTTGCAGAAACCAGAAAAACCAAAAACCGAATTGTTTTTGCGCGCAAGCATGTTTTATTACGATGAACGATGAAATTGAAAAGGTTTCTTGCGATGTGACAAAGGGAAATTCCCAAATACTGCGTTTGGCATCTAATCGTTTCTTCACCTCGGATTTTTTACGAACAAAAAGTCGAATGGAAGTAAATGAACAGTGTATTGGATTGGAAATCTGTGGAAAAGTTTTTTTTTATGCTATGGCAAGAAAACAACACAGAAGAAATCTGATTTTGATTCAGCTTATGAAAACCGTTAGGGCAGGACAGCATTATTGCATCCCTTATTTGCAAAAAATTCAACTTGTTAGTTACAAGTAATAATGATTAACGATACAAAATACGAAAGAAAAATCATCTTCTTTGTTGTTTCCTTTATCTAAACCCTAAACAACTTTGAATTCAGGCCTATAGAGTTAGTGGGTTTAAAGGCACAGAATGCTTTAGATATAAATGTGATTACATCACGAATATCTATGGGAAATTCCCCTCTCCTCCGAATTAGAGAAAGGGTGAATTTGGTAGGGGAAAACACCCGGGTGATTCATAATACACCAAAAATAGTAGCAGAGAACATTTTTTATGGAAATTTTACTGTTAAGATGTATGAAACCTTCCATTTAAATGACTATAACCCTTATAACTTGCAGACAATTTACTGTTAAGAGCGACGAAAGCAAGCTAATCTAACTACTACATAGAACTGTTTGTCAAAAATACGTTTCACATTATACTCTTCTGTACTACAGAATTAGTTTAACATCGCCCTTTATTAGTTTCAAGTGGAAACATTCATGTAGAAAACGTTAAACGCTGAAGCGAAAGACGTGGCCTTAAAATGCAGTATCTTCCCGCCCTGCGAATGAGAGCAACATGCTCGGGGTGAGATTGGGAAATCACGGGCCAAAAATCTACGACGGGATGAGACCCCATGAAACCCGCAAAAATGTTTAATAATCCCGAAATTTCTCAGTTGAGAGACCCTTATATTCTCAAATTTGGTAGCTTTGAGAAATTACAAGAAAACACGCCAAACTATCCTAGAAAAGCTCGTTGTCTAACAGGTTAATGAGTAAACATACTGTACAAGTTTTTGGCTTCGCTTTGTTCTTTAATCTTGTTTCATGTTAGGGCGATAAAATAGGAAAAGCAAGGCAAGGTTATGGCTAGATTCTAATGTGTAGAAAGAGAGGGGCATATGAGTGTTGCGAAGTGAAACTTCCAGTAGATTAATGCTAGGTTTTGATCGATAAGGGCCGATAAGGGAAAGAATAAGAGTATCAATAACAATATGGCCTGATAGCAGTCTTGCAGCCTGCTGTTGCCTAAAAGCAACCTGCCATTCCATATTTTAAACAACAGCTGCAAAATATCCAGCCAGAATCAAATCTACTGATAAATATCGATCACTTGATATAACAAGAAATCAAAACACAACTCGACTTACCCTTTTAGGTGGTGAGTTAAGATTATTTCTTCGATTGAGCTCGTCGCAAAGTCTGTATAACCAAAAAATAAACTGATCAATCTAGCGCAGAGATGCTCTATTTATTCCAATCCTTCACGGCATGCCTATTACATGAAGTTGTTTCAGTCTGACATTGGCTATTGTTTAACTGACCAATCAGATCTTCTAAATGATTAAATCCGGACTTGCCCGAGCAAGATGACCAAATAGGGAAGAAGATTTCTAGGAAATACCCCATAATAATCATTTAGGAAAAACCTTATAGTTTTTAGAGGAAACTTAAAGATACAGGAATAAACGTAAACAACTGCACAGATTTCATCATCACATGCAATCAGCCAATAGGAGCGTTTCTAAATGGAATCAGAGCCATTCCCTTTAATAACTAGGTTATTCCTTTAAGCGCGATACACAATATCAATGATCTATATCAAGATAAGATACATCATGCAAACAGATTACTTCAGGGTAATGCACTACAACAATAAATAACTAGTCATTTCAAAGGGTAAATACGCAAAGTTGCGCCTTCTGAGAAACTGCTAAAATTAACAAAGTTGGCAAAAGTAAATGGCATTATAATAGATGTGAAAACTGAATCGTCAGCAAAAATCTTAAATTCTATACCAGAGTGATTTTAAAGACCCCTCACGTTAGCTGTTCGAAAACTTCCTTGAAAAAAATTTTCTAAATGTGAGCTAAAAATGTTCCACAGTTTCAGATCCTTATGTATTACCTTACGATAAATTTTGGGTTCTACTTTTAATTTCATCACCCCATGTAATGTCTGTGCAGTACGGTGGGGGATGTGCAGTACGGTGGCGGATGTTCAGTACGGTGGGGGGATACCATGATTGCCGTGGGGAGGCATCTTGCAGTACGGTGGGGGATGTTCAGTACGGTGGTGGGATACCATGATTGCCGTGGCGGAATTTCAGTACGGTGGGGGGATACCATGATGACTGTGGGGGATACCATGATTGCCGTGGGGAGGCATCATGATTGCACGGCAATCTTGGTATCCCCCCACAGGCATCATGGTACCCCCACCGTACTGAATATCCGCCACGGCAATCATGGTATCCCCACCGTACTGAACATCCCCACCGTACTCCAAGATGCCTCCCCACGGCAATCATGGTATCCCCACAGTCATCATGGTATCCCCCCGCCGTACTGAATATCCGCCACGGCAATCATGATGCCTCCCCACTGCAATCATAGTATCCCCAACATTCATCATGGTATCCCCCACCGTACTGAACATCCGCCACGGCAATCATGGTATCCCCACCGTACTGAACATCCCCCACCGTACTGCAAGATGCCTCCCCACGGCAATCATGGTATCCCCCCACCGTACTGAACATCCGCCACCGTACTGCACATCCCCCACCGTACTGCACAGACATTACATGGGGTGTTCATGCGCCCACTCAGGTAAAGGAGATCTATAGCTGAACTGAATATTTCAAGTTAAAGTATTTGGCAAAGCAGTTCAGAGTATTTAATATGAGTTAAACAGGCCAATGGAAGATGAAAACCCAGATCTGGGTTGAAACTGACCAATTACAACCATTATTGCTATAATCAATAGAATTAGCCAGAGCACTCAACTGAGATAAAGAGTTCTGTCACCCAAACAGGTGTTTTAAGAGCTTCTGATAAAACACAGTCCCAACTATACCAAACTTAATCATAAGGTCGTGAGATTATTTTTGTATATCTTTAAGATACTTGGCCGTGAGAAAAGAACTTGTTTAAGAACTTGTTAAGAAATTTAAGATGTTTTAAAATACGTGTAGATTATATGGGAGTTGTTAAGGCAAATTGACCGTAGGTTTTAATTGAGAGAAAACGAGAGGCCCAAAGTTCAGGCAACATGCTAGGACGAGAACAGTAATTGATATTCTGCTCGAATTTAGTAAACATTTGACCTGGCAAACACCGAGCAAAAACAACCTAGGTGAAGTGCCTCTGACAGAGTGGAAATCCCAAATTCAATTGCTTTAGCAAGATCCTGAGAAATCTCAGATATTCCTGTTGTTTCTCCGCGTTGACCCAATCATCAACAATGCAACTTTCGAGCAGAAAATGGCAATCGTTCATAGCAACTCGAGACTGAAGTAGAAAAAAAACGTTTATACTTCATGTAAACATGTGTCCCGGGCTTGAATTTAGTGCAATTTTGGTACGAGTATATGCCACACATATGGGTGGGGTTTTAGCCCTGAAATTCTCTAAAAATAGGTATGATTCTAACCAAAACCCCATGAAACAGAATTTGAAATTGACGGAAACTAAAAAATTTTCCTTTGATACAGTCCGAATAGTGCTTACAGAGGGGGTGTTTGGGTTTTACGGTTACTATCGCGTCGAAAATGGTAGAAGTGCAACTTTATGCAATATATGGTCTAAAAGGTTTTTATTCCTCTATTTAATACCCATAATTAATTTTGGGTCTGTATCCTGTCTGTGTCTACAACATAAGTGGATGGGTCTGCAAAATCTTGGCGAAACGTCCCCGTCTATCCATAATTCATACAACACCATGCAGAACAGGTATAAACCATACGCCATACATGTGTACGCCAAACTGCATTCGCTAAAATTACGCATAAAACGTTTAACGTTTACGCGAAAAGGCAACACAGAATAGAATGAATTTACCTTTATCTTTGAACGATAACATGGGAATTTGTTGTCTCTGGTCGTGATTAAACAGGCACAGATCTTGTAGTAGTTACTTCAGAAGCCCATTGTAAGCTGTACAAAAAAGTTTGAAATTAAGTCAAAAAGTTTACATAGTAAATGGTATAATGTAGCTATATCGAAAAAAGTGGGAATATCTTTGGTCATACTTATAACTGTTTTCGCCTGACACTCCCTAGAGAGTGAAAGCATCAGAAACAGACCGAAACAATCTGTTTCTGAAGCTATTAGACCTTGAGGAGTGTCAGAAGAAAAACGATTTTGAGTCTTACCAAAGATGATTCCGCTGTTTGTCACTAACTTGAAGTTTTGTAAAACTCGAATGTGTACATAAGAGATGTTGTTTGAACATACGCCCTTCTGAAATCACAGCCACACTGTATCAATCAAACGATAAACAGTAACGACGAGCCACAGTGAATTCACATTTAAAGAACGAATTCGACACCTGCTATAAGCTAGCTGTTTTGATAATGGACAAAGAAACACAGGATCTTAGATATAATATCTATGCATAAATAATCAAAGTATGTATTATTGATGCGTTATATAGATTAACAGCAGATGTTTTAATGTTATTTTACATGAATTATGTATCTGAGTTTTATTCTGTATATGTTGGTTTGTATCGAAGAGACAATCAATAAAATACACTAGATGGAGGCTGATACAAAATGATATTACGATATTAAATTCAGAGAAAAGATAATGAATATAGTTACCATAGTTTTTATGTTTCGAAGGAGTTGATTATATCATACTATATTATATCATATTATGTTATGTTATACTATATTATATTATATTATATTATATTATATTATATTATATTATATTATATTATATTATATTATATTATATTATATTATATTATATTTATTATATTATATTATATTTCATTATATTATATTATATTCTATTCTATTATATTATATTGTATTATATTATATTATATTAAACCATATTATAATATATTATATCATATTATATCATATTATATTATATCATAAAATATTATATTATATCATACTTCATTATATCATATCATACTAAGAATATTATCTTAAAAGCTAAATTTCTGAAAAGTGTTATGAGCGGCAATATAATTGTTAATAACAACAAAATACATGTCAAAAGCATAACAAGTGTTAGCAGCATCAGGTAATATTAAAGCAACAAATTGCTACGGAAAATAACATACATCGGTACAATATGAAAACTCACCATTTAACGAATAGCTTGATATGTAATAATATCAACTAGTGCTTTGATTTAATACAACATGCAACCATACTCTGTATTCTTGCAAACAGATTTCTAAACAGGTTCACAACTGATTATTCTCCAAATTTTTCATAACGCCACGCAACTTTAAGAAATCCTTCTTCAAAGCCTGCAAATCCTAATCTAAAATATAGACAATATACTCAGCACTATTATAAATCATTATTAAAAAGATAATCTTAACAATATTGTTAGAAATAGAAAAGATGCTAATACTTATATTTTTAATAGTATTAAGTACTCACCTATAAAGCATCGCTAAGTTGAACATGTTGTTCGGTAAGGCCATATAAGCTTGGCTTGGCTATAGGTTGAACAGTGACTGTTGAAGACAACTCAAGGAACTAATCACTTAACAGTTAAACAGTCCAGGCGATTGGAGCTGAAGAATGTCACAGTTAATTCAAACGAGAAACTAGGAAACAAGGCTACACTCTTTCTTTCTATAAGAAACTAAGATTTTTTCAGAACTCAAAGTTTCTTAATTTTTGGAGAATTTTGGTAGTACTGAAAGTTTCTTAGCAGTTTCTTAGGGATCAAAGTTTTTTCTTTGCCAAACAAGTAATCGACGCTTACATTGGACACAAATAGAAGAAGCAATACAATTCACGTTCGTATGAGCTGTGTTTTGTAAAAATAGACATTCAACAACATGGAAGCTTCCAAATATCAAGGCAATCAATGAGAAGCCACAGATAGCCATAGATTTTTTCACTTGTATTCGGCTCAGTTTTTTCTTTAGTTTTTTTGCTCAAGGTCAAGAGTCCCGTCAGGATCATCTTCCACAGGCCTACATTGGGCCTACATTTACGTTGATGTCCGTCCTTCGAGGTTCAAATAGTAAATGAAGACCAAGACTATTTGTGATAAAATATCAGTCTGGGCATATAAAAGGTGGCACGCTTGCATTCGATTCATAAAAGGCCGTGGGGTTTGAATCTCATTCCATTATTCCAAGGTGATGGTGAAATAGTGTCTGAATCCATAGTAGCTAGGATCTCAGGTGCATAGACCTTGACCCTTGCTGTGACGATGCCGTGGCTAGGGTTCGAACCCCGACCTCACTAAGCTATTTAAACCACGAGTTAGCTAAATTAGACCGGATTAGACTGCGAAGTCGTAGAGTAGGATCGACATGATCGTAATTATCAACACGTTTAAGTTGGGGACAACAGTAAATGCTTCAAGTACCTTAGGTAACCAGTACATTTACCTAGTACAAGCAGTTCTAAAATCAATTCTAAAGATGTATATAAATACTTAAGACACGCTAGTTATCAAAGGGCATTCTGTCATTATTTTACAAAATAGATGCAGTACCATATACATTAGAAAAATGCTATATATTACACAGAATACTACACTATAACATAAATAACTCATAGCATTGTGCTACTTCCTGAACATTACAATGCCCTTTGAAAATAGATTCTAAAAACACATTAACAATTACATATTTGTACAAAAATTTACAAAACCTAAAACAGTGTTTTGAAAAGTCATTTCATGCCAATCTAGTTCAATAATTGATTTATGGATCTAAATCCCCATGACATCTTAACTGAACGAAGTTCTGTAGAGTGTAGCCGAGAGAGTGCTGTCAGGGTCTAGTTGGAGTAGTATGCCCCTTAAAATCGCTGCTAAAGATCCCCAAAATGCCTTTAGTGCCAAATTAGTGTTTACAGTGTCTAACACCAACATTGTCCAAAATACTGGCCCCATCACTGCTGAACAGCTTAATCGTCTTGCGCGGTTGATAATCCGGATCTACCTTTCTCTATCCATTCGCAATCGCTGTTTTGATCAGGCTCGTATTCAGTTTTCAGATATAACCCAATAATATTCCCTCTCATGGCATCAATGCCACAGCCATACGTTGTCTTTGCAGTACAACCAACCATATTCCATGGCAATTAATAATCAATCAACACGATAAGCGTAATTCAGTTTATTACGTAGACCAAAGAAGTTCCTACCTTAGACAAACTTTCTCCAGCTTCTGATCAATTTGATGTAGTCGTTCCTCAACCGTCATTTTTTTCTTTTCATCTACTTTATTACTTTCAATGGCAGAATCTTCATCTCCTATCGTCTCCTCTAGTTTCATAGACGTATCTCTTATCCTGAAAAAAGTAGGAATAATTTTTTATACTCTCTCTACGAATACACTCTTTTTTTATAAGAACCAGGAAATTTTGATCGAGCAGACTGTTCTTACGTTTTTGCCTGTTTTGAGCCTGAAATGTTTTTAATCTGTTCTTAATTCCTTGGTTACTTAGGCATCAATATTTTTCAGTGAATGCCTGTATTGGTACTATAGGTTTGTTTTTCAAAATGCAGCATGCCTGTCCATTTCTGTTTGCCTGCTTTTTACGTTCAGTCTAACTGTCTTACTCTCATATTTAGCTGAAATTTGAAAAGGCCCAGCCTCAGCTTGTTCTTATTTTGTTCTTAAAATCTGGGTAAAATCCAGGCTCGAGTTCTTATAAAATTGTTCTTAAAAAAAAAGACTGTTAATCGTGAAATTTATGTCAGTTCTTTTGACATAAAACTGCTTTTACACTTGATATCATGATCTGAATCTGAACAATCTTCTGCTAATCTTCGACGACTCTGTGATCTTCTATGAATCCCAGTTTGAGAGATCTCACTCTAGTGTTAGCCTCGGTATCATGAGCGAAAACTCAGGTAATAAGTCTATACGGACTGTACAAAATCATGCAAAGCGATGGCTAGACTAGAATGCAACATGGTCTCTTTCAGATGTTGCATGACGATGTTGTATAGTAGCTATAGCTAGGCCATCAGAGAATGAAAATTCTGGTTTTCTATGTTGAATGTAGATATTGAGCAAAGATGGTTGGGGCAAAGTGAAGCAATAAATAGGCAACATATAAATATACATAAAGCCAAAACCACTTACCTCGCTGCAAATTTTTGTGCAAGCTCTGGTTTTTCATCCTTGATCAACTTTGTCAAAGACCGAGTTGGATTGTGTTTTGTTTTCGTTTCTGAATTCTGAAAGGAAGGAAAGAATAAATCTCTAAACAAGATTGGTTACAAATAGTATCCTGTATGTTTAAAAACAAAAATACTACAGGAATATAACATTTCAAGTAAAATTTCAAGTACTAGGGAATAGCCAAGTCAAGTTAAGCAAAGAAAAGCGAAGCAAATTAAAGTCTAGTCAAGCCACCGCAAGCGAAGCCATGTCAAGCGATGTCAAGCCTAGCAAAGTTAAGCCAAGCCAAGCGAAGTCAAGTCAAGTCAAGTCAAGTCAAGCCAGAAAAAAGTCAAGACAAGCCAAGTTAAGCCAAGCCAAGCCAGGAAAAGTCAAGACAAGCCAAGCCTAGCCTAGCCAAGCCAAGCCAAGCCAAGCCAAGCCAAGCCAAGCCAAAGCCAAGCCAAACCAAGCGAAGTCAAACCAAGTAAAGCGAAGCAAAGGGAAGTGAAGCTAATCATGTCGGTGCAAATTTTGATGTGCGATAATTCCTTTTTTGCTAGCAAAATGGAGAATTAATGAACTAAAAACATGTAGGAGAGATTAACACACACATCCCCGGTACGTGACGTATTAAGTGCGCCCCAAGGCCAAGAAATTAAGTCAGGTATCACCAACTTTTGGGATTATATATAACTGTATAAAAATGATATAGAAAACAGAAGTATAACACTTAATCACCTTCCGAGGCTTTTCTTCAAGTTCTGAATAGGAAAAGAATAAAGAAGATTCATATATAAAAGCGAAACATAAACCAACAACAACAAAATGCAGTTTGTATCCATCTTTTGAGAGAGGTATGGAACTACACAGGACTATAGAGTCTGTCAAAGAATGCCAACATTATATCAGCCACAGGGATAAAAGAAACAGTTATAGAGGCAGTGGGATGTTGAAATAAAGGGTTTATCTAAACAAGAATTAGCTGCACAAAATCAAACACGCAACAATTGAAGTCAAATACATGTTTTGAGGCCTAGCAGCATAATAAAATCACTGGGGTATATGAGATCGCTGGAACGGCTTGGGAATTGGTGGCGGGCAATTTGTAGATGACGTCAGGCAGTAGTTAAGTAGTAAGTAGAAGAGTGATGTTGACGTAAATAATGATCTTTATCAGCTGAATCATACAGCTTATAGGTAATAATTATGATATTTATTCCTCTATAGTTTTAATGAAGTAACACTTCACTATACTAGCTACTGTTTTACTAGCTAGTGTTTCTAGCAACTCATTACCTAGCCTGCGTTGCAGACTCAACTGATGCTTACTTCAAGAAGAGTTGAGTTGAATTGACATTTCAAATTTAATTCAACTCAACTCTTCTGGAAGTAAACACCAGCTCAGTCTGCAACGCAGGCTAATCATTACCTGGAATCGTTGTAGCATGAGATACCAAGTCATATTTCTTTTCTACATTGGAGTCGCTGAAATGCCTCATTTTCTCACCCTTTTAAAAACAAAACAATTAACGGATTAATTGCTAGCTAATCTTTTTCTGGTAAAAAATTAAGGACCTGAAGCATAGTGCAAAAAAATTGGATCAAAATAGCTGAAATGAGCAGTACCGAGAGGATATGAAATATTGCCACTACATATTTGGATATTGATTCGTAATTTCAGCAAAGTAAAAGTTGTAGCTTCATAGTCTTATCTCTAAGCTAGGGCTACTTAACCGATGTTACACTTATCCCTGTTCTGCATGCATTAGCATATAGCAGGATTTGACCATGACACTCATAGCTACCGACCAGGTACCAATTTATACACTTGGGCAGAGCGAGGCAAATTTGCGTTAACAACTTTCCCAAGGTTGTTGTCTCTGCAATCACGGGAGGAAAGAACATGGCTCGAACCCGATTAGGAAACGATAACTACTGCGCTACCGAGATCTACCGAGTATATAATCTTATTTCTAGCCTAGGACTACTCAACTTAACAATTTCCCTCTGGTCTGGATGCATTAGCATATAGCAAGACGCAAGCACAGACACTGCTCAACACTGCTCATAAATACAGACCAGATACCCACTTGCACACCTGGGTAGGAAGAGTCGCATTCGTGTTTACTACTTGCCCAAGGTTGTTGTCTCTGCAATCAAGCGTTAAAAGACTATGGCTCCAACCCACAATAATTTCGTTGTGTGTCCTGCATGCTAACCACTGCACCAGCGAGATTTAAAATCATCAAAATAGAATTACCGAGGGGAATTAAGCTAACGATACCTGTGTAGCAATTTGCCACTTCATTTCTTCGATTGCAATTGATGTAGAGTTTAGATCCTGAAAATTAATGAAACATTTTCAAATCAGGCTTATGTCAACTTAAGATATGATAGAACTAACGCTAACCAAATGTAACTGCTAACTTATTTCGACATGTAAACAACAAGTCAGAGCTGATATGACTCTGTGACATGTGACAAGTACAGCTGTTCGCTTACCTGAGCTGTGACAATTGGACTTTGAAAATTTTCTCGATTTCTTTTTGAGTTTTGAGTGTTGAGATTCTTTGAAGTTGAAGGATTCCGAGATGTTACGTATGAGATATCGCCCACTCTTTCATCATCTGCAAAACAGTCAGACTACAAAAATAAGTCCAGTCAAGCGAATTGTCGTGAAGCAAAGTCAAGTCAAGTTAAGTCAGGTCAAGTCAAGTCAAGTCAAGTCAAGTCAAGTCAAGTCAAGTCAAGTCAAGTCAAGTCAAGTCAAGTCAAGTCAAGTCAAGTCAAGTCAAGTCAAGTCAAGTCAAGTCAAGTCAAGTCAAGTCAAGTCAAGTCAAGTCAAGTCAAGTCACGTCACGTCACGTCAGGTCTGGTCAAGTCAAGTCAAGCTAAGTCAATCCAAGCAAAGTTACGCCAAGTCAAGCCATCCCAAGCCAAGTGAGTTAAGCAAATTAAAAGCAAGGAAAGCTAAGCCGAGCCAAACAAAGCCGAGGAAAGCAAATCATGTCAGTCGCAAAAATTCCTTATTTCCATAAAAAAGTTTTCAATTTCCTTTGATAATTATGACAAAAAAGCAGAAAGGGAATTTCAAAAACTTACAGTGACTTATAGATCAAAATAATGTAAATAAGAAATAAAAAGCTCAACCAATAACTAACCTTCGTTTAGCAGGAACTTTTTTGACTGGTATCTCCATTTACTGTCTCTGGTTGTTTGCAGCCACAAGACGGGAGACTACTCTTCAGCAGCACCTTGAAAGATTGAGAATTCCAAATTAACATTCAATTGTCTCATACTGTGGCCAAGATCAACATTGTTAGCCAAACATCTGGAATTGGCTCATCAAGCAATGTTTGATTGTTTGGCCAGGGCTAAAATAAATAAGAATTAGTTGTTCGATGTTTTTGAGGAAGTTCCAAAAAATTTATTTTTGAAAAAGTTCAAAAACATTTTTTGCTTGAAGCATGCAAAAATGTTTGACAAACAATGTTTTGCAACTTGGTAGAACGGTAAAACTTTTTTATTGACAAGCAAATTTCAAATGTTTGACGAACAATGTTTGATCGTTTGGCAAAGGCCTTGTATCTTGAGTTTTTAATTGTATCTTGTAAATATAACCTTTGGATATTAATCCTAGCTATTAACTAATTGAAAATATAGTTGTTCTCTTATTATTATCATCAGTAAAAATGAGACTTGCCTGGTCGTTCGACATATCTAATTGCTCTCTCAATACCTCGGTTTGTTCTTTGTTCTTTTTAACCTGCAAGAAGTTAAATGCCTTCAAAATTGGCATTCGTCTGCTGTTAAATACACTGGAATATGAAGGAAACTTGGAGACTGGCTTTTATTAGATGAACAATACTAGAGTCGATAAAGGGCAAAAGTCATGGGTTACGCGGGTTAGAGGTCAAATGCCTTAAGTTAACACAGCAAAGGTCAGACGTCAACACTGCTTAAAGCTATGGCTAAATTAGGCGACGTGTCGCACACGACACTATATTCGACGTGTTTCCCAGGGTGGCTAAACTTGCGACTCACAAGCGAGCAACATGTCCCCCGAGTCATTTGCATGTCGCAGAGACAAGAAATGTTTCTGTTGTCTCCCAGAAACTTTTGCGTGTCTCTTGCTGCAAATTTTGTCGCGCACTACAACGTTTCCAAGGAGGCTAAACTGGGAGACACCGAGGGGACATCAATGTCACGCGCGACCTGTCTCCTAGTTTAGCCAGGCCTTAAGGATACATTTTGTTAGATGCAGAAATCAGGTATTATCGAGCTCAAAGCTGTGCGGTACTGAAGCAAGAGGTTCAACAAATATAACAGCAGTCAAAGGTCAACAGTAAAGATCAAGGAGGTTAGAATTCAAAGGTCAAAAATCAACAGTGCAGAGGCCACAAAAACAAAATACACGATGTCTGTAGAGCAGAGAAAGCCCAAACGAGTGATTCTTACCAACATCTCTCTTGTTTCATGATCAACAATCGAAGGAACAAGCCAAGGTTTTTCTTGTTTATCAGCATTTTTATGAGACTTCCTCACAGGAATTCTTTCAAGATCCCTCTACAAACATATAGAAACGCAACTTAATAGAAAATAATGTATTGCAGAAAATAAAGGAATAAAGAGGATTGAGATATAAGTTACTGCCCTACCTGATGCAGTTCATTTAGTTTTTTTGACATTTTTTCATCTTCAGTAAGTAAAACATCATTGAAGTCACAAAGCTATGGAAAAAGACAAAGAATACATGATGATTTTTTGCAGACAACAGCAACACTTAAAAGACCATCTGGCATGATGTTTCCATTTTTCATCATAACAATCCTTTATGTAGAACAGAGAGACTTTCAGTGAGACAGTTTTACTGTTGCCGAACAAACTTTCTGTGGTGCTACTTCACATCCTTTTAAAAACCAATGCAGAAATTTCGGAAATCGCATTTTGCTTCACAACTCAAGACAACACAAGGCAATGATTCAGTCACTCGAAGTTTTCAAGGTCATTATCGTCTCACTAACGAATTAAGACTGAACTTCAGATTATTAAATTCAATTTTGGCGCGAATTTACTATTTAAACGAAAATCGTTACAAGGACACAGTTTCTAAAGGAATATATTTGTGTTTGTATTGGTCAAAGTCATAATTTCGATTCTCTTGCTTTGCTAACAAAAAGCAAAGGAAATTTGCTCCACTTACCTAAAGAATACTCCATGACCTAGTTCCTAGTATTATATTGATCCGGAAAAAGCACTTCTAAGTTTCACTCGTCAACTTATATCAGCCAGGTAAACGTTAAACATATATGTAGAGGCTTTGCTAACTATTTCTGTGCATACCTCAAAAAGGTTTCGGTTATCCTTCATCGTTTTTTCTGATGATGAATTCTCTTTGACGTTATTCTGCACATCTGACAATTTCTCAGAGCTTTGAATGAAGAAATAGATATTTAATCTCCCTAACATAAGTAGTTTCTGGGTAGACTTATTACACGAGTCACAGTTATCGCAGCTACCATCTTTAGTTGTTGCTGTTGGTCTACATTTTATGAGCGGAACTGAGACTCCTGTAATAAGTCTAATTGCTGGGATTGAAAAAAATGAATCATTTCACAATATTGATTAACCATGATAGACGTAGAGCAAACAAAAAGTAGCGCAAGATACATACACGAGGAGGATTTCAATGAACTCATAAAACATCAGTCTGTCAGGAACAAGTCGGTCCATGTGCTTCAACTGCAATAATTAAACAAAACATGCTAAGTAATGTACTATGTGCTCAGCTATGTTTAAATAGAATTCAAGCTGTGGAAGAATAGCGTAAGTAAAAACACGGGAAATTTTTGGATAATAACGAGATTATTCAACGAAGTAGTCAAGTAGTTCGACTTTAAGAAGCAAAGACGGTCAAATATTGATTGTACGGTCATTGCTGAACGATCAAACATTGTTAGTCAAACATCTGAAGAAACTTGCTTGTCAAACAGAAGGTCTCACAGTTTGGCTACATTGCAAAGCATTGCATATCAAACATTTTTGCTCGAGAAAAGCAGAAATAATTAGTTTTTTAAATACATTGCTAATCAAATTCTGCTTGTCAAAGTTTGGAACAATGTTTTGCGACGTGACCAACGGAAGAACATTTTGCTTGACACACAAATTTCAAGTGTTTGCAATACAATATTTTATCGTCTAACCAGGGCCTTACAGTTTTAGACTTATTACTCGAGGCCCGAGCCCCAGTTATAGCTCACATCAAATGGATACTAACAGAGAAAAGCTATGGCTAAACAAGGAAGATAAGTCGCGTGCGACATTATACTCGGCGTGTCTTCGAAAGTGGCTAAACACCTGTCTAACAAGCAAGCAACATGTCCCCCGAGTTACGGCGAAAGAAATATTTCTGTTGCCTCCCCGAAACATTTGTGTCTTTTTCGCTGCAATTTTTCTTGCTCATGTCTCCTAGTTTAGCCAGGCCTTAACGGTAGTTTGAGCGCCCAGCAATTCCACTCAAAAGCGATAACTTATAAAACTCTGGTAATAAATCTACATTTGACTTACATGTTGGGAAAGCTTGAGAGGAGAAATTGCTCTACCGCACATCTTCAGGGTTCTGCGTATTGTGTGATCATTTATGACAAGGCCTGCGTTGTCCATATGCTCATATAACTGAAATGCAAGTCTTGCTTCCTTTATCTGCTGAAAGCTAACGAGAATATGTCACTGATTAGATAGGCATAGCTAAGGCTTGGAGTTAAAGAAGAGTTGGAGCTATGGAAGTAGGAAATAAATCGAATGGGCCATATTCCTTGGAAGAAGGCCTTGTTCCAAATATTTTGTCCAAGATTGTAGGTGCAAAGTTTTACCATTTTAGCGCTTCGATTATTGATTTTAAGAAAGAGCGTTAAAATTATAAGATTATAGCTATATTCGTATTTGTTTCACCAAAAGTTACTTATCACGGTCAAAGTCTTATGGAATCTGGAATTTTGAACGCTCATAAAATCAATACTACCAGCGTCAGCTACCACTGTGAAACTTTGGAACCCATAGTAAGTTTTCAACGCTTTATAAGATTTAGGGATCGAAAACTCAATATCTTGAGATTTGGAAAAATTTTGATCCTGTCAACCTTTCGTTGAAAAGCTCAAAAATCACGTCGAATATCAATGTATATTAAATCCACATTTGATACTAATTGATGCTCTGATTGCTGCTGCAAATGTTTTGTGTCTCATTGCTCAAGAAGGTAACGATGCAGAGGTACTCCAACACTATTGACAAAAATATGACAATATCCTTCTTGGGAAATGCTATTCAGAAAAATTGGGCGATTGAAGGCCGAATAGATAGAAGAAACAGATAATTATGATGCTAGACAAGCTGGGTTGGCATCCAACAATACAGTGGCTGAGCAGCTGTTGTCATGATTGGGCTGGTTTCAGATGCACAAGTTTTGCTAGAACTGAAATATATGCAAAGAAGATGCAGTAACTATAGGGGCTTTAGGTGGTTGTGCTCACCAGTATTCTATTTTTGTCAGAAATTCTTTAATTCCCTTTGAAAACAACACAAAATAACACAATTTTCAGACATTGTTGGTAATTTGGGCCTCTTGGCCCAAGCAACTGGAATTTTAAATTTCTTTAACTGATAAATAGTCGTTTGACAAGTGTTAAAAAACATAATTACCTCAAGGAATGACTTGACAAGTATTGCATTGATTTTTGAATAACTTTCATGTTATAAGCTGCATCGTGCATGTTGAAAGTTCTATGTAGATCTGGACTAAGAGCTTTGGTTTCCAATAAATCATCTATTTGCTGAAAAACAGAAAGAATTTGAAAAAATATGTTAAAAAAACAGGAATTGGCATCTGCTCTCTGCTCAGTCTTAGGGTTCTGGTTCCACTCCAATCAATTGTGGCATGCTACATGTAGATAAATCTACTTTTTTCTCATGGTCCTAGAGGTAATTTCTAGAGAGGAAGAGTAGTCAACTGGAAAGTTTAATACTACCTTTGGTTTTAGCCCTTTCTTGCATGCCTCTCTTTTATCTTTTGGTGTATTTCTGTAGAACAGGTCCATTTGAAACTAGAAAGATTCAATACAGACATCTGAATGATAAGGAGATAATATAACATCAAGAGTGAAAGTTTTGGACAACTTGTATGGGAGACAGACTTTCAATCATAAGAATGGTGAAATATGAAAAGTTTTGAATTTAATACATCCACTCTGCACTGGTTGGAAACATAGTTATGAAAACCGAAGAACTTCAGTATGCAATTTTAGCTAAACAATAGAAAAAATAGCCTCTATTGTTTGGAAAACAATGGTCTTCGATGGGTGGTGTGCACAGATTCTAGTCTGGTCACTCACTCTGTATTAGCAAGATCTCAATAAGGTCTATTTGGGGATAAAGGTGTCTAAACAGGCAAACAGCATATGTACCAGGACCATCCAAAGCGGGGGGCTGGGGGGCTTGAACCCCCAATAATTTTGAAAACGATAATATGATGTCGTCAAATCATTATGTCATCAAATGCTTTTCTGTTGTTCAGCCCCCCCCCCAATCTGAGAATCCTTCCAACTGTCTTGTGTACCCAAGGCTCATAGACATTGGGGAGGGAGAAGGTTGGCTCAATAGAAACAATAGATCTTGGATTCTAACTTGGCGTCTTTCTTATACATGCACACAAAGCCACACACTGCTGCTGTCGTCGGAATGATTTGAGCAAAAATATCTTGGGTGCACCGTGACTCACACACTCTTCTTCTGCAAACTCAACTCAACTGGGAGTCACTTCACTGACGATTTGATGTGATTATTGATGTCATCTGTAATAATAAAAACTAAACTCACCCCTAAAGTTTTTGCAAGACACCTGAAAAATGGAGAGAGCAAATATGAATGATATTTCTTCGACAACACAGAAGAGCTAAAATGCGGAAGAAGAAATAACCTGATGGTTGCCTAGGCCACCAACACCACAGGCCAGACGCCAAATCAAATCATACTTTTAATCATGACCAATATAGACCAGTGTCAGTGAAAAAAAATCTTACCCAAGCTCTTCCCATGTCCAAAAATCACGTTTTCTTGGAAAATTCAGATGCATTTCGATTTTGCTGATCAAAATATTCTGCACTTGTGATCAAAAGTCAAAAGCAACAGGCGAGTCATTCCGCCATTCCAAAACATTCTACACGACGATGGTGATAGAAAACATGCATTGATTTATGGTCATTGGTTGCCCATTGCAGGACGATTTGTTGGACTTTGGCACAGGATTGACCCCTGACCTCAAAACGGACTTAGTTGAGACCAGACTGAGTTGAAGGCGGAATGGTGTTTTAGCACGGATCGCTAGGATCTCAGTAGCGTTAGTAGGTTGATGACTAACGGAGGGGGGCTTTGGGGGGTATCAAAACCCAAAAACCCGGATGGCCTTAGTTTTAACAACTGTTTTAAGAATTTGACACATTGATACCCTTTTTGAGGTTTAAAACCCGAAAACCCGCACATTTTTGCTACAATATCCGAAACCCGAGCTAGAAAAATGGCAAAACCCGTTGCCCGTTAAATATACTCGACCCGAAAACCCGCACGATTTTTTTTGGAAAAACCCGACAACCAGAGGGCAAAATCGGCCAAACCCGCAACCCGTGGAATCCCAAAGCCCCCCTAACGAGTCCTATACCCTGACTGTGACGCTGCCGTGGCTGGGCTCGAACCCTGATATCACTGAGCTCCTGACTCCACGAGTCGCCTAACATTACGATTGACCAAATGACAAACGACTAAACATTGGTGATCAAACATTTGAGGTTTGCTAGTCAAGCAAAATGTTTGACTGCTTTGCCACTTAGCAAACACATTGCTTATCAAACATTCAAAAACTATGGCTAAGCAAATTCTGTTTGTCAAACGTGGCCAAACACAAAAAGTCAAACATTTCTTACACAACAAATCAAATAAGTTTGAAAATAAATGTTTGATCCTTTGGCCAGGCTGGCTAGAATGAGAATAAAGAATAAGCCGAATTGGAACAAGACAAAAAACAAGGCAGAAATGAAGACCACTTTTCATTACCTTAATATCTTTCTTGCTCTAAGTTTATAAATAAAAACATCACTAATATTAAAATAAATAAAATTGTATAATGAAGATACACAGCACAATAACAACACAGGTTAACAATTAATGTATTTATTTATTTATTTGTTTGTTTGTTTGTTTGCTGTATAACTGTAATGACATTAGAAAAATGTGAGTGCATTAGTGATGTACAAAAATTAACGGGCCAACCCTTGTATTTTGTGCGAGCTATGAAGAGGATTACACCTTGGGTATTGAGGCCAGAAGGGGCCAAAGCGTTGTTGTGTTCAGAAATGCATTTAAGTGACAATGTAAGGGGCGATTTCTCTCTCGCAGCGAAAAATTTCGTCATAAAATGCAAGCAGCTTCTGATTTTTAGGCCTAGTTCAGACGTGGTGCTAGAAACACACTGTACAAGGAAAAAAACTCAAACGCGGCAGCTAGTGCGAGTGCGACATCTGAAAAATCGACACGCGATAATAGGGTTGAAGTGACTCTTCATAGCCCAAACAAGCACGGAGGGTTTTACAGCATAACAATTCCACCCAATTTGTCTAAATTAAAATTTACTCAGAAATCTGTGACATCACTATTAGAAGTAAAACAATTGATGAATCTGCACTAATTTAAGGTCCATCGTGCGCAGTCTAGATGAGACAAAAAGTGCACAAAGTCTACATTAAACCAAAAGAAGTGTTCAAACACTTCATAAAGGAAATGTTATCAATAAAAACTTTCAGAATCTTTGACAGATGGTGGATAAAATCGAAACATTCTAGGTGCTTCCTTCCCTCCAAGGTTTTCAATATGAAATTAATCAGATTCCAAAAGACACTTTTCATAAAGATTTAACGTTTTGGTGTTGTAAAAATCAGAGCTCTTACGACAAAGAAAGCTCCTAGTGACACTAAAAAACACTGTCATTGACAGACTGTTATTGAAGCAGCTAAGAAGTGTTTCAAAGCTTCTTAATCATTTTACAGAACTCGTCGCCCAGCGGTTTCCACGCTTTTTATTTGACAAAGAACCTAGTTGAAGGTCTAGTTCCAAAAGTTGCTTATTATTGGACCTCTTTTGATTCTATTGTAGTACCAAAAGTTCCTTAATAGTTCCTTAATTTAAACTGTATAGTTAGTGCCGCGACTTTTATAAAGAGATACTTGTATATGAGCAAAGCTGGAAACTACGTAAGGAAACATTTGATACATGCGTAACATACAATTCATGTGAGTTTTGTCTGCAAATGTATGGAATCGGCTTTCTAACTCTTTATTTGCATTGAATATAAAATCAAAATGGCAAGGTTTCTTGGCGATTGTGTCTTTAGTATAATAAGTTCTTTAAAGTTTTCGATCTTCTACACGTAGATTCCTTATCGAGAGGTTCTAAAGGCATAATATAAAGCGTGTATTGGAAACCTGACTTTAAGGATATAGCTAGGGGTATTTTTCAACTTTGGCACCCGAATGTTTGCTTATCTCACAAATAACTAACAAATAAAACATAAATGAGAACATTACCAAGCATTAATTGTCCATAAAATCAGATACTATCAGGAGATGACTGGTACATTCCCTGGTTCATGAATGGATCATCAAGTTCCCCTTCCTCCTGACTCCGAAAATCAGGGGCAACATCCTCCATTGGAATGCTGTTCTTTCTGATTGCAGGAACCAAATTTTGCAGCATTGACTTCAGAACTTGAACCAGCCTTCTTCGTTCTCTATGGTCACCAAGCTATATTAAAGGAAATGGTTTTAACATTTTTAAGGTTTTAATGTTTTTAATGAGCAACTGGACTTTTTGTCCAGCCCTCAAAGTTGCTTAAAACTTTGGAAATTTCAGCCTCAAAAGTTGCTTAAAAATGAACGATTAGGCCTACAACACAAGACTTTTTTGAGAGGCTGGTAAAGGGGGGGGGCAGGGTCACGAATCACGAAGATAGAAGTGTTTGCCATTTATGTTTCATATTAGAAAAATACGGCCTTTCACGTTTTCCGATAAGAAAATATTGTCAATCACATTTCACGAAGATCCTTTGCCACCCTCTTTCACGTTTCCCGATGAAAATATATGGCCAATCACGTTTCTCAGAAAACCCTTTAACAGCCTCTTTTGAGACAGTAAGTGGAAACACGTTACCAAAAGGCTTTCATCGTGCAAAATAAGATGTGATATCTTTTAATACGAAAATAATATTTTGACACAAGCTTGTCGGTTTGACTTCTAAGATTCTATACAGTATTAATGTCAAGGTTAGGCTAGCTCAAGCATGTTCATGTTCATATAAGCATTTTCATTTCAATTTCTTCATTTCAAATGCTTTAGTCTTTAACATGTTCATCTTGTACTGTATTCGTCAGCATTATAATTTCGTGCAATATTCGTCAGGATGTTAATTTCACACTGTATTCGTCAGCATTCTAAATTCGTGCAATATTCGTCAGCATGTTAATTTCACACTGTATTCGTCAGCATTCTAAATTCGTGTAGTATTCGTCAGCATGTTAATTTCACACTGTATTCGTCAGCATTCTAAATTCGTGTAGTATTCGTCAGCATGTTAATTTCACACTGTATTCGTCTACATTCTAAATTCGTGTAGTATTCGTCAGCATGTTAATTTCACACTGAATTCGTCTTCTAATTTCGTAAACTGTATTCAGCAGCATGTTGCGGGTTTTTTCGGCATTCGAAAGTGTGCTCACTTACTGCAAACTTTGAAAGCGTATTCTGAGGCCCTGGTCAAACGGCCAAACATTGTTTAACAAACATTTGAAATTTGCAAGTCAAGCAAAATGTTTTACCGTTTCCTACGTCACAAACATAGCTCGTCAAAACAAATTTCTGCTTGCCACAAATTGAACTTCTTCCAAAAACATTACCAAGCATATTCTGCTTATCAGGCTATGCCTTTTGATGTGGCACAACATTCAAACATTTCTTGACAAGCAATTTCCAAATGTTTGATAAACAATGTTTGATCTTTAAAATTCGGTGTGCCTATACATTGACACATTCTTTTTATTCGTATTCATTAGAAACTTCTCTTAATACCGCACGAGCGCCTTACCTAATAGGTATGTGTGAGGCAAACATTTGTTCAAAGACGTGGCCAAACGAAGCCAACATTCTTAAATGTTGGTTGGATTTTAGTCCCTGATCAAACTTCAGCCAACACCATCCAATATGATGTTGGTTCATCCAACAAGGTGGCCGAAAGCTGCCAACATTTTGCCCACCAAGAATGTTGGCCAATATTGGGTCTTGGGTGAAATTTTGGCTATGTTTGGTCGTGGCTTTACGGTGGTACAAGCAAACACAAGACGATAAAGAACATACACGTTTTTTTATAAGAAACCTAGCTCGGGACCTAGTTCTAAAAGTTTCTTATTTTTTGGTCAAATTTTAGCTCTTTAAGTTTCTTAACAGTTTCTTAATTAATTGAAATAAATTGCAGTAAAAACGACAAAATACAAATGTGGGATATACGGGATACAGTAGTATTGCTTGCAGATGCGAGAAATTGCACGGAATTAGCCACGCTGGTGCGAGAAATCGCACGGAAATGCTTTAGAACTACCTCCACAAATGTGAATCAGTATGTTGGAAAACGGACGCAAAAATTTCTACAGTTTCTTAACTTCTTCCTCCTAGTTCTAAAAGTTTCTTTACTTTTTGGGTGTTTAGTTCTAAGTTTCTTATAAACCGGTTTTCTTATAAAAAAGACGTGTAAATCTTCACAAGTACAACTTTCATACCTTTTGCCTTAGACTTGGATTATATCGGTTGAAAGCAGCTGCACGCAGTGAATCAGGAATTCTTTCATCGGGCCTTTCCATGATCATTCGTGCTGTAGGATTGATTACTGGTTGAAATAACTCACAATGAGGTCCAGTGTATGGGGCAGGGCATCTGCATACATTAGAACCAACACACAAACCACCATTCTGACACGTGCTTGTACATTCTAGAGGAAATATATAGAGGAGCTAAATCTATGCGAACTTGGAGGGAACGAGAAAGCTAATAATTAAGTAATTCATCTCAATAGAATACGTCGAAATATGAACAACAAGTCAGAAATTCAGAATTGCGATAAACAGAGGAAATAATTTCGGGCATACTTAAAGGCTTATTTCGTCTGACACTCCTCAGAGTATGAACGTCAGAAACAGACTGAAACAATGAACTATGGCGGAATTTATACCCAGATGCGGCTCAAAATGCACCAATCAGAAAGAAAAGCTGAATTGGCATTGTGTTTTCAACACCAATCAGCTAGCCAGATACAGTGGGAAGACCAATAGAATTGAAGACCAATAGAATTGAAGAGTCCAAGTGAGAAAACGAACTCTTTCTGTCTACAGAACCGGCTTTTTGGTTTTGATGTGGACGGATTCCAAAACACTGAGATGAAGATGACAGTTTCCTAGTTTCAAAATATATCATTTCATGCTGAATATATTTATCATGAACGACGAACACTATGATAGATTTTTCCACAAGTGGCATACCACAGTAGAAACGTCGTTCGCTCTCTGATCATGCAGTCCTGGTTCGAATCCTATCTACTGTTGTTTGCCACTTGTGGAAAAATCTATCCTAGTGTTCGTCATTCATGACAAATATGTACATGTATGGTGCTGATGAAGGCTCAACATAGCCGAAACACAAAAAAGTCAAACGGAGGAGAGCGTTGGGGTGTATGGCTCAGAGAGTTACTCGGCGATTTCATTGAGCTCTATAGCTCAGTGGAAACGTCGTTGGCTCTCTGATCAAACAGTCCAGGTTCGATCCCCATCTATCATTTCAGGCTGTAGGTTCTTAGCAAACGAAGGTTTTTATCTGTGGGTTTTTACTGTGGTACGGCACGTAATTTAGCACATTCGTTATCTATCTGAAGCAATTATATTTCATACAAACCTGGCGATTCCTTCTCTGGTTCTGATGAAACAAGCTGTCCAATTATTGGATGCCTGACGTCACTGTCATCAGAAATAGGCCTGTGCATTCTAAAGCGATGACGATGTCGATGATGCAGGGGCCTGGGAACTGAATCCAGCTCTTTTTCTAGTCTGTTTATATCATGTTCAATGGCAGGTATATTAATGTCAGGTACTGGCGTATGCGGATGACTGGCTGTGGGAAAAGAAGAAAAGCTTTAAATGAAGCAAGTTAATTGAGGTGTATAGCAAACGGGGTATTGTAACAAATGAGAGCTGAGAAATCTGGAAAAACTTAACAAGGGGTTGTAATAGCTCCATAATAGACGATGGCTCGGAAATTTAGAATATATTAAAAGTAGCAAAAGCAGAGAAAACCGATTAATCAAAAGATAACACTTTATAAACAGACTAGCATACAGTGAAGTGAAATTCTTTACACAGCCCTTCATTGATTTATTAACCTGGAATTGTGCTAATCCTAAGAATTCGATGGATGGTAAGATGGTATATAACCAGTGACGTAGCATCTAATCGGGGGCATGGGGGCGTCCAACCATCGCCAAGATTTTTTTATATAGGTTTAATCTCATGTAAGAAAATGTGGTGGGTTACGATCTGGTAACTTTTTTTGAATCACGACCTAATTTGTTTTACCGCGCCCTTTTCCCCTCCGATGATGGATATTTCACAAGTCCGTATTGGAACCAACAAAGGGATTAAAAAGGCCAAAAGCGAAAAAATATTATCCTCCTTTGAAGGAACGTTCAGCATACTATATATCTGATAACTCGGAAAATAGTTCGAGTTCAGGCTGTTTAGATAACCTAATTCTTGAGTTCCTTAATTTTTGGACAAAATGAGGCTGAAGCTCCTTATATTGTTCCTTGTCATGACATATGTTTGAATACTAATTTTTACAGCAAATTCATATAAATTTGCTTCATTTTCTAACTTTAAATATAAATGGAGTCTTTTTTGGCAGAACAACGGGAAATATATTATTTATGTTATTTTTCTGTACAAATAGTCTTGTCCTTGAAAAAATTTATTCCTAGTTTTTCATCCGAGCCTCGACAGTTCCTTAAAGTTCCTTAATTTTTTGGGAATTGTCGGCCTCGAGTTCCTTTTAAAGGTGTTCCTTATAAAAAAACGTGTATTGCTATTATTAGCTTTGCAACGTGACAATTATCAAGGTCCCTCCAAGAGCTATAGCAAGATTATAATGTACATAGAAATAATGACAGAAAATTTACCTATTCTCTGATGCTCACGTGCCTTTAACATCTTCGCTAGCATTTTAGATACTATAAAATTAATTGGGAAAGGAAGACCAGAAACAGGCTGGCCATTCTCCAGTTCCTTCTCAGCCTCCGTATCAGGTGGAGGTAATGGAATGAAAATCTGTTTGAGAAGCTTTTGGGTTATGTTCTTCATGTAATGCAGGTTCTTCGTGAATTTCATGCATTGTTGGTGCTTCATCTGATGATTCTTGTAAAGATGGCGGTCGTGGGTACGGCAATGCTGGACGGAGACTGACTTGAGGACCTTCGAAAGCTGATGAAAATGAAACAAAATTAAACTTATGATAAAAAGAGTAAATATATTCGGACTTATCAAGGCTGTTTCGGACACCGTATTAGACATGATAGTCACCACTTATCATGACAAGCCTTTGAAATTTAGTTGGGTAACGTTTCGGGAGAGATCCGTCTCCCATCATGTGCTTCTGCGGCACCAGATTTTTTTCTAGTCAGCAATTCTTAACATACCTTATCATCTTCCAAGGTTAAAAATGTTCTGAAACACCTAGGCTAGATAGCGTTAATGAATAAAATTAATCTGATATTTGCTTTTGCTTTACAGACACTATCCGAAACGTTGCCCAACTTAATATTAAAGGTTTGTCATTATAAGTGGCGACTAGCATGTCTAATACGGAAATGATAAGACTGCTTTGAAGTTAATTGCTATCGACAAAAAATACGTTTCCTTCACGTCAAATAGTTAAAGAAATAGTAATAAAAGAGAAGTAAGAAATTGTATTATTGCGTAAAAACTTACGTTTATAACTATGACTCTTTATCCATTCAATAACCTCAGCGACCGCTGCTTCCAAAACTGTCATCCTCGATTCCAGACTCCTTACTTCTTCGAATACTGCATTGTTTTGATTAGATGGTTGTTGTTGTTGCTGCACTGGATTGTTATCCTCCTCAGCTATGACTGTGACTAGCAAAATGAGTAAAGATCTTATTAGACAATGAATGACCCTAGACGATGAGAGCACCGTAAGCGTAGTGGTTAGCTCTTGTGCCATTTGGGCTCCAGGTCTGTGGTTCAAATCCAGGCTAGGGAGCACAAATTTACACGGTGTAAAAACCTTGTTCTCTGTGACACCGCACCAAGGTTTAAAATTGGTACCTTGGTGATGAAGGCCTAAAAACCATCGTAGCCCTGACTGTATGGCTGCCAGGGAGTCGATATATACTGCCCAGAGAGTATAGCAAAAACAACAAAAAAAATGGCCTGAGCTAAGAGGGTAAATATTTGTAAAGCGCTGCTGAATATGTCTAGTTAACGATAACGGCGCTTTATAAAAGCCATGACTTTTACCTATACCTTTGAATTGATATTTGTTTATGAAATGTGGCTTTGACTGGAAGACAGAATGGCACAAACTAAGTTTGCGTAAGACTGCTAAGGAAACAATCTGAAATAGCATATTACCGTTCTCGGAATTATCAGCATCAGGTGTTGGCTTTGAGTCGTCTTCAGCTGGAGGCGAAGGTTGATCTGTAGGAACATTTGGTACGATTGGACGAGGTGAAGTTGTCGGCATTGTCATGACAGGGCTTTCATCTGAAAAGAAAGCAAACAAGCAATGAGTCTAAGTATAGGACACAATGGCGTTTTTTAAGCTGTTACTCTATGATCCCCAATCGTAGCGTAACAGTGATGCTACTTGAGTTGCGAGAGCCGAGAGATGCGCCTCGTGTAAAGAGTGAAAACTGACTAACTATAATCAATTACTTTACAGAGTTATATACAAAGCTGAAGTACTAAATTAGCATAAATTAGAATATGTTAGGTTATAATATACAAACAAAGAATAATCATGAGTCCGGTTACAGTAGAGGAGGAGGGGCAGGGGTTGGAATAACTAGGGGGCTCGAAAATACCTGAAAGTTAGTAGTATCGGGGATTTGAGCAGACGAGGGGCTACTCGAAAAGTTGCACCGAAAATCTTGTACATACAAAAATGATAAACGTGCCTAGGAGCTCCCAAAAACACAATGTTAACCGATTATATATCGTATACGTCTATACATATATGGCTGCTGCTGTTGAGAAAATATTGAAAAAAAAAGAAAAACCAGAATGAGAAATGAACCTTCTGATTGAGGACTTGTTGGCCTAAGCATAATAATTGGAATTGGCCCTTGCAGTCCTGGCTGAATTGGACCTGGTTGCTCTGACTGACTTTGAATTGAAGTCATTAGCTCTGATTGGCCAGGCATTTGGATTGGCTGTTCTGATTGGATAGAAACAGAATTCGATTGTTCTGATTCATTGTTATCTGACCCAGCATCTGTTGCAGCAGATGGGGTTATTGGTCCTGAAAACGAATAGAGACGTTATCAGTATTAACAGTTTGCACAACACACAATTCAAGGGATCTAGTTAATTGAAAATTCGGAAAGTTTGGAAACGGAAGACGTCGCATACATGGAAAGATAGTCCCTAACAATAATTCAAAGCATTGAAAACGGCAGATTTCACAGGTTCGAATTGAGGGGTAATCGAGGGATAATTCACCTCTTGAAAAGGCGTATATGATTCCCATTGGAAAAAAGGATTTTCAAGAGATTTCTGTGAAAGTGATAGAAATTCCAGCAAACTGTATGTACGTGATTCTAACGAGTGAATTGCCCTTTGTTTCAAATTCATTTCCATGTCAATTCGAATGAAATTTAACAAAAAAATTTGAAGAAGTGCAGCCTTGGATTCTACAAAATCAAGCTAACAATAACAACAAAAGCAGCCTTTTGAAAACTACAAACAGCCCCCGATGCTGGTTTTCTGGGCCTCTAACCCCCTTATTAGTTTTAATATCGTAGAAAAAATTTGGTCATACTTGGATTTTCTGATGACTGATTATTGCTTGGCAAAACTCGAGGAAATGGCATGAATTTAAACTTCTTTGTTGCGGCTTCGTTTTTAGCCGTCTTGGAATGAAAAGCTCTACTCGTGGTGGCGAGCGTTGACGAACCAGATCTCGTTCTTTGCGACCGTAGGCGATGCCTTGACGAAAGCTTCTTGTTCCTGTATTTCTACCTCGATGCGAGAATTTTCGTTTTCGGCTGTGCGATTGTGTAAACTCATTTCGCAAATTCGGTGCCGATTCTCCTGACGAAACGCCGCTGCTTGCAGCGTTAGTTTCCTCGTTATTGTCATTATTCCCGCGCTCATCCGCGGCATAGTGACGTTTATTTTGTCCGTAGAAATTCGACTTTGTATAAATCGGCGATGTCGCGGCATTAGCGTTGAGAACGCTCTCCAACTGATTTGAAATCGGTCCTTGAAAGTTGGTGCCTTTCGTCCAAAATTGTTGTTTCAAAGTGTTTGCTTTGTTTCGCTTTATTAAATGTTTATTTACATTGAAATATTTCGCTTGCGAATTTTTCGTATTTTTGTTTTTGTGTTTATGCATGTTTTGTGAATGTGAATGCATTCTATATTTTATTTTACTCTTTCCTTGATTATTTTTCTTTCGACTTTTCCGGAAATTTGAGTCCGAAGGGTTTCGGTATTCGCCGTGATCATCTCCGGAGTCAACTCTTGCGGAATGGCATTCCGGTCTTCGGTCTGCAAACTCGGTTGAATTTTCGCTGTATTTCTATTGCGTACAAAAGAATTAACTTCGTCCTTTATCGGATTCTCGACATTTATTGAAACACCTTGTAATGATACGTCATCTGACACGGGGTTTCCATTGTCTTTTTGGCTTGTTGGCTCATCATTCGCAACCTGCAAAACACAGACTAATATAAACGTTCTTCATAAAAGTAACTTGCTTCCTTTCGCATGAATTTTAAAACACAACTGACGGGGGTTTACAACAGGTTAAAATTAAAGAGATAAAGTATATATATTATACATTAAAATTAAAATTATTCTACAGGTGGCATACCAAAAGAGGTAGGATTCGAACCAAGACTGCACAGAGAGCCAACGACGTTCCCGTTCCCATCATAGTCAATGGAAATCTTTTTAGAACAAAGTTTTTTCTATTGACCATATTTCCATTGAGCTAAAGAGCTCAGAGAAATCTCCAAGTAACTCTCCAAGTCATTAAGCTCAAAGCTCTCCTCTATTTTCACTTTTTTGTGTTTCTGCTATGTTGAGCCTTACATATTTACCATAAATGTTTCTATATATATTTATCATGAAATAGGAGGATTTTTCCTCAAGTGGCAAGTGGCATATCACCAGAGAGCCGAAGGCCTTTCCCCTAAAAAGGTCAGAAAAAACGCCTGGTAACTCTCCAAGTCATACAGCTTATGGCTGTCCCTCCGTTTGACTTTTTGTGTTTTGTCTATTATGTTGAGCCATCTTTAGCAACATATATATTTATACATTTTTTTCATGAAAAACGACATTATGAGGATTTTTCCACAAGTTGTATACCACTACAAATGACTAGTGAGCAGAAGGCCCTTCAACTATAAAGCTCAGAGAAATCGCCTGGTAACTCTCCGAGTCATACAGCTCAGACTGCTCACCCTTTTGACTTCCCTAGGGTAGATGTGTCCAGAGTTGCGTAACGAAATAGATGGGATTCGTTAACTATAAGTCAAACTTCACACTTAGAAATACCTGGCCATTGTCCATTCCTTTAACCGCATTGGCTTGGTTCTCCGTCTTTCCCTCGTTATTAGCAAGATTTTGGTCCTTATTCTCTGCCGCCAGGGAATTCTCCGAGTTAGCACCAACTTGTAAAGCATTTGAGTCACTTTGGCTTTTTTGGCTGGGCATTAGCGACGACTCAGTTGGCGCGTTTTGATTGGATAATTGAGATTTAGTTGGGGCATTTTGATTGGTTAATTGAGAATTCTCTTGCTTTTGAATGTTGCCAGGGTCAGTTGATTCTTGATTTTGTTTATTGGCATCCAAGGAGGCGTAAGTCGATGTAGAGTTTTCGCCAGTCTCCTTCAATGGATTCTTTTCCATGGCAACTTGAGGTTGTCCAAAACTTGGTGCTGTAAAAATGTAAAACTCTAAGAAATGTATGTTATTTCTGGTGCATACGTTAATACCTAAGTGCAAATGCAAGGGACACTTTTGAATCCGATTTAACATTGAAAACACGATGTCTTAAAATTGTGAATAATTTCAAACTCGGTGACTTTTCTCGAAAAGGTGTATTCAGTACTAGTAAACCAAAAAATCTTGATGCATTTTTGACAACTAAGTTATCACAGGGGTTGATGTTTAGAAACAAGGGGGTTACATATCCGGGGGGCTCTTCCATATTACGGGTGGGTATACATGGGAGGCTCATTTGCGTAGGGTTTATGCCGATTTCGGGATACCTTCGGGTATCATTTTCAAAATTTTGGTCGGTATTTTTGTCTAACGGATTGGAAAGGACTGAGAAGATAATAAGCAAAATCTCTTTACCTGGTTGTCTTAGCTTTGAGTCAGTACTAACATCAATGTTAGATGATTCAGGTTTCGTTGCTTCCGTAGCTTTCTCAGCAGAGATTTTCTGCACGTCAGTTTCTAACGAAATAAAACAAAAATTAACGAAAATCAATATAGGTTTTTCACAGGTGTAGTGTAAGGTAAATAGTGCACAGAAGCAAGAAAATATAGAAGCAAGAAAATATAGAAGCAAGAAAAGTTAAGTTAAGTTAAGTTGCCGTTTTCGAGTCTACTACTAGCCTAGGGCTACTCAGTCGACTTAACACTTCACCCTTGGTCTGGATGCATTAGCATATAGCAGGGTGCAGCCACACACGGCGCTTTTAACTACCGACCAGATACCCATTTATACATCTGGTGGAGAGAGGCACATTTGTGTTAACAACTTGCCGAAGGTTGTTATCTCTGCAACACAAGTGGAAAGACCGTGGCTCGAACCCACAACATTTTCGTTGTGAGTCCAGCACGCTAACCACTGCGCCACAGAGACCAATATGGAAGCAAGAAAAGATACCTGATATCCCCGAGAGGGGGTACTACATGACTTATGGACAGAGGGGGATGTGCCGCCCAGATAACTAGGCTTTATTATCACATACGCGATTTTAACATTATTATGTTTCAAATAAGGTGCAATTTCCTTCAATTTGCAACCCTCTTATATGGTTAAAATCATAACCAAGTTTAGAGACTTTCTTTTAGAGACCAGGGCTCAAAACCCACCCATATGGCACATACCCGTATAAATACTCACCTGGCAGACTTCTTAATCCTTTATGTCTTACGTATGGTTATGGATGGTTAAACCTTTCAGTAGTTTATCTTTAAATGTCTATAACAGCGGTCTTTAGTGGTAAAATGCAAAGGATTTTCCAGCTCTTTTATAGGTCCCCATCTCTGCTAAGCCCACTCTCCAATAAGCATCACCCCCCCTCTGGAACTCAATAAATCTCTAAAATTACTGGTGGCGTACTAAAGCTGATATCTCTTAATGTGATACAGAGATATCTGAAAACTGCTTACGTGGTTCCTTAATTTCAGGCGCATCATCGAGGTTCTCGGCCACAGAACCGGCACGAGTAGCTTCCTCGCTCCCAGGAGTCTCTGATTCTAAGAAAACAAGTATATAACTTCATTAAAGGCCTGTTCATATAGGATGAGATACGCCCAGTAAGATAGCGCACGTAATTGCTTTCTAAGGGGTAGTGCCAATTATTTTATAGATTTGAAAAGGTAGGGGGATTATGACCTAATACCACACAACAACCGAACAGAGAAAAATTACAAGAGTCGTACTTGTTGCTATTGAGTTGAATCGTGGGACGCTGAAATGAGTCCTACTCTGTGCAAACAGCTGTTTGGTTTTGTTTTGTTGTTCTAGCTCTTTGCGAAAAGTGGGAATAATGTATTAAGTCTATACCCAACTTTTTCGTTTGTTTGCCCATTTTGTTTCAAATCGAACTTC
This sequence comes from Chrysaora quinquecirrha, assembly GCA_014526335.1. Lineage (NCBI taxonomy): Eukaryota > Metazoa > Cnidaria > Scyphozoa > Semaeostomeae > Pelagiidae > Chrysaora > Chrysaora quinquecirrha. Next base: position 742,607 of record JACTAT010000262.1, read on the forward strand.
ATTACATACATACATATACACACATAAATATATGATTGCACATATGTCTGCATACGAGTTGCAAACTAATATAAATCGATTAAATAAAGTCTGGGTCTTCTGGGGGGAGGGGGGACTTGACAAGTTTCAACAAAATGCCCATATTAATACCAAATTCCTGAAAATATGTACCCAAAATTAAACGAAAATATTAACTCCTTCACTACTTTATATGCTTAAACGTACTATTATATGTCAGTTCGAATCAAACTTCACTAAGAAAAGCGAAAACAAACAAAAAGAGGACCGATTATTATAAAGTTGATACCGATTTTCGAGAATTCGATACCCTTATTTTTACCAATTTTCAGAAAATTAAGACACATGTTTATACCAAGATCATGAAAAACGATACCCTTTTGGACGGCACCTCCCCATTACCCAAAATATTAAGTACCCCTCTCAAGTACCCCCTCCGAGCTACATTCTTTTGCATTCATAATTCTTCTTTACGATATCAGACAGATAGGGATGGGGCGAGTCAATATGGCGCAGCCACTTTTGTTGATTGAAATTTGAAATCTTTACATGAATAGAATGGTTATAAATTGAAATATAAAGTTTTCCTTACTTCTCTGTGACTCGTTATCGAATGCTTTTGATAGTTTCTTTCCAGTGTGAGTGACAAGCTTTTCGACAATACTGTGCATCACTTGACGAGCTCCTGTAAACAAATAAAGGAAAGACAACTTAAGATTCGTGCTTTATATTCGTTCGCTACAAGACAGAAATTATGAAGAAGCTCCAGCAAAACAATTTTACGTTAAATAAACCTTACATAAGAACCCCAGGACGAGGTTGAATGTGTAGTAGACCTCCATTAACACCTACACAGCTTCAAAACGGACACCCCCCCAACCACGGGCAAATATTTTCGTCCCACAAGTCACTTCTTTATGGAAACACATACCTCCATATAGGGGACAGCCTCCATACAGGCGGAATTTATAAGGCATTAAATCGATTTTAATTAAATTCGACCAAAATGCGATCATATAAAGCAACACTGCATTTATGTTGAACTTGTGAATTACGTTCAGTAAATCCTGCTGCACGTTATTCCAAGTGCAGTACTTAACAAAATTGCCACTTTACAAGGATGAATTAAGATCGATCTTAACTCAAATCTTGCTTGAATCAAATTCGACAAGACCTCAAAGGGCCTTATAAAGTGACCCTCAAACAGAGTTCGTTCTTTCCTTGGAATCTCCGCTGTAAAATGGTTATGCCCTGGACAAACGATCAAACATTGTTTGACAAACATTTTAATTTGCTTATCAAGCAATGATTCAGCGTTTTTCAACGTCACCAAACATTGCTTAATAAGCAAAAATAAGCAAATTCTATTGCACAATGTTATTGAAAACATTCCAAAACAATCGTTGTAGGACACAAGCAAAAAATGTTTGACAAGAAATGTTGTGTCATGTACCCAAATGGTAAAGCACTTTAACTGACAACAGCCTTCTTGCACCAAACAGTAAAAATTTTGCTTAACAGGCAAATTTCAAATGTTTGACCAACAATGTTTGATCATTCTGCCAGGGCCTTAAAAGTGGCCCAGTAAATGAACTTCTAAGGTACTGTCCCCTGCACAAGGCTCGTATCAAAGCTTATGAAGTAGTTTTTTATAATTGTTTTCCTGACAACCTTTCCCCGGATTCCCTCACATAAAATATGCTCAGAAACAATCAACGCCAAAAAGTAGACGGGGGTGAGGATTGGTTTTTTTCTTATTAGCGCTATTGAGGACAGTACCTTCAAAGTTCTATGTCAGTTTTCAGTAATGGTTTAGTCGTTACGGTACGTCATACCTTTGGCCCGCCAAACTTTCCACAGTCGTCGTATTATTGAAATCCATAAAGCACTAAGTTTCTCAAATGTTCGAATCGGTACGTTCTTAAGAAAGCTACCTAAAGATTGAGAAATAGTCACGTCAATCGTCAGTTTGTGAATCTATTATTGTTAAGTTTCGTATTAGTTATGTTCAGATCTAAGAGCCAATTTTTAGTAGTGAAACGATTTGCCAGCTTTCATATTGGAAAACTGAGATATCTACGTGAATTGAAGGTACTGTCCATAATACAGCAAATAAAAACAATAAACAAACATTAATTTGGTTGAACATTTCGCCATATGTTTTGGCTTGCGCCAAAAATGTCGCACCGTGTAGCCATTTTTTTCGCACTGGCGACGCAACACATTGCATTACTTTTGCTGGTTTTCTGAAACTTTTCTAGGACCCATTCTTCTTTCGGCGCATGTTGATTGTCGCAGCACTTTGTCACAGCAATTTTGTCGCAGCGTTACACTTCAAGATTTCCATAACAGGACATTTTCAAATACAAAATCTCTTGGCTGAACTAACTCCTTAAACCAAGAACAGTTTCTTTTCCCCATCAGAGTTCAATATAACCAGAACAATCTGTAGATGTTCTCCCCTATCGTAAACTTTCTACAGTCTATGTTGGGGTTTGCATAGGGTCCTGCCCCAAAATCATCTCCTAAAGTACCTTTTTTCAAAACTTTGAGACAAATGGTGTACCATACTCCTCAGTTTCCGATTATACCATTCCACTATCATGTATGAGATATTTACTAAAACAAAAGGATTTCCCAGGGGTTTCAGTGTAAAAAATAGGTTGTCGAGAAAGGGTGTACGAGAGTTTGAAGGAATGAATAGCTCCTCGCCCTTGTATTTCCTTTTAAACAACACAAAGTGGTTAAAAGCTTCAAATTCTGAATAAAATGCTCACTCACCAGTTTTTATGTTCTTAGAAAGCTCGTCATCAGATTTATCTACAAAGAAATGCAATTCCAAAAATTTATTACCTTTGCTTCATAATTTATATTGCAGTAGAAATGTAATTCCTGATGCATTTCAACGACTATAAAGTCTTCGAGAGATAAAAAATTGGTACAAGCGGTTAATAAAGTATATAAAGATAAAGAGTTTTTCCAAACTCCTGCCCGAGGTTTACTCAATAGAAAACCATGCACCACAGCCCAGCCTGATGCTTCTCGAATTTCAGCCTCAGTCAAATACACATTCCAGGTCTATTAGTTTTACCGCTTTCAGAATTTTTCTAAATAAAAACCGACCTTTCTGCAAAGAATTATATATAAGAATCGATATATAAAATGACCAAACTTACTCTTATTTAGTTTTCTCATTGCGTCGACCATTTTCTCGACTATGAATAAAAGAGAAACGTTAGTAACAACAGCTCTTAATATATAGAATCGGGAACTTTGAACGCTCATGAAATCAATAGTACAAGCGCTATGACAATGAAATTTCGAAAACATAGACTGTTTTAGCTGCTACTACTAGACTAAGTTTAATAATGAGATTTTAGCACCGAATACTCGATATCTTGAAGTTCAATTTCGGCGGCCTTTCGCCGAAAATGCCTATATTGAAAATGGTACCCTTTCGCAGTCCCAATCGTAACATGGGACCATTTCCAAATAGACAGAATATAGGCCCTACCCTCTGGACCTTGCTCGCATTAATATCTAAATACCAAATCCTCTCACGTTTAGAATTTCCACAATGATCCCTTTTAAAATGTATAGCGTTTCTTACCACACCACATTATTGAAATTGCCATGCATTTGCTGCACGACTATATTAGCCGTCCTATAATACAGTACTTCCTTGGGCAGCACGTCCAAATATAAAGTATGCCGGCTCTCTGGGCTTTGCTCGCATCAATATCTTTATACAGATAAGCACGAGAGAAAAAGCCAGACCAATGTACTCACCGTCTTGGGTATTGGAACCAGAACCGTCGAAACCACTGCCATCATCCGTGCTGGTAGATCCTTCAGCGCCGTAGCCAGAGGAAGACTGTTCTTGGGCGTTGGCCTCCATTAATAGAATGGCACACAGTATAAATGTGGGTAGTATATTTGGCCGCATTGTCAAATCTACGACAAAAGGACATTTATTAGAGAGAGTTATACATAAAGAGCCATTAAAACCAATAAAGAAACCTCTCTCTTGTAGAACAGCCTTATGGTAATATGAAAAGTCTTTTGCAAACGGTATCATTGGAAATCTCGAAGCAACGCTGCAAAGAGGCGCAAGAAACAAGGCATCAGGACACCAACGGTAGCAGAAGCAACAAATTCAGGGCAACACATTAGGAAAATCCAAGGACTTCACGATTTTAATGAGGGCAAGGGGGAGATTGCCTTCGCTGCCTCCCATGCTTCCGGCGCCCATCCGCTGCAATCGCATAAATGGCAATTTCTTATAAGCGCTACGACACTGCACTCTATCGTGAAATATACGATATAAGGTATAAACTGGAATTTCCCTCAACACATAGATCTATATGATTTATCAATGTTAAACGTTGTAAAATCAAAATGGATAAAAATAAGTTTAAAATGTACATTCAATTAACACAACAATGCAAGAAAAAACGAATTAAATTGAGACGTCAAAGATTGCATAAAAACTCACGCTAGATCCAAAAAACCAAAATAACAGTGAAAACCTTTGGGCGAACATTGGCGAGTAAAAATCTCTTGAAATTATCGAAAATTTATAGAATAGGTCAATGAGGAAATCACTCACGACATGTATTGTGTAACCTTTCAAAAAACTGCTTAAAATAAACTAACAGAAAACCGACTTACGTTATTCCTGCTTTTTGCTTCTTTATTCGACTCTGCAGCATTAAAACCTGGAAACAGACTTATAAACACGATAATATAGTTCCAATATCAACTTAATACTGTTAATTTAGAAACAGTAGTGTGTTAAGCGGTTCTGTTTTTCTTGTATAGCCCCACGTAATGTCGGAGGTATTCTATCTAGCCACCAGAAGGGATAAGTGATCAATAACTAGTTTGCAATCGGCTCAGCTCTATTCACTGAAGCGCAGTGATTGGTTATTAGCTTGATTAGGGAAATAACCAGGCAACAATACTCGCTGGTTTTAGAGTTAACAAATCCATTGACTTGGAATAATCAGCTAGCGAACCCGCATAAAAGTTGTGGATTTGATCATTTAAGAGTCTAGTTACTTATAGATAATCAACGGTCTGTGTTAAGTAACTGAGATAAGACATTCGCTATCACTAGCTATTTGGAACTCTCAGGGGTATATAGAGACTAATGGAGTTAGAGGACAGAATTCTTTGAGGGTCTAATATGAATCTGAAAGGTATGTGCGGCCCATAGGGATAGATTTTCGGCCCTAAAATTCTCTAAGCATGGGTATTATTTTAATCAAAACACCATTTAAAAGAGACGGGAAAAGAAAACTAAAAAGTTAACCTTATTTCACCCCGAATAGTGTTAATATCGCATGTTTGTAGTACAATTTCACGTAATAATAAGGCCTAGAAAGTCTTATTACTCTCATATTCCGCTTATCTCCCTTAGCAGAATATTGTATACCAGTCCTTTACGAGAGGAACAAAAATTGTTTTGAGGAAGGGATGTTCGATCTAGTGGGCATCGGAGTCGTTGTATACAAAATCAGGGGACACTATGCATGTTTTATTTACTGGGGGCGTGCCACACCGTATAAAATGTATTGATTTGCACGAAGTTGGAATTAGAAACGGTATCAATTTCTGCATTTTGGAATACGGAACAATGTTGAATTGCTTGATTTAGGGGAAGAAACGGTGCTGATTTTTAGCATTTTGAAATTAGGAACGGTATCCATTTTCGATGATACCGATATTTCGATATATACCGAAAATAAAACATCCGTAAATTTTACGCTCGAAAGTTTTTGGAAATTGATACATGCATGCATGAACAATACCCTGCAAATAGGCAACCTTTGGAGTCTTGTACAAACTATTTACAAACCGCTTGCCTTGCTTCATGTTAGTGATGCATAACGAGTGCTGCAAGTAGTCACAATCAGTCAATAACCATTGATTAACCAGTGGTCTGACCCTTGAATTAATTCACTGATTCGTTAATGAACATCAATGAGCAGAATTTACAATACCAGTTTATTGTATAAGTCACGCAAGAAAGTAGCAAGGGAGGTCTCAGAGTAGCAACAAAGGCTTTATTTAAAGTGTGAAAAACTGTCAAGGCAGGATATCAAGCAAACCTCAAGACGAGTGGGTTACCCCTAAATTTATAGCCCTGAAGGAAGCTAAAGCAGCAAGAATTGGCGAGCAAGCCCGAGAAAGACTAGTCAGAGATTAGAAGGCGAATCTTGGCATAGCAAGAAAGGAATGTGAGCTCTTAAACAGTAAATATACATAGTTCACTAATAAGTAGACAGGCAAACATAGAGGCAGTAAGAAAGACATTAGCAATCAAGGTACCAAGACATCCTTCGGACAGCAAGACAGCTCTAAACACAGTAAAGCCTAGGTATCCTACGGGAAGCAAAAATGCTTAAACGGTCACCGTTGGGGTTAATGTCTCTTGCTATAAGGTCTATGTGGGGCTGGAGCTGCAGAAAGACCGAAAAATCCAGCCTGCCCGAAGGCTTCAACTTCCCTGTCAGCTTGACAGAAAGATAGATGGATAGAAACTTTGTTATCAGAAGCTTGTTGGCAAGCAGCTGAATATTTTCGAGCACCGCTGCACAAAGTTATCAACGACCATGAGCAAATATTTCCAAGCCTGATCACATCCAGCTAAAGGGTGCATCAATGACAGCAAACAGTCAAATTCAACTTCAAAACTTGTAACTTTATCAGCCGAAAATCCCCATCATGGACTTCTAAACAACTGCCTACTAGTCAAACAACAAAGCCAGTTCAGTTCATAACGCAAAAACAGAGCCTATGTTAATGTCAGCATTGGTTAAACTCGGTTCGACGCTAAAGCAAACATAAAGCAAAGGTAGAAAACGTAGAAAAACGTTTAGAATATACAGTGGCAAAACGGTCAAACACTGTGTGTGAAAATTACTAATTTGCTTATCAAAACAAAATGTTTGGCCGGTTTATCGGCTTACTATTCGAGTAGACAAACGTTCAGAATCTTTAGGCACTGGCCAAGAATCAAACAATATTTGCAAAACATTTGAAATCTGGTTATCAAAACAAAACATTTGACTGGTTTACCACGTCATAAACATTTCGTTTGACGCTATAGTAAACATGACCCGAGGTTCCATTCAAGTCGGCAAACGTTCAGAATCTTTACGCCCTGATCAAGGATCAAAAATTGTTTGCGAAACATTTGAAATCTGCTTATCAAAACAAGAACATTTGACTGGTTTACCACGTCATTAAAACATTGCGTTTGACACTACAGTAAACATGACTCGAGGTTCCATTCAAGTTGGCAAACGTTCAGAATCTTTAGGCTAAACGTTCAGAATCTTTAGGCACTGGCCAAGAATCAAACATTGTTTGTAAAACATTTGAAATTTCTTCATCGACACACAATGTTTGACCTGTTCGCAACGTCATAAACATTGCTTGTCAAACATGTTCTGCTCAGGACAAGCAGAAGATGTTTTTGGAATTTTTAAAACATCGTGCAGCAAATAATGCTACTTAAGCATTACTGGCCCGTCCTAAGGATCAAACAGTGTATACAAAACATTTGATATTCGCTTATTGAACAAAATGCTTGACCGTTTGGCCACGTCATAAACATTGCCTGTCAAACATGTTCTGTACTGAACAAGCAGAAAATGTGTTTGCGATTTTAAAAAATATCGTACAGCAAATAAAGTGTCACAAGCAATGTTTTGTGACGTCGCAAAACGGTCAAAAACATTGCTTGTAAAGCAAATCTTAAATGCTTGAGCAACAATGTTTGATCTTTTGATTATAGCCCTGATTTAAGAGGTGTTATGTTCCAGGCATGCAATTATAGTTCTGAAAACAAAGTAAAACTTACGTCACGTCACCGTGAAAGTTTAAATCTAGATCAACTGATCAAAGGCAACGAACAACAGATGACTACACTGAAAGATGCAGAAATCTGAGATCACAAGTCTCAAAAACTTATTATATTACGATCACAAATAAAGTCGTTTATATTCTATTAACACTCTAGAAAAATTACAAAACAAAAATAAGAAATATATGAAATAATATGTTAACTATAAATAAAAAAATATCTATAATTCATTTTCGAAATTTTATCTCTAGTTTGAGGCAATTCAAGTGAAAACGGTTGAAAAGTTTTCTCTGTTCGGAACCTAAATTTGCACCCCTGCTGGGACAAATGAAGATTATGGGAGCGTAAACTAAAGACTCGTGTCGAGAGTATACTGGGACAATACACTAGGTATTCCCAGCACGTGTGAAAGTGGTACGGGTAACGAATCATAGCAAGGAAAGGGGATCTTAATTTCAAAGTTTACTCCTGAAAAAATCTGTATGGTGCTTTTATATAAAATCTTACAAAACATAAAAAAATCTTCACTACTAATTGCCTGTAACAGGTTACAGAGTCACTCACACTACAAAGAAATGCATCTGTAACTAAAATGTCGTCTATAAAAAGGTACCTTACAGTTTGAAAGACATTTCAATGGAACATCTGACGGGCCTCGTTCTTCTTGGCATCTGGATGTAAAACTTCCCAACCTTTTAGAAGCTCTATGAATAAAAAGGAAAAAGCGTAAAAAATGAGAAATATTTAAATCAAATGCAACAGAATAATGTTCAAGAAATTTAATTTAAATTAAAATCCTTAACTCTAATGAGAGACCTTATTGATACAAAGGAAGGGATGGTTATGCCCATGCACATTTAGGGACATAAAGCATTGCGAAACACAAAATTGCAGGACAATTTAGGGATGTACTTGAACACTGACCCTAATTCAGTGAGAACACATCGTGTCCTCAAACTTTAAAGATGAATTGGGGAAAGTAGAGGGTCAATTAATAGTCAATTTGGGGATTTTTGTTCTGTATAGTCTGGACTAAAAACTAGAAGTAGCCTAGGCATGACCTTATTATATGAAAATTTTAGCTAGACCCAGGCCAGTGTGTATGTGTAAACATGGGCTCCCCATGTCATAGCTTTGACGTGGTTCTGAAGTGGGCCTGGCCCAGGCTCAGAAACAAAGGCCGAGTCATGCGTTCAGGTTCTGGCAGAGCCCAGATTATGATAAAAGTAGAACGATCCTAGGCTACTGGTGTGAATAGGGCCCATGTTATCCGAAGCTTTCCATATCTACAGATACTGATAAATAATTTAGGCCCTTTTTAATATTACCATTATACTTAACAACGTTGTCCTTATTAACAGCAATATTCTCGTTTTCGGAAAACTCGTTTCTCTACGTAAGAGATGGGGGGGGGGCAGGAATTAAATGAAGAGGAAGATCATGGAAAGACCATGGCAAGACGTGGAAAAGTCAGCTATCAGGACCAAAGGGCTTGAGAGATTCAGGGGTTCAGTAATTAGTAATGCATGATCTCGTATGAATCACTAACATTTTCAGAAAATCTAGCGTATTAATGAGAAAAATCCTCCCTCACCCTTGAACAACGTTGGTACTATAGATATTTCTCTTAGCGGTCGTGCATGCCAGGTAGGAAGTAGCTGGAAATTTAGTGTGCATGATTCTTACAGTACTTTTTACTGACAAAGAGCTTGCTACAAGCTATTTGAGTAAATACAGAGTTGAATGAACATAGATAAACTTGCCCTTTATTCTTTCACTGTCATTGACAAACTCTCCATCTTTGAAATTCTGCATTCTCATGTTCTTAAAAACCAAGAAAAGGAATTTATATCAGGCCAATGTAATACAGGTGATTTAAGACCCATTTAGACTACAGTTTTAATTGTGCCCAGTGTTATTATTTCTGATAACCACGCCACTTTCACCTGTTCTGGAACTACCTTGTCGATGGTCCAAGCGTGGGTGAACATTGTGTTTCGGCGCGGGTAAGACCCGAGGGGTATTCCCTAGTGTAGGCTGACAGCTATGTGCCCCTCATATTGGTTGGTTTTCTTTAAAATATTCCTACAAATGGGTCTGATGTATGCCTAAAATACCTTAATAGTGGATATAGCATCGAATTTTTTTTACATTTTGTACACAAATGCATACTAAAATCACGAGTGGCTGAATGTGTAAGACAATACCTTAAAGGTGGCTTGGTTTGTAAAAACTCGGGGACACACGCCAATACATTTCAGGGTCAAGTACCCCCTGGGAGTAAGACTAGGTACCTTATATTCGTTTGCAATTTTATCCATGTTGCTCCAACGTGTTTGTACGTGTACCAATCGTTATCCACGTCATGTCGAAAAAAAATCGAAAAAATTGTCCAATAATAAGCTAGAATCTAGAAACTTTATTTCTTCTCTCAATAGAAAAAAAGCACGGAATAGAATAGAGAATTTGCTTACCCAAGATCTGAAACGGCTGTTTTCCAGTCTGGTAACAAACAATGCTTTATCAAGGTCGAATTCAAGCAATGCATTCTCGACTTGCGCTTCATAACAGGTTGAAAGTTGTGCGATGAGAATGTTGACCAGGAAAACGATGATCAACATCATGCTTGTAAGAATAATGATGATGACAAAGGCACTAAAAGGAGAGGACAATACGATAAATAATAATATGCCCTGAGTATAACAAGCTAAACTATTGATTGACTGCTAAAACAAAACAAGGGATTAGTATTTGCACATCTGATGGAGGTAGTCTCACCCAAAAACCCATATTGGTGCATAGTAGTTTCAATAACCCAGATACCGTAAAAGCTCTATGTCATTTTGGAAGCTTTTTTGCAGGGAGGAATCATTAGAAAGGGGGCTTATTAGAGGCTGGAGGCTCAGATAGGTAAAGTCTGGCAAATAATCGATGCCTTGTCACTCTTATCTAGATGAATGTGGTCTGTGTGTCAACTTCTGAATAAAGTAGCTTCACATTATAGCACAGGAAGATGTTGTCCTACATTAACCGAGTACAATATCACATTAAATGAGTGTAGTCAGAGATTAACCCAGATAGGTTCAGTCTGGCATGGCATAATCAATGCCTTCTCACTCTTATCTAGATGAATGTGGTCAATGTGTAGTCGTCAACTTCTGAATAAAGTAGCTTCACATTATAGCACAGGAAGATGTTGTCCTACATTAACCGAGTACAGTATCACATTAAATGAGTGTAGTCAGAGATTAACCCAGATAGGTTCAGTCTGGCATGGCATAATCAATGCCTTCTCACTCTTATCTAGATGAATGTGGTCAATGTGTAGTCGTCAACTTCTGAATAAAGAAGCTTCACATTAGCACAGGAAGATGTTGTCCTACATTAACCGAGTACAGTATCACATTAAATGAGTGTAGTCAGAGATTAACCCAGATAGGTTCAGTCTGGCATGGCATAATCGATGCCTTCTCACTCTTATCTAGATGGACGTATTATGTATAGTCTCACATCTGAAACGTGAAGTCTTAAATTAGCCCTTGTAGTTTCACATTAACCCAGTGCAGTATGAAATTTGATTGATGTAGTCTCAGATTAACCCAGATAGGTGACGTCTCGCATATAATATCTTATTTCTCTAGATTGATGTAGCCTGTGTAGTCTAAGTCTGAATAGTGTAGTCTCAAATTAGCCCTAGTAGTTTCACATTAACCCAATGCAGTATGAAAATTGATTGATGTAGTCCCAGATTGACCCAGATAGGTGACATCTGGCATATGATCTCTTATGTCTCTAGACGGATGCGGGGATAGATGTAGCCTGTGTGGTCTCAGGTCTGAATAGTTAGTCTTAAATTAGCCCTTGTAGATGTAGTTTTGCATTAAACCAAATGGGTGAAGTCTCACCAAATAGTTGTAGCTGCAAGCAAAGTAAAAAATAACTAAAAAATACAGCAGCAAAATAACAATGCTAAAAAAACGAGGTTTGCACGTACTTGAATGAGTCGTAGCTATCTGCAAACGGATTTCCTTCTGCGAGGGCTCTAACTCCTCGAAGTAATATGTCTGCAAATCCTCTAAAAAGGAAATAAGAAAATAACGGTTATTTGATCAAGGAGGCATTTAATCAAGTATTTTCCTTTTTCACGAGTCACTTGCATCTTGTTTCCTGTGTTTCCGCAGCAATTTTCAACATTTATAGTCTCAGATTCCTTTTTCTCCATTTCTTTCGTCCATCATTCGTGAATTTGAAGCAACATTTGCTGCACTACCACTCCTCAAGCAATCGCAATCCTGGACGTTGCAATGGAAAGGAATTCCCTTACTCAAGATCTCCGTCATCTCCCAGAAAAATTTCATGCGACCCAGATCTCTTTGAAAAGATCTCTTTTCACAGGCTCGTGTTTCTTATAAAAAACTTAGTGTAAACAATAACTCACGTGACGCTAACTGCAGAGAAACCAGTGACTGCATTATACGTTGTTGTTGCTCTTAGGCAGAGATAAGTGCCACCAGAGAAGGCGAATAAGATAACGATGTAAACAACCGCGAATACACGCAGTTCCTTTACCATTAGGCCATAAAGGATTTTGGAGTAGAGACCAAGCTGCCTGGAAACAGACGCAAATAAATATTTGAGAAATTTATATTTCTTTAGTGTAAAATCTATAAAAAAATCCAAGCAGTAAAGCCCCACTTTTTCTTAGAAATAAGAAAAGGAACATTTACGGGCAGACTTTTTATTTAGTTCTGGATAAATTTAACTGTTCTCAAGTTTTCGTTTTTTTTGAAGTCTTGAACTAAGCCTCCTTCCATTTCCAAGCTTGATGCTTCGCCTAAGTCCCCGCTTTTGAGTAACAATAACTGAGGATGCAGTCTATTGTCTAAAAACAATAAACCATAATTATTATGATATTTTTGAAACTCGCATTGTGTATATTTTTGAACTGAATCGACCATTATGAATTAGCCTCGTTATGAAACCAGAGCGAGCATAGCTTAAAAACGTGTTGTGTTTAACTGAACAGAGAGAATGACTAGACAATATTTCTGTTTTTTTAATGTTATTTTAGACTCATTTAAAGTCGTGATTTGTGACTTAGTGTAATGAAACAAAGTCGGTACTTTTGTGGCAAATAGAGCTGCGAAGCTCTTACAAAGGAGTGCAGTGGAGAATAAAGGTAGAAAACAAACTGCTGCTTTATATAACTTACTGTACAGCTGGGAAAAACTTGAAGATTCTCAGAAAGTTGACAATGTACGCAATCGTTGCCAAATACCACTGAGCTTTAACTTGAACAAATCTTAATGGTACAATACTGATAAGTGAAAGCAGACCAATTGTATCAAGCCAGTTAAAAGGATCGTGTATGTATTTCATTCGCTCCCTGGAAAGAGATTTGCTTACGGTAAACAGCTAGAAGTAGATATTATGCACAAGCGCCATACATAATCTTATTATCTGAGAAAATTAAACAAAAGCTTAAATCTGAGATAAAGTTATGGAAAATGGGACTGAATTCTACATGTAGCTAAACTAATATAAAATCCATCTCACTTTTCAGCTCACGGGCTAGAAGGGGGGGACTGACAGGGAGGGTCTTTGGTATTGGTACAACAAGGTATGGTACCACGTTCCACTCGAATGATATGTTAATACTTATGAATCGATAAAGGTACCAAGTTCCATCTTTTTCAGAGTTACTGGTTCAAGGTTCCACCATTTTTCCAGAATTTGGTACCAGGTACCACCCCTCAGGTACTATGGTACAACTACCCTATCATCCCCTCTAAAAAGTGGGATGATTTTGTCTATGTAAACAGGGAATCAGACCATGAAACAAAATGAAAAAGGAAATTAACTTAGGAATAAGCAAGGTCTCTGAGCAAGAAAGCTAAGTCTTATATGAAACGAGTTTACGTACTTTTCTAGTTGGTCGATCTCAATGAAGAAATAAATGCCAACAAAGATCAGTGTTAAAATTTCGCAAACCAGACGGAATATATCGAAGGATGTTTTGTATTTCAAAGGATCTTTAGACTGAACAGCTCCGAGAAGAGCCACGGACATCACTGCCAGGAACATCATATATCGCATAGAATACATGCTGCAAAAGAATAATAGAAATTTAAAACCCTGAGGTGGCGATTCTGCAAGAAATATAAGAGGTTTGTAACTGAGCCTGAGCTAGAATAAGAAAAAATGATTAAGTTTGTCATTACAATTCTGAAAATACATAAACCCTTGATTCCATAACGTGGTAAGCACCGGGAAGGGTCCCGTTCTTTCTCCGGCCTGATAGTGATGTTTAATGTTCCCATACAATCTTAAGCGTCGGGGACATATAGGAAAATCTTACAGGAGTGGTTCCCGTCCTATCCCCGACGTGACGGCGATGTTAATTGTTAATGTTCCGATACAATCCTAAGCGTCGGGTCGGGGACATACAGAAAAATCCTACAGTAGCTGATTTTAGCAGGCAGCGATGGTATGGGAGCTTGTTTTAGAGCTTGTCACCGTAGACGCCGTCAACGGTGATGAACGCAGAACATGTTTGCATATCAAAATTCATGTTCTGATTAGATCGTGAGAGAAGGGGATACAATGATGTCACTTAAAAATGTTGAACAAATTTCAACTTCTCTCTGATTTATCCCCCAGGATGGCTAAATGCCTAAAAAGCATGTTTCAATATCATAATGCGTTCTTGAAGCTACCCCGTAGCAATGTCGAGCGTCAACATCTTCCCCGATGATATAGAAGCCAAGCTTCAGATGGACGAATATAGCTGATCAGCCGACCACCCAGAATCTGACAACTTTCGTTTTTCGGCTGTTTTTTGCTGCATGGTTCTCGAGTGGACCCACAAAGACAGAAAGAGTTAAAGAACACACTATGCCGCATTTAGATATATTTTGGAAATTCAGTAATCAACTACAAGAAACTTTTTACATAGTAGACTCACATAATCTTTGATTTGCCATATGCAGACCATTTAGTATCCGCCAATTGCCGAATGACTGGGTGCTGTATTGCAGCCTATCAAGAGGAAGAAAATATATCTTTCATAAATGAACACTCAGAAAGAAGTTGAAACATTTAACAAGAGTCAATAGAACACACTACGAGTTTTAAATATTCTAGCTGCTGAAATATATTTGTCGTAAATGGCGAACACTAGGATAGATTTTCCACAAGTGGCACACCAAAATGGATTGGATTCGAACCTGGACTGTGTGACCAGAGAGCCAGCGACGTTTCCACTGTGGTATGCCACTTGTGGAAAAATCTATCCTAGTGTTCGTCATTCATGATAAATATATACAGCCTGAAGTATATAAACAGGGTGGCCCAATCAAAAGGGTTCTGTACCCCTTAACTCTCAATGAAATTGTAACATAATTTCTGTGTAAATTTTCTCAAGGAGGAATTTTATCAAATTTATACCAGGTAATATTCAAGTCAAGTGCGCTATCGTGTAGAAATATGTTGGCGATAAGAGCTTCTATCTCGGCGCAATGGGACATTAAATTTATGATGTCCCAAAATCTGCTGTTTACATTCCATCATTGCGTACTGTACTGCAATCGTGCGTGAAGAAGAATCATGATCCCAGAGTAAAATTGTCACGACCGTTAATGTATGGTCAGTCATATTAGTGAAGTGTTTTGAGCAGGATTGAGGACATTTTGAATATCATTTGACTGAAAGAATGAGTTATTGATTTTTCTGTTTTGTTGCGTAAGGATTACGTAAGGGTATAAAGTTGCATATTTTGTTACAGTACGTTTTTGGATTGTAAAGTTTTAAAGTCAATTTATTCAGAGATACTAACCCATATCATCATGATATTTACACGATATATCTCACTTGAGTTGAATATCATGTAGTATTAATTTCATGAAATTCCAACTTAAGAATAAATTATTAATAAATTATTTGGTTAGGGGGTCCCTTTTTTCTGGGCCACCCTGTATATTAAATATGTAAGGTGCTGAAGAAAGCTCAACATAGCTGAAACACAAAAACGTCAAATTGGATGAGTGCCTTTTGCTGTACGACTTGGAGAGTTGTTTGGCGATTTCATTGAGCTAAAAAGCTCAGTGGAGACGCTGTTGGCTCTCTGGTCATGCAGTCCTGGTACCAATACCATCTGTTATGGAATGCCACTGATTAAATCTTTCATAATGTACGCCATGCATGACAAATGTATGGTGCTGAAGAAGGATCAACATGGGGTAGCAAACACAAAAGGTCCGGGAGGAGAGCCTTGGGCTGTATGACTTGTGAGGGTCCCAACTATTTTTGCCAGGATTTTAGGTTTCTTATAAAGAATAAACGTGTATTCAAAATACCTTATTATGATCACTCTGACATATAGCTTGAAGACACGAATTGGAGCGATGACTGAAACCATCATGCCATGGCGACCTCCCATAATCATCTCCATCTAATATTCGATAGAAAAAATGATAACGGAGAGGAATATCCGGGACTCTGTGCCATTCTTTTTCATACGCTATTTCTTGGTCAGCAGGCAGCATTGGCCAATCAGGATTGATGAGCGAATCCAGGACAGCGATTACAGATTTCTGTATATGAAAAGAAACGAAAAAAAGTAAGTAAAGAAAAACGAACGAGAGGATAAGATTCAAATTTTTGGTTAGACTTATTACATTCGTCGTAGTCTACGCTCCTCTGCACACTCCACACTCTGCTCCAACTACGACTAATAAACTTTCAATAAAAAATTCGTATAATTTTCTCTGTAAAGAAACAGCAATTATGCTGTTGTAGTTGCTGTAGCTGTTTCCGAAAGAGTGGAAGGAATATAGCTAATAAGTCTAATTTTAGGGTGCGTTTCTTTGGGACCTTTTCTGTGTCTTCTTTTTTCTGGAGACTTCGGAGAGATCGAGAACCCGTTCTTCAGGACAACTCTCGGAAAAATCGGCGACTTTTGAAGCTCCAGACACTCAGGACCTCAGCGCTGACAGATTCCGCAGACTTCGCAGAAATATTGGGTGCGTTATTTGGTCTTTTTACTCCGACTGAATACTGAGAAAAGTAGATTTTGTATATTTCCGACTCCGGACCCAAAAAAACGTGCTTACTTGAAAACCAGAATCCCTGCAAAGTTGGCGATATTTCAGCTCTGGGGCAGGAGAACTTGTACCCTACAAAGTCTTTAATTTTTCAAGAGTTGCCCTGGAAGTCTCGAGGAAAAAGAAAAGGCAGAAAAGAGAATAAATTCAACGAATCTGGGTACAAATTCCGCCTTACTTTATTGTTTCGGTCTGTTTCTGATGTTCATACTCTGAGGAGTGTCAGGCAAGAAAAGCTTTTAAGTATGCCCGAAAATGTTCCCGCTGTTTATCGCAATTCAGAAAAATAGAAACAAATTCTGAAAGCGGTAGACTTCGCGGACTCAGAAATTGTATTTGATTTTGCTGAATTCGGAAAACAGTAGGTAGAAGGCTTTCTAAAGTTTCCACTCCAACAACTAGAAGGCTTGGTCGGAATTTTTGCGTGATACAAATTAAAATAGAACAGCAAAAACGTTACTAATACAGTCATATGGTTAGCTTATCGTGAGAATTTCTCTTTAGAGGGACAAATTCGCCGTTATGTTTGTAATAAGACGAAAATAAAGCTACAGACAGCGAAGATAAATCGCTACTGCGGTCTTTCAAAAGCTTGAGTTTTCTAGTAATAACTGTGCTACAACTGCGCATGTTTATAATCTCTAAGAAGGCCAGATTCAACAATATATTCTCTTCTCTCTGCATTAACAACAGACATAGCTATAACAATATTATATTTTGTACAAAAATCGTCGTTTATAGCTATGATGCTATGGAAAAATTAAAGATAGGCTACGTCACACGATATCGGTTGGAAATGAATCCGATATGAGTTGCTGTCGGATTGGTCTTACGACTGAAGAATTGAGAATCGAAGACGATTTTCTGCCGATACACCGATCACGTTCAATAAGCGTCTTGGTGTAAACGCAAGAACAACCCGATATCAAATCGTATCAGAAATGAGAGAGTTGGGCTGTATGACTTGGAGAGTTACTCGGCGATTTCTTTGAGCTCTATAGCTCAGTAGAAACGTCGTTGGCTCTCTGATCATGCAGTCCTGGGTTCAAATCCCATCAATTGTGGTATGCCACTTGAGGAAAAATCAAATCATATCGGATTCATTGTCGATTCATATGAATCCAATGGCTTTAAATAATAGACCTAATAGGCTAACGTTGTTTACACCCATTTCAGGTCACATGGTCATACCCTCGAGGAACCATTGCTTTGTTGTCGAATTCAGAGCTCGATCCACGCTTTTCATGGCAGAAACATTAACAACGTTAGCCGTCTTTGTTTTGGAGACAGATAAATTCTCATATCTAAGAAACCAGTTTTAAATTACCTTCATATGATGACTTTCTATATAGTTCTTGAACTGAAATGGAGGGAGTTTCTTCCTTTCTTCATCATATTCAAACAGAAGACGAATCCTAAAGATCATACGGAATAATGATAAATTATTTCTTATGTCAGGAGTAAATATGCCAGGAGGCAGTTCCAGTACCGTTAAGAGGAGGGGTCCAGTGGGTCAGAGGTCCGGGGCCTAAGCTGAAAAGGGGCCATCAAAAATTGAAAATCTCTTAATACTCACCCCTAAAACTTCCTAAAGGCCAGTACGATTTTAGCCAGGGCCTGCTCTCCCTCTCGACAACCCTGGTCAGTTACCTCTATCAAAAGTAGGCAGACAAAACAGTCAATGCCTAAGGCACAAAAAACCTATTGCACTAAATTCTTAACAAAGCATTACATATGATAGCATTACCTCGATTTCTGCATGGTTGCATCTATAAGCAGACTAGCCATATCATCATCGAAATTCTCAAGAGCCAGTTCCACAGCTAGCTGTCTTTTCTTTGGATGAGTTGTAAGGTAAACCAAATCAGGGTCCCTTTTCAGCAGACATTTTGCTATCTCTGTGAAGTTTCTTTGGCATGAAACTTTAGTAGGAGTAAGCTGTTTTTGCAGAAATCCTTCTGCTGCAACATGCAAAAGGGTTTTTCTAACCCCATTATGCTCAACTATTCTTTTAGCATATCTGCAATCAGCAGGGTCTTTGACTTTATCATACTCTCTGTTGATTATAATCCTTGCAATTTTTGCAATCTGGAAAGGAAATGTGATATCATTATCAAAATTTCAATTATTACATGTCAGAAGTCCTTCGCAGACACTAAGAAGGCAAACAGATTAGATGTCAAACTGCATTCTCCTGCAGCATGCACAGAAGAAATTACATGTATGTGAAAACAAGGATAAAGGGTGTGCATTGTTAAGGGGGCTTGTAGGTGTATGTTTTGTTCTAAGATGATTTGGTCCAATGGTTTGTGTCTAGCTTTTGGTGTGGAGTGCCAGAAGAATGTCCTAGCGATGGTGCTATTGATTTTATGTGCCTTCAAAGTTCCTGATTCTAAGGGCTTTGACTGTGAAAAGTGACAGGCAGTGAAACTTTTAACTCTGACTTGCCATAGCCCTTATCAGACCGTAAACATTGAACGGACATAAAATCAATACTAAAAGTTTTAAAGTGGTAAAACTTTGCACCTAGAAGAAACTTTGGCTGCTTTATAAGAATTTGGTATCTAAAACTCTGTACCTCAAAATGGTGAAAATTCCCGTTATCACAGCTGTTTGTCAAAAACATCTATATAGATCATTTCGGTAGACATCACACAGCATTAAAATTTTTCGAAATCACATGATATTGAGTTTTTTATATGAAAATCTCATAAAGCAGCCAAAACTTAGTCTATGTACAAAGTTTCGCTGTCCTAGCGCTTGTGTTCTTAATTTTATGAGCATTCAAAGTTCCCAATTCGATAAAGGCTTTGACAGAAAAAAATGAACTTGGTGAAACTTTTTACCCCACACGGTCAAAGCCCTTATAAAATCGAATACTTTAGACGCTTGTAGAATTGATAATACACGTGCTGGGATAGTAAAACTTTACACCTAGACTAATTTTTGGGTGCTTTATACGATTTTCTTATCGAAAGATTGATATCTTGAGATTTTGAAAAACTTAAATTCTACCGAAATGATCTATACATCTCTTTGTTTTTGACATTTTCCCATGCCAGTTAACTATGCCATTGGCCAAAACAGACCACAAGTCATTCATCAAAATGCATTTTTCGAATTCATCATTAATTTGAATACAGTATTTTGTCTTCAACTTTCAACAAAGTTATTCTTACTTGTCTCTCGTAACTTGCAAAAGCTTGTGGACCTGACCCAAATGGCATGGTTTCATCCTTCTCCAATTCATCAAACCATTGTGTCATCATCAGTACTATGACGTCATCTCCTTCCTCTGTCTCAGTGTCAAAACTGTCATATTTTTTAAAAATCCTGTCTGCACGAATCTCATCTAAACACTCGAACCAACTTAATCCGTTTTTCCTTTTCTTCTCCTCGCAATGTTTGTTATGTACCTGTAGGGATGGAAATGAAATAGGTATCTAGCTTATCTTATAAACAAATAAAAGAAGAAAATGGGTCTGTAAGCAGAAAAGTTATAAGCAGCAGTCACGCAGAAATGAAAGTCAATAAAAATGCTATTTCAAATCCTGCTTTAATTGTTTGCTTTATATTGGCATTGTATTTTATCCTGTAGGTACCAGCTTCAACCCTTGGTAGCTTGAAACTAGGGTATCTACCTAACGGCCAGACGGCCTAAGCGAAAGCGAAACTGTTTCCTACTCAACAATAAAATTCAGAAACTACAGTACCTTATCCCAAAACTCAGGGTCTGTTGGGTTGAAATCCTCCATGAAAGAATTGCTTTTTGACGATTTGGTTTGGTCATCTTCTTTCTCTTCCATCGACTGTTGCGGTGAAACTTTGCCCTTTAGTTCCAAGGAACCGTACTTCGCAGAAGCCATCCTCGTCCTGAGGGAGAAGGAGAAGAAGAGACCGAAAGATGCTAGCCACACCTTTTTAAAAACAAACTAAACTTCTCTTTGCAGAAAGATAAAATATATTTATTTCAATTTTCAATGACTAAGGAGGCGTCTTTGTCATTTCACACCATCTGTCACTGACAAATGAAACAATTATTAGTACAAAATCTAAAAGGATTGAAAAATTATCTTTTCAATTTTCAAAGTCAATAAGCTCTTCTCTTCACGAAAGCATTAGACTTTAGAGCTCGATTTAGAGCAAAAGAAACTAATTTGGCTATCGTAGAAAATTGCATCAAACAAAACATGGGGATATATAAGATGAAAATTTTTAATTAGTTCTGCATCTATTCAAAATGTACTTTCAATTTATAGATGTTTCAATGGAGACCATGAATTATGCACAAAGTGCGCGATAAGAAACGCGGTTTTGACTAAGTTGTTTTTATTTCATAATAATCACAATAGAACTTCATGCAGCGACTATTCAATTTGATCTTCCATATGTAAAAATACCCATCAAAATAAAAAAAGTTAATTTACTACTAGTGTTGCAGTTTAGATTTTATTCCGATCGATTGTTCCGAACTTCTAAATTCAATTCCAAGAATAAACTTTTGTTTTGTTGTTGCTGCTGTCTCCTCGGGTCATGGGGTCTGGTAACTGACTAAGCATTGTGTTACCATGGATACAAATAATTATTTGCCCGCTTATAACACATGAACGTTACAGAACTTTGAATTCAGTTTGTTTATCCTGTTGTGTTATGTGAAAGAGAATTTAAAAAATTACGATCGAGCGAATTGATTATCTTTTCCAAGCAAGGAGATCACTTTTTATTATTTGCAACTGTTGGTTAACGTCAATCCAGACGAAAATTCGATCATTAGGCCCATCGATCGAATCTTTAACGCCGTGTTCAACAACGAGGAGGTGTCCTAACAGTTTGTAGCAGCTGGAAATTCCAATCGTTTCATTGTTTTGTATAAATGAAAGACTCGTGAATTGCATCGATTGTTGCGGATTTTCTTCTAAGCCATAAATTGTTCTGAAAGCATGTTCAGATTTATTATGACAAACCACAGAAATTTTACGCTGAAGTTTCGTGACTTTCTTTCCTCAAATATGATGTTTGGTAAGGCAGTTTTGATATTTAATTTTGTCTTTAAGCATTACAGACATCTCTCTTTATCGTTACTATTAGCTAGTCTTCTGTGCTTTCAAATTTTAAAGACGGGATATGATCTATAATGACTGCATTCTATCTTGAGAGGATAACTCCAAGGAAAAGAAAGGGTGATAGCTTATATGAGCTATACCATCTATACATGTGCTGTGCCCACTGCCCATCATATGAGGGGTGATGATCAGGGCAGAATTTTAACAATATCAAGTATAATCTAAGACACCATCTATAAAGATGTACCCCAAAACCAGGGCGCAAATGTTTTATCACAATAACATAAATTGCAACAATTTTTGTAGGTGATGGATACTTTCTATCTATCTATCTAATTGTACTGTACATTAACCTAAAAATAGGTATTACGTACAATGGTTTGTATGTTAGTATATAAATTAATTAAGTTAAAGAAAATTAAAATAAGACAAGAAATCAATAAGAATAAATAAGTATTTTGGCTGCGTGACCCCATGAAGAGCTTAATGGGGTTAGTATTTGGCTACTGTAAGGTTACTATAGTTTGGTCGCCAGTCTTGGCCGGCAGTGATAGGATACATGAGAAAGGGTGCAAGAAGCAATTAAGCAATTGCCCCCTCGCAAGTGTGCATTCCATGTAGCCTACGCCCAAGATCTCCGGCATGGAGTTCAAAATTTTTTTGCCCTACTGACGTGGATCTTTCAAAAAAAACAATAGCCTAGACTATCATTTCAATTATAAAACAATAGATCTATTGTTTCGTTTGGCATGAAGTCGGATGGTTGGCGTATTCTCCGCGTGGCAGTAACACAGAATGCATGCTGGCCCCCTTGCCATCACCAGAATGGTGAAATTATTTGATTTTCCTATTGTTTCACTCTTTTTTTGTTGCTTCTGCCCCCGCAGTCTGGTGCCCCAATGCCTTGCTTCTGGCACCTCTGCACACACGAATCAATAACCTTCACAAGTTTTCACAAAACATGTCCCATAACCAGGGCAAAGAATCAGCAACAAAGACCCATTAAACATGGGACAGCACATATGTACCATTGCTCCTTTAGAAGCTTCCCCTTCAAGTTAAGTAACAAGACTTTGAAAATCTAAAATGTGGCTTGAGGGATAAAACAATACTAGCACAGGGCTTTTGACCCCAGAAAGAAAGAGAATAATTAATATTATTTTCTGTTATTTTATCAAAATTTTTATAGAATTATTTTCTGGAATTTTCTATTATTTTTTCATTGAAAATGATTAAAATTTTTTCTGTACTGATATCCATATTTAATGAGATTGTGACTAGTAACTTTTCTCTTGCACAATCAGTCTCTGTATGATTCTATCATCCTATTCTTATGCTATCAAACTGAACCTGCTTTTGCAAGTATCTTATCATATTTTTTCTTTTCTACAGCCCTTCTGTTTATCATCTCAGTGGTCACAGCCCAGTTGACGTCAGCAAGTACATCACTATTGGAAAATTCTACAAGTTTATCAAACAGTTTGGGGGCCAGCTCCATAAATTCTAGCACAAACATTTTTAGCTCACAGAGTGTCTCTCAAATAAAAATTGAATTGTTTTCAGAACAAGTTAGTAGTAGCAGCTCATTTAGTTCCCAAAGTGCTACTAGGACAAATAATTCACAGCTCCTAGTAGAAAGCAGTAATGTACATTCTGCTTCAAGTGAAAATTTAAAGAGGACAGTATCAACTAATTCCTTGGTGGCATCTGCTAGTAGACTAGAAATGACTGCAAATATTAATGCATCTTCAACTTTGCAGACTTTAATTCAAAGCAGTTTTTATCACACTTTAGTTATCTCACCAAGTCACTTTGGCTCTTCAGTAAATACTTTTGAAACAACTGCACTGTCTTCAAGCACTGCAGGTAAGAAGTCACTGCAGCAAAGCACATTTAGAACGTTAAGTCCTGAAGTGATTCAATCTTCAAAATCAACCACAGAGGAACAATTACTTTCATCTGCAATCACTAATGAAATTAACAGGCAGCAGTTTGTCTATAGCTCAGTTTACTCTTGCTGGGTTACTTACTATGTAGATGCTTCAGCTGTGTACCCAAATCAGTCGCTGGCTCTGCAGACTGAAATCTCAAGCACACTGAGTAAATCACGTCTTCAAACTTATGAAATCAAGGTGTCAACATCCAAAATTGAGTCACTGTCTCCCACACCACAAACTACTGTATCCCAAAGCTCAGTAGTAGTTAGCTCTGATGCACAAACATCGAAAACAGCAAGTGTCATTGCAACATCAGCACTATCAGCCACTTCCTTTTTGGAAGCATCATCAACACTCGTTTCTGCACCAAGGAAAACTACTGAATTGTCTAGAGAAAACATTGTTCTTTCGACTAGTGCACCTTCTCCTGAATATTCGACCTCAAGCCTGCTCCCCACAACAACAGAAATTCTTCAGTCTTCTTTAGCGTTGTCAAGTGTAAAAGAAGCCTATAGCTCAGTACCATCAAGGATAGCGCTGTCATCTGTGGCAAATATAGCACCTTCGAAGTCATCTATCTTGCGACCAAGTGCTTCAGAGTACACAAGCGGTATTTTGTCAAGGTATCCAAGCAGTGAGAATATCTCTGTTGCTTTCATTTCAAATAGAACCAGCTTGCAGGATGTCAGACCCTTGAAGACAACAAGCGCTGTGAGTTACACCAAACTTGCCACAGTTGAAACGTCTGGAGTGCATTCAGTAATTAATACCATTACAGCTAATGAAACACTATCTCAGTCACTTTATGGCTTTTCACAGTCAACCATGCAATTGTCTGCAGAGGTATCTTCTACACTTGGTCTTACAACGGAAAAATCTACTAGTATTATTGGCGTAACAGGGTATCCTACTCCTTCAATTGTATCAACAACAACAGTTGGCATTATTGACTACAGCAAACAAACATCCAGCATTTCAAGCTCTCCTGCAACAAAAATCCCTGATGTGTCTTCTGCTTCACCATCAATAAATCTTCAAAGAAATGCTAGTTCAAGTTTTGAATCTTCTCGGGTATCAGAACAAGGAATAATTTCTACTGGCAATCCAGGGAGTGCGAGTTCTATTTTGCCAACTTCTTCATTGCCAAGTCAAAGCTCATTGTTTTCTACTGCAAGTCAATCATTGTACAAACTTTCAAATACAAGTAGATCTATTGAACCAAGTAAAGTATCAGCTGATATTTCTGCTGTTAGATCCACTACAAAGATAAGCCCTGAACCGTCGCATCCAATATCTCCGTCCTCTATACAAACAGTCGAGGGAAATTCAACTAATATACAGATATTAGCGCCAAGCTTATCAGCGACTTCCAGTGAACACATTTCAACATTGATGAGATTATCTAAAAGCACAGGACACAGAATGCAAGCGACCGTAGAGCCTACTTTGCAGAGTTATTCAGCAAAGTCATCGAAAGCATCAAAGTTTATAGACATTTATAATACTTTGCTGTCTGCTACCTCTAGTTCGACTCAACAGACAGCTTCCACTGTCTTGATGTCTCAAGAAAGATCTCAAATATTGATGAATGCTTCAGTGGTAACATCTTACAGCATGTTCTCAGCTGCAACATCAGAGTCAATGTATAAAGCTTCAAATAACACGTCCAGTGTATTTGAAATGCTTCCCATGTCTGCCACGATTCAAAATGCTTCTACTGTTTCAATACCTGCAAGACGCTCTCTTATAACAACGAATGCTTCTAGATTAGCTTCTGATACAGTGCATAGAGCTTTGAATAGCACAACTGTAGTAGTTTCAACGATTTCAAGATCTGCCGTCCTCCAAAATGTCTCTACGGTGGTAAGCTCAGCAACTATACCTTCAGTAAAGACACTGTCTTCGCCGGAACCAACTCTGGGTAGCACACAGTCAAAATCTGCCAGCACCTCAAGTGCTTTGTTTAATGCAACAGCAAGCATGATATATGTTCCACAAAGAACCTCAACGACTTCTATTAATCAAAGCATTTCTCCTGTCGAGCAGAAGATAACCATGCTGTCTTCTTCAGCAATTGTTCAATCATCTTTGGAAACATCATCTAATGCAACGTTAGCTCCAACACCAAGCTCCATGTATGATACACAGAGAGGGACAAACACTGTTTTGCGATCATTGCCCTCGTCTGTTACTCTGCAAACAGCAGTTGCTGTTGAAAAATCAGCTGCTACGTCAGCAGCTGCTACGTCATCCGCTGCTACGTCATTTGCTGCTACGTCATTTGCTGCTATATCATCAGCTTCTACGTCGACAGCTGCTACATCGTCAGCTGCTACGCCATCAGCTGCTTCATCATCAGCTGCTACGTCATCAGATGTTCTTCCATCAGTCCAGGTGTATCCTTCTGTCAAAATATCTGTTCATTTGCAATTAGCTGAAACGCCAAAGCTTGGTGTATGTTGCTGCAGCTGAATCACAAAGCACATCACAGTCGTCTGCTTCTGCTTCAACAGATTCTTTACAAAATGCAACAAACACTGCTGCTCGTACGGTCAACGTTTATGGGTCAACAATGCTTGCAAAGGAGGCAGTATCATCAATGCATTCGTCAAGTTCTCAAGCAGCTTCAAACACTGGGTCAAATAATCAAATGCCGCAATCATCTACTAATATACAGGCATCTCCTGTCATTAACAAAAGAAAAGACGTGCTATCAATGCAGATAACGCTAACGCTACAGCATCAGTAACCCAGCACCATAACGTATATACAGTTGCTAGTCAGCCAGGGTCTACAGCTTTCATTGCTCAGCGAAATATTATCTCAGAGTCTATTAATTCAATGGTGGGAAATGCTTTCGTTTTACAAACCCAAACAACATCTGTAACACAGCAGAGTGGCTTGTCTTCTTCTGTGAATGCAACAAAAGACATAAACTTCCAACCATTTTTCACTTCATCAACAACTGGACAAAGTGCGAGTGTGATTACTCTAAATGAATCACTAGCAAATTCAGCATCACATACCGTAAGACCCAACTGAAACATCAATTTTGTATTTGAGCACATCGAAAACTGCTGTCCGGTATAAACTTGTTGACTCATCAGTTCTGCTTTCAGACACATCAAGTGTCCATACTGAAAGTAGCAAGCAAACAACTCCTATGCCTACCAATAATCTGGTTTTGTCTACCACATCATCTGAAATTACACCTGGCCTAACTACGATGTCAAATCCACCTACGTCTGGTAATCTATCTGTAAAAGCAGACCAGAATAAGTCTGTTAATTTACAAAGTACACTAACTGTATCTATCAGTAACTTGAATATCTATAGCTCAAGAAGTCAAAATACAACCTCAAAAATTTTTCAGAATACTACTCAAGTCGAAACGTCAACTTATTCCTACGTGTCTGCAGATAAATCAGCGTTGTACAATCAACAGAACTTACTAACAAGTGCACTGAATGCAACTCAAGCATTTTCAAGCTTTGAAAAGTTGATTACTTCACAACGATACCAGTTACAACTGGACAGCGTGAATGGTAGGGCCATTTCTACATCTACAACTTCCACTATGGTTGCTTCCACATCTGTAGAGCAGCTTATCCAATATTCAACATCTGATCCAAGCATGATAGCAATAAAAGCCACTGCAAGAGTTGCTGTATCTATGTCATCTGTTTTGGAAAGGAATTGTAAGAATACAAAGTTCCCAAGCAATGAGCTCAGCATCTATAAGCAAGGATATGGCAAACACTTCGCAAACATCGTATTCACCAGTGTCATCTGAGGGAATATTAATATCACCTTCACAAACTCAGAAAGTGCATTCAGTTCAGTCTACAACACAAACAACTAGGAATTCTTTCACTGCTACTTCAAAGATCGTTCAGGACAAATCACAGTTATTTTCTACTAGTTCTCATGTATCACCAACATCTACTACATTTAAGTCAAAATGCAAGTCTGATGGATGCTGCCGTTTCAACTAAGACATTGCCAACAAAATCTGAAAGCCTCTATGTTGCCTTATCATCGAAAATAAACCTACGGTCATCTCTATCAACGCAAGGTAGTCTGTCCACAACAGTACTGGCTACTCAAGTGATGCCAACTGTATCTTACAAAATTTTCTCGAGTTCTGTAGATGCTGTTGCTTCAATTGTAACTCAGAATCAATCTGCTTATGTCACCTCTACTGCAAGAGATGCAGTTTCACACACGGTAAGAGGCTTAGGAAATACATCTGCTGTTCATGCCACTGATATGCCTGTTCTTTCATCTGAAACAACTATAAGGACCAGTGAATCTGCAACAATATCTTATCGGGACCAAACTATAACAGCAGCACTAAATGCTTCAGCATCTCTTCGTAGTGCTATTAGTTCATCGGGGAGGATCACTGAGTCTGAGTCAAGTGTAGCAAAGGAAAGCAGCAGCCAGATACTTCGAACTGTACAGAGTAACAGTACATACAGTGCTGTAATTGATTTCAAGTCAGTTGCATCGTCAACCACGTCTACTTATGTACCACGCCAAAACCAAACAAGTATACCAGAGTTGTCTAAAGGAATAACTTCTAGTCTTCAGACAGAATTACTACATTCCAGTATATCTGTTTCTGGTCTCTCTGTGAAAGCTGCAGAATCTTCGTATCTCCAGTCAATGCCTTTGAGTTTAGCATCAGTATTTACATCAGCCTCAAGCTATGTGTCAAGGCAGTCGGCTTACGCATCACAGCGTCTCTCAGCAGATCATCTAGTGTCCACTGATTTGGGCACAATGTCATCAAAGATCTTCAGCAGCTCAGTATATGTGACAAAGAGTGTCCCAGGGCTTATGTCTGTAGCATCATCTAGCATTGACATACAATCAACTCAAACCATACAGTCTGTATTGACAAAGCTGTCAACTAGTCCAAGTTCTATGGCAAGTGAGATAACATCCTCGTCACAAGTTGTACCACAATCAACTTCAGATAGCAGCAGTCAAATTCCATTGTCAGCTTCTATAACAACATCTTCTGGACTAAGTTATAATTCAGAAACTGCTGCAACTATTTCACAACGATCGAAAGCCATGGCATCTTCAACAAAAGCAGCCTTTTCAATCTATACCACGCATCAGCAAATAATGTCCAAGACAAGCACGTCGATTTTAGAGTCTGCAACGAGCACACAAACGTATGCCAGAATGTCTGCTTCTCAACTAAGATCTATTACCCCTTCAGCACCTTTATTGAAAACTACGAGAATATTAACATCATCATGGGGACAGTGCATTAGATATTACACTCCAAGAGTAGCTTCTTTACCTATAGACGTTACAAGGGCCTCAGCTACATTCCCTTCAAATACGTTTCATTTAACTGTGTCACCGTCTGAAATATTTCATTCAAGGAGTTCACGGACTGAGTCCTCTGTGACGAAACATCAGCAGACAACATCAGCAACTGTTGTTCAGCTATCTTCAGCTGCTTATAACCGTAGCTCGAGTATTATTGCCTCTGTGTCCTCACCGATGATCAGAAACACTTCAGTGGAAGTTGTGTTGTCAACAACAAGTTCCCTTGCTGCATCTGCTTTGCCAAGTTCTGTATTCCACACAGTGAATGTAAGCAAGCTGGAAACATCAAAAGCATCAGTTTATTTATCTTCATCGTCGAGTGTAGCAGACATAGCTACTGTTACTACTATCATAATGCCAACTGTGTCGTATCAAAGTGTGGACAGGAACTCGACTTACTTTTTGCAAAGAAATCGCTCTGAAATCATTGGATCTACTCGGGCAATCATAAGTGTCTCTGAGTATTTATCAACGTCAGTCCCACCAACAAGTTCTACCTCTGGTTTGGAAAGTCTTAGCAGACTACCAAGCAATGAATCTATTTCTGCATCCTCAATAATATCGATTCAACCTAGTCAGCTTTCTTCTGCATTAGCTGTCGGTTCGACGGATACTCTATCAAAGAATGCTTCTACAATGTATATACCATCGTATTTCTCGAAGTCTTTGGCAACCTCAAGACCTGCAGAAATTATGACACCGTCTGTAATGTCTAGAACTTCTGCAGATTCGTCCAGTGCACTAGAAACATCTGGTATTCAACGGTCAACTGGAGTATTAAGCCAGTCTTTTGTCACTGCTTCAACTCAGGTTGGTTTTTCTCCACCAAGACAACCGTGGCTTTACCATCATTGGCTTCTCTGGCCAGTGTTTCAAGCTTCACTTTGAGTACTGAAACATCAGGATCTCCAAGCCAAGGGCGTCCCTCTCAAACAACGATACTGGTAGCATCTTCTCAAGCAGCAAGCAGCCTGCCTTCTACAACAACAAGCAGGTTGCTCTCTCCAGATGCGTCGAGCCAAATGCCTTCTCAAGCAACAAGTCAGTTTTCATCTCAAACAACAAGCAAGTTGCCATCTTCAGCAGCGAGCCAATTAGCCTCTCAAACAACGAGTCGACTAACGTCTCAAGCAACTAGCGAACTACCTTCATCTGCTTCAAGTCTTAGGCCTATTTCTTCTTCAACAGCAAAAGCTACCAGTCTGCCTGTATCCGCCACAGCAAGCTCAGTACTACCAAGCACTTCACTATTGCAAACGACAACAAAGACATCAAAACATCATTGCAGACGAGCACAATCGCATCTTCCTCCGTGTCATCATCGGTGGCTGCACGGGACTCTCGCACAAGTACACTAAAAACAACCGTGATTTCCAGTAGCAGTATTTCCTCTAGCTTATCCTCGATTTACGTGCGTAATTCAACAACTGTTCCTACTATACCGCCCGTCATAACAGAATTAATGGAGCTGAACTTCAACGTGCCTTTATCCGTCGATATCAGCACACCGTTCTTTCTTCAACAACTGGAAACTAATTTAGCCAACACGTATAATGCTTTGAAAGTGAAAAGAAGAAGACGAGAAGTGACAAGAGGAAGCACAACTGTTGGGGTAAGCTTGTATATCTATTTTATCTTGAAATTATATATCTAGCTCCATTAGTCCCAATGAAGCCTCCGTATGATCTTAAACATATAGCAAGATAAGAATGTCGTTTTCCAGGTGGTTTTTTTAATCAGTGTTTCGATCAATGTTTAAAAACTCTGTCTCTTTTGTAATAGAAAATCAGACCAAATTAATTCAGAAACGAGTAAGCTGGACCTCTTTTAGATACTAAAAAGTCCCCGATTTTTCCGACAGCTCCATCCGTGCCTGTTGCTTTTTCTGTAGAGGTTTATTTTACGAGAGCAGCAATCAAATTTTACCCCAAAATGTCTATGTAAACGGTATGACTTTGTCTTGTCGGTATGGCTTAAAACTGTCGTTAGCTTTCTTTTTATGCAGTCCAGGTTTGAATCCTCACACTTAAGCCCCTTTTGGAATAATCTCTTTACGCTTGCCATTCAGATATGACAATGCGTAGATGCATGTAGATATGCAAACGTTTCACGTTTTTTTATGAGGATTATTGAGAATGAATTGCGGCTTGTGTTCCTCTTTTTTCAACGAAATATAGCGGAAATGTCCTTATACTGTTCCTTATCGTGATATATTTTTAACATATAATCTTTTAAAACTTGCTTCTATTTCTAACTTAAAATAGAAACGGAGTCTTTTAAGGAAGTACGATGGGAAATACAGTATTTTGTTTTTCGGTTTATTAAGTCGTACAAACCGTCTTGTCCTCGAAAAATTTATTCTTGGTTTTTCATTTGAGCCTCGATACATAGTTCCCTAAAGTATTATGTGAATTTTCAGCCTCAAGTTCCTTATAAAAGTGTTTCTTATGAAAAAGCATGTACCTTCGTTTTGACGACCTGATTCGTTACTATGAATTTAATGATTCGCATATATTTTCATCTGCTCTTCTAGGTAACATCATTGAAACGAACAACCGGTCAGGCTGTGGAATCTCTTTTTTACGTCAAAGAGAATTCAGTGCAAGTGCCAGCGCAACAGGCAGCATCGGTATATAACCAATTGACAACAACAGCCCTTAGTAACAGACTTGGAGAAAACGTAAGTTTTTGTAATTTCGAGTAGAGACGTATTACGCAATATTCTGAGTTTTCTGCGGTTTTGTTGACTTGCAACAACGTTCTTCTAACACTTCTTTGAAACATCACCAAGGTACATGGTAAATGCATTAACCTTAGGCCGCATGAATCTGATCTACGTACATATTAATGCATTATTTGAAATTGCTTGTCAAGCAAATTGTGTTGCCGTTTGGCAACGTAGCAAAACAATGCTCGCCAAGAATTTTTGCTTGCGCGAAACAAAAAATGTTGTTCAACTTTCCTGAAAACATCGCGCAACGAATTCTCCTTCTGAATGCCAGTTCAATGATTAATACTCCGGCAATATTCCGGGACGTGGCTAAGCATTTAATAGCTTGATGAGGAAATTTGAAATGTTTGACAATTGATGTTTGATCGTTGGGCCAGGACCTTACCTTATTTCATTTTTCTTCATCAGATAACAGTAACATCATCAGTGGTTGTCTACCAAGGAACCAGCTCAGTATTAACATTGACAAGAGCACCTACTACCAGCCTGAGTCCCTCTACAGCCGCGACACCCACGTCCACTGCTGTGCCAACGACACCTACAGTTCTTCCGCCAACCAACTCCCAGCTTCTTGGAATGGTCTTGCAAGACGAAGCCACCAGCAATAATATATCTGTAGGAAACAACAGAGCCTTGTTTGAGACCAGAATGGCTAATTACTACCGAACGAATAAAAAGATAACGGGAACAGTAATATTCAAGGTACGATTGAAGAATAACGTATTTTAATATTTTTTTTGCGTGAAGATGTCGAGTCTTTCGTTCTTAAATCGTAAAACTCATTTTGAATGCAAAGTTTCACTGCCCTAAGCACATGTAATATTGATTTTAGGAGCGTTCAAAGTTCCCGATCCTATAAAGGCTACAACTGTGAAAAGTGACTAGAGAAAAACTTTTCATCCCGACTGGTCTAAATCCCTATTAAATCGTAAGCTTTAGCAACCTGTTAGCCATAATATCTTCCTTTTTATTTTTAGATTTTTTTCCTGAAACATGAGTCAAAGAACCTAGTTTACTTGGAGTTCTATGTAACTGTAAACAACATTCGACAAAGCTCATCTGAAGTCGCGCTGTTCTATCAAGTCAATACTACTACAGGAGCACTTAGTGCACTTCTAAAAATGACGGTATGTTTCCCCATTATATTTTTATCTGTATTATATTTCATGCCCATATGTCTTGAATGTTTAAGTTGACTACTTCTGTGAATCAGTTTAAAGATCATTGCTATGTATCCCTAATAAAACGTCTTCTATCTCTTATCTCTCTTACTTCTTAAACCCAGTTTGTAGACATTTTAGAAATAAAGAGGCTTCCCAAAAATATAGCCACTGTTTCTTCCTTTGTTTTTATTAAGGATTTCTGAAGGGAACTCTGGGAAAATTGTTCTTATTTACTTCAGCTAAACACAAGCACATTGGGTTCGTTGAATTCCAGTTTCTAAGGAAGATATTCCTAGAATTTCCTTCGAATATCCTCTATGAAAACAGAGAACTGACAAAAACGGCTGTGCGGAAGTCTCTACCGTAAATTCTCAAATAGCCCCCCTCAAATAAGCCCTCCCCTCGAATTAGCCCCCACCGTAGAGCGAGAACTTGTTAATAACCCCACTCGAATAAGCCCTCCCCCTAACCCTGACATGTTGATGTTAGCCTTTTGAGTCCATATTGATACTTTATCGAGTTATGATAGAATAATGCATTCTCTAAATCGATGATAAATCTTGCTTTCGTGAATAATTTTATAGGCCCACTCCTCGTTTAAGCCTCCACCTCGAATAAGCCCCCCTCCAAAATAATGAAAAATAATTAAGCCCCCAGAGGGCTAATTCAAGGATTTACGGTATTGTATGTTGCTATGTATGAGCTTCTGCACAGTAAAATGGAATGACATACGGGGTAACGAGAGGCAACGCATCAACTTCTTGTAGCCTAGACATAAATATTTATGGCAATCAATAGCTTTGTAGCTTGATCACGATATTCTATTTCCCTACAGGTTTTGGCTAAACCATACTCATTGGACATTAGCACTACAACTGCAAATACAAACAAAGTTAAAATGACAATCAAAACTGTATTAGCTTCTGATGTCATTACAAGTCAAGAACTAAAAGCAAAACTGTCTTTGAGATTAGCTGACTTATACAGAGAAGCAAGAGATCTCACTGTGAAAAGGAAACGACGTGCAACTGGCAGTATCTCGGCTATCGTAAGTTCCAACAATAATTTTTTCAAGCGTCATTTCCGCTTGCAACGACCGAGATTTTGAACGCTTAAGGAGAGATAGTGCAGCAAATTTTGCTCAATTTGCTTCACCAAGTTCACGTTTTAATTTTAACAGTACTTAAGTCTAACGATAATTTTCTTGCTTTGATTTCTTTATATTTTTTGCTGCAGATCGTTTCATTGACCGCATCGACAACCGTGGCGAAACAAGGAGAACTAATCTTCTATATCATTGATAAAGGACAGATCCCAACCGGAGTATCCGTTGCTACAACGCTGAACAAGATTACGCATAATAGAATGTCTGCTGTGCTTGGAGTCGAGGTATGATGTATTTGTTTACCTCTGTGTTGTTTCACTTTGGGAAGCTAGTTAAAAACCTGTTAAGGCCTGGCTAAACTAGGAGACGCATGTGACATGGTCCCTCGATGTCTCCCAGTTTAGCCAGCTCGGAAACTTTGTAGCGCTTTGTAAAATGTGCAACGAGAGACACGCAAGTTTTTCTGGGATGCAACAGAAACATCCTGTCTCCGTGACACGCAAATGACTTGTGGGACTTGTCGCTTGCTCGCCATTCGCGTGTTTAATCGACCTGGGAGACACGCCGAATACAATTTCGTGTGTGACATGGCTCCTAGTTTACCCACAGCTTTATCGACATATACTGTACAAACGACATTATTCCAAACCAACAAGGGGGGTTTCGAACAGCAGCCTCCAATATTTCCATGGTCCATGCCAATATTTGGGGTCCGAAATCTTAAGCTTATTTAATATTTTGGGTCTTTGAATGATAACATGGACAAAAATTCAATATTTGGGGTTCACAAGCGATTCATTGCAATGACCCATCCAACTGCCAAGAGCATATAAATTGTAAATTGTCATGAAACTGATGGCGAAACCCGAGAAAACATTTTAGGTGTCCAAAAATAGATAGCAATATTTGGGGTCTCCAAAACATTAAACTCAATATTTGGGGCCTCAAAACATTAGACTTAATATTTAGGGGTCTGCAAGGAAATAGTGGCATCGACCCCCCCCCCGTGTTGAAAGTTAATGAGTCCCCCTGGGACCCTTATTTATGACTGAAGGTAATGTGTTTTACAGTAGTAGAATATCACAAAGAAGAAGTGCTTTCAACATAGGCTAACGGAAAAACACTTTGGCGGGCAAGCAAATCTCAGATATCTAGCAAATGAGATGTTTGTGACTGCTCACAACGTTATGACAACATTTTCTGAATGCTCTTTTGTTACTCCAACAGGTTATTATCCTACCAGCTGCCGTTGAACTTCCTCCCACCCCAGTCCAACCCACAACATCATATTATTGGATCATTGGTGCTGTTCTTGGTGGCTGCCTGCTCATTCTCATCGTTGCAGCATGTATATTCTGGAGATGGAAGTCTGGAGCTCCTAAGGGGAAGGTCGGAGTGGAGGAAATAGAACTGCCGCAGAAAAACGCTTTTTCTAAAACAGGAACGGTAAGAATTCTTTCTGAAGTTAATTCATGTCTAAGCATAGCATTACTAGAAGATGTATAAAAGGCCTTTCTTCTAATATGTACAGTTTGCTACAGTGTATAGG
Source organism: Chrysaora quinquecirrha (assembly GCA_014526335.1). Taxonomy (NCBI): domain Eukaryota; kingdom Metazoa; phylum Cnidaria; class Scyphozoa; order Semaeostomeae; family Pelagiidae; genus Chrysaora; species Chrysaora quinquecirrha. Next base: position 778,496 of record JACTAT010000262.1, read on the forward strand.
CTAGAGTGCAGCTGAGGGTGCCCAGTTCAAAATTAGTTATAAAAACATCACGATTTTCGAATCTTGTTTCGAATCATGTAGTGAAGAGTTGTCAGTTATTTTTCATTTCAGGGTTAAGAATTAGACTTGTCCCAAGTCCCTAACTTTCGCTCACATTGAATTGAATTGATGTTGTTGTTGTTCGCCTCAGTGAGGGACTTGTTCGAGTTGTTTGAGCGTCCAGCCATTCAATTCAATAGCGATAACTAAGACTCAGGTAATAAGTCTAGTTAAGAATAGGGATATAGGGCTTATGATGTTATGGATAGGTTTAGGGTGGTATAAGGGCTTTTGCGCTAAAGGGTTAGAACTAGTGTTAGAATGTCAATGGTTTTTTGTTGCAAGGGGCTTATGGCGTTATGGTTAGTTTTGGGGTGGTGCAAGTGCTTTTTCGTTGTTGAGTTAGAGCTAGTGTCAGGATGTCAATAATTTGTGTTGCAGGGTTACGGAGTTATTGCAGGGTTTCAGTGATTTAGCGTTACATGGTGGCAAGCAACATTGTTTGAGGAGAAAGGTTTCGCAACGTGGTCAAACGGTCTAACATTTTGGTTGTTAACATGCTTAACAATGCTTGAGTGTTTGGCGAAGGCCTTTCATGTAATGCTTTTCAACGCTATGGATTATAACTTTGTAGTCTTATTGAAGAAGGACATTTTCTGCTTAGATATCTTACCCCGGGTAATGTATGTGCACTACAGTGGAGGGCGTACAGCACAATGGATCATATTCAGTACAGTGGATTGATATTATCGGTACGGTAGAGGATATTCAGAACCCACTGTACTGTACTGAATATCCCTACCACCGTAGTGATTATATCCCTTCACTGTAATGATTATATCCCTCCACTGTACTGAATACCCATCACTGTACTGCACAGCCTCCACGTTACTGCACAGACATTATCTGGCGTGTATCTACTGTATTTAATATTAGCTATGAATTTTCTTTTCAGCCCTATGGTGGCTATGGTGATATTTCAAGATTTGCGCAGGGTAAAACAACAGGGGAACCAACAATGAAAATGACTACATTTTCTGCACCGGCAGAATCGGATGAAAAGCAAGATGAGGATTTGACTAGATCAATGCTAAATTTTCATTTCAATATAGCTCACGCACAGTACTATTACTATAATATAAACTTTTTTTTTATTTTTAGATTTTCTTCCTGAAGCACGAGTCAAAGAACCTAGTTTACTTGGAGTTCTATGTAACTGTAAACAACGTTCGACAAAGCTCATCTGAAGTTGCACTGTTCTATCAAGTCAATACTACTACAGGAGCACTTAGTGCACTTCTAAAAATGACGGTATGTTTCCCTTTGTATTTTTATCTATATTATATTTCATGCCCATATGTCTTGAATGTTTAAATTGACTACTTCTGTGAATCAATTCAAAGATCACTGCTATGTATCCCTAGTAAAACTTCTTCTATCTCTTATCTCTATTACTTCTTAAACCCAGTTTGTAGACATTTAGAAATAAAGAGGCTTCCCAAAAAGATAACGCGACTGTTTCTTCCTTTGTTTTTATCAAGTGTTTTTGAAGGGAAATTTGGGCATAACTTTCTAACTTACTGCAGCTAAAGACAAACACGTTGAGTTCGTCGAATTCCCGTTTGTTAAGAAATTATTCCTAGAATTTCCTCCGAAAATCCTCTATGAAAACAGAGTACTGACAGAAACGGCTGTGCGGAAGTCTCTACCGTAAATCCTCGAATTGCCCCCCTCGAATAAGCTCTCCCCTCGAATTAGCCCCCACCGTAGAGCGAGAACTTGTTAATAACCCCACTTGAATAAGCCTCCCCCCAACCCTGAAATGTTGATGTTAGCCTCTTGAGTAAATATTGATACTTAATCAAGTTATGTTAGAATAATGTATTCTCTAAATCGATGATAAATCTTGCTTTCGTGAATAATTTTATAGGCCCAATCCGTGTTTAAGCCTCCAGCTCGAATAAGACCCCTCCAAAATAATAAAAATAATTAAGCCTCCAGGGGCTAATTCGAAGATATACGGTATTGTATGTTGCTATGTATGAGCTTCTACACAGTAATATGGAATGACATATGGGGTAACGAAAATACAAGAGAATACCATCAACTCTGGTTAACTAGAGCTGTTAACACAAGCTAAAAATATAAAAATCAGAACACAAAATAGTCAGCCTTTACAAACAATTAAAGCACAGTACTATTACTATAATATAAACTTTTTTATTTTTTATTTATTTATTTTTTTTTGCATAATGTTGCTCGCTTGTCACTCGCATGTTTAGCCACCCTGGGTCCATGCCAATATTTGGGGTCTAAGCTTATTCAATATTTGGGGTCTGTGAATAATAACATGGACAATAATTTAATATTTGGTTTCAGCAAATCGTGCGATTAGGTGCGATTCATTACAATGACCCATCCAATTGCCAAGAGCTTATTAATTGTAAATTGTCATGAAACTGATGGCTAAACCCGAGAAAACATTTTGGGTGTCCAAAAACAGATAGCAATATTTGGGGTCTCCATGACATTAAACTCAATATTTGGGGTCCCAAAAACATTAGACTCAATATTTAGGGGTCTGCTAGGAAATAGTGGCATGGAACCCCCGTATTGAAAGTTAATGACTTCCCCCTGGGATATCTAGCAAATGAGATGTTTGTGACTGCTCACAACGTTATGACAACATTTTCTGAATGCTCTTTTGTTACTCCAACAGGTTATTATCCTACCAGCTGCCGTTGAACTTCCTCCCACCCCAGTCCAACCCACAACATCATATTATTGGATCATTGGTGCTGTTCTTGGTGGCTGCCTGCTCATTCTCATCGTTGCAGCATGTATATTCTGGAGATGGAAGTCTGGAGCTCCTAAGGGGAAGGTCGGAGTGGAGGAAATAGAACTGCCGCAGAAAAACGCTTTTTCTAAAACAGGAACGGTAAGAATTCTTTCTGAAGTTAATTCATGTCTAAGCATAGCATTACTAGAAGATGTATAAAAGGCCTTTCTTCTAATATGTACAGTTTGCTACAGTGTATAGGCTAGAGTGCAGCTGAGGGTGCCCAGTTCAAAATTAGTTATAAAAACATCACGATTTTCGAATCTTGTTTCGAATCATGTAGTGAAGAGTTGTCAGTTAAATAAGACTTGTCCCAAGTCCCTAACTTTCGCTCACATTGAATTGAATTGATGTTGTTGTTGGTCGCTTTAGTTTGAGCGTCCAGCCATTCAATTCAATAGCGATAACTAAGACTCAGGTAATAAGTCTAGTGAGGCACGCCGAATGCAGTGTCGCGTGCGACATTAGTTAAGATTTTGCACCTGGACTAAATTTTGGATGCTTATAATACGACTGTGGTATCAAAATTCTATATCTCGAAATTTGAAAATTTTCCACAATCGCTGCCGCTCGTCGAAAAGAGGTCGCTAATGTGATTTTGTAAGAGTACTTAGTTTAATTCTCAGCTTTCTTGATTCTTATTCTAAGACTTAACCCCCCTCCCCTTATCCGCTGTACACTTTTCAAATACATTTAATTATAGGTGTGAGGCCTTCATGAAGCCACTAGATTTTCGTTTTTCCCTCAAGTAGTTTCTTACATAGCAGAAATATTCATTTAAGGGTCAGCCTTAAAAACGACTGGGGTATAAGAAAAACTTGCACAGTACACCTTTTTTTTTATAAGTATACCTTATTTTTTGCCGAGTCTCGATTATGCTTAAGCTTATTCGATTTTGAGCCTGAAAATATTCTTAAATTCTTCTTAATCGTCAATGTTGTAAATTGGCCTGAAGATCAAGAGAAATAAGTCAAATCTTTGTCATTTGTTATTTTATATTCAAAACTACATTTCAAAGCAAATACAGTAGCCTGACAATCACACTTATTGTACAGTGTAAAAAACGCAGAGAAATAAAAATGATCCTCGTCAATCTTGAGCCTCAGATTATTCTTAAATAATTCTTAAATTTCAGCAATTTCGAGCCTGAATATTCTTATAGACTGTATTCTTATAAAAAAAGTGTGTATTTGAGATACATTTAAGATGGTATTAATAGATAAAGTACATAAGCACATATGTAATATGTGAAATGTTATCCTGTATAACAGCAATTAAATGAAGATGATATGTGGTATAGATTTGTCATAGCTGTGTACTGCCAAAAATGTCTGGTGTTTTTATCGTAGTAGTTAACTTAGTATAAGAGGATCTCAGTATCATGACAGTAAATTTTCATTTCAATATAGCTCACGCGGAGGATTATAAATGATGATGATAATGATATCTTTCTTTTTATTTTTAGATTTTCTTCCTGAAGCACGAGTCAAAGAACCTAGTTTACTTGGAGTTCTATGTAACTGTAAACAACGTTCGACAAAGCTCATCTGAAGTTGCACTGTTCTATCAAGTCAATACTACTACAGGAGCACTTAGTGCACTTCTAAAAATGACGGTATGTTTCCCTTTGTATTTTTATCTATATTATATTTCATGCCCATATGTCTTGAATGTTTAAATTGACTACTTCTGTGAATCAATTCAAAGATCACTGCTATGTATCCCTAGTAAAACTTCTTCTATCTCTTATCTCTATTACTTCTTAAACCCAGTTTGTAGACATTTAGAAATAAAGAGGCTTCCCAAAAGATAACGCGACTGTTTCTTCCTTTGTTTTTATCAAGTGTTTTGAAGGAAATTTGGGCATAACTTTCTAACTTACTGCAGCTAAAGACAAACACGTTGAGTTCGTCGAATTCCCGTTTGTTAAGAAATTATTCCTAGAATTTCCTCCGAAAATCCTCTATGAAAACAGAGTACTGACAGAAACGGCTGTGCGGAAGTCTCTACCGTAAATCCTCGAATTGCCCCCCTCGAATAAGCTCTCCCCTCGAATTAGCCCCCACCGTAGAGCGAGAACTTGTTAATAACCCCACTTGAATAAGCCTCCCCCCAACCCTGAAATGTTGATGTTAGCCTCTTGAGTAAATATTGATACTTAATCAAGTTATGTTAGAATAATGTATTCTCTAAATCGATGATAAATCTTGCTTTCGTGAATAATTTTATAGGCCCAATCCGTGTTTAAGCCTCCAGCTCGAATAAGACCCCCTCCAAAATAATAAAAAATAATTAAGCCTCCAGGGGGCTAATTCGAAGATATACGGTATTGTATGTTGCTATGTATGAGCTTCTACACAGTAATATGGAATGACATATGGGGTAACGAGAGGCAACGCATCAACTTCTTGTTGCTTAGACCTATTTGTAGCAATCAATAGCTTTGAAGCTTGATCACTATACTCCTTTTTCCCACAGGTTTTGGCCAAACCATACTCATTGGACATTAGCACTACAACTGCAAATACAAACAAAGTTAAAATGACAATCAAAACTGTGTTAGCTTCTGATGTCATTACAAGTCAAGAACTAAAAGCGAAACTGTCTTTGAGATTAGCAGACTTATACAGAGAGGCAAGAGATCTCAGTGTAAAGAGGAAACGACGTGCAACTGGCAGTATCTCGGCTATCGTAAGTTAACCAACAATTATTTTTCAAGCATAACTTCTAAAAGTCATTTCAATTGTCCTTTTCAAAGAGGTCTGGGTCGGCTGGATTTTTTTCTGGAAGATAGCGGACATAGGTCCGTAGCAGCCTATGGGGCTGGGCCCTCAATTATTTGCAAAATCCATTGTTTTTGCATCTAGTTAACTAGCAAGCTAACTAACTAACTAACTAACTAACTAACTAACTAGCTTACTAGCTAACTAACTAACTTGCTAACTAACTAACTAACTAACTAACTAACTAACTAACTAACTAAGTAGCTAACTAACTAACTAATTAACTAACTAATTAACTAATTAACTAACGAACTAAATAACTAACTAACCAATTAACTAAGTAACGTACGAAATAATTAATCTAACTAACTAACTAATTGACTTACTAACTAACTAATTAACTAACTAACAAACTGATTTGTTATGTTGTTTCAGCTCCCCCCCCCCCCAAAAATTGTCTCTTCCTACATGATTTGGGCATCTTGAGTAAGGTTATCCTTTCCGCATGCAAAGGCCGAGATTGTGGTCGCTTTATGAGAGGTATTGCAGCAAATTTTGCTCAATTTGCTTCACCAAGTTCATGTTTTAATTCTAACAGGACTTTTGTCCAACAATAATTTTCTTGCTTTGATTTCTTTATATTATCTGTTACAGATCGTTTCATTGATCGCATCGACAACAGTGGCGAAACAAGGAGAACTAATCTTCTACATCATTGATAAAGGACAGATCCCGACCGGAGTATCCGTTGCTACAACGCTGAATAAAATTACGCATAATAGAATGTCTGCTGTGCTTGGTGTTGAGGTAAGGTATTTTGACCTCTATGTGTTTTCACACTTAAGGAAGCTAGTGAAGGCCTGGCTAAACACAGGGACGCATGTGACGTGCTCCCTTTATGTCTCCAAGTTTAGCCAGCTCGGAAACTTTGTAGCGCGCGATATTGTTTGAGTCCTCGGATACATTACCTTGTTACGATAAAAGCGAAGCGTTTGACAAACCAGCTTGAAACAAGGCCTTAAATAGTAGAATATCATGAGGAAGAAGTGTTTTCAATATAGGCTAACGGAAAAACACTTTGCTAGGCAAGCAAATCTCAGATGTCTTGCAAATGCGATGTGTGTTGGAAGTAACTGCTCTCAACGTTATGTATAACATTTTCTGAATGCTTTTTTGTTACTCCAACAGGTTATTACCCTACCAGCTGCCGTTGAACTTCCTCCCACCCCAGTCCAACCCACAACATCATATTATTGGATCATTGGTGCTGTTCTTGGTGGCTGCCTGCTCATTCTCATCGTTGCAGCATGTATATTCTGGAGATGGAAGTCTGGAGCTCCTAAGGGGAAGGTCGGAGTGGAGGAAATCGAATTGCCGCAGAAAAACGCTTATTCTAAAACAGGAACGGTAAGAATTGGTTTTGAAGTTTATTCATGTCTAAGCATAGCATTACTAGAAGATGTATAAAAGGCCTTTCTTGTAATATGTACAGTTTGTTACAGTGTATAGGCTAGAGAGCAGCTGTGGATGACCAATTAAAAATTAGTAATAAAAACATCACGATTTTCGAATCTTGTTTCGAATCATGTAGTGAAGAGTTGTCAGTTATTTTTCATTTCAGGGTTAAGAATTAGACTTGTCCCAAGTCCCTAACTTTCGCTCACATTGAATTGAATTGATTTTGTTGTTGTTCGCTTCAGTGAGGGACTTGTTCGAGTAGTTTGAGCGTCCTGCCATTCAATTCAATAGCGATAACTACAACTCAGGTAATAAGTCTAGTTAAGAATAGGGATATAGGGCTTATGATGTTATGGATAGGTTTAGGGTGGTATAAGGGCTTTTGCGCTAAAGGGTTAGAACTAGTGTTAGAATGTCAATGGTTTTTTGTTGCAAGGGGCTTATGGCGTTATGGTTAGTTTTGGGGTGGTGCAAGTGCTTTTTCGTTGTTGAGTTAGAGCTAGTGTCAGGATGTCAATAATTTGTGTTGCAGGGTTACGGAGTTATTGCAGGGTTTCAGTGATTTAGCGTTACATGGTGGCAAGCAACATTGTTTGAGGAGAAAGGTTTCGCAACGTGGTCAAACGGTCTAACATTTTGGTTGTTAACATGCTTAACAATGCTTGAGTGTTTGGCGAAGGCCTTTCATGTAATGCTTTTCAACGCTATGGATTATAACTTTGTAGTCTTATTGAAGAAGGACATTTTCTGCTTAGATATCTTACCCCGGGTAATGTATGTGCAGTACAGTGGAGGGCGTACAGCACAATGGATCATATTCAGTACAGTGGATTGATATTATCGGTACGGTAGAGGATATTCAGAACCCACTGTACTGTACTGAATATCCCTACCACCGTAGTGATTATATCCCTTCACTGTAATGATTATATCCCTCCACTGTACTGAATACCCATCACTGTACTGCACAGCCTCCACGTTACTGCACAAACATTATCTGGCGTGTATCTACTGTATTTAATATTAGCTATGAATTTTCTTTTCAGCCCTATGGTGGCTATGGTGATATTTCAAGATTTGCGCAGGGTAAAACAACAGGGGAACCAACAATGAAAATGACTACATTTTCTGCACCGGCAGAATCGGATGAAAAGCAAGATGTGGATTTGACTAGATCAATGAGGAGGAAAGTCAAACCACGTGATGGCTATAAACCAGCACCTGCATCTAAACCGGCACCTGGAAGGTATTATTATTCTTAAATCATATACTTTGCTTTATATATCTCCGTAATTACCTAAGGATTAAAAACAAAGAGGGATGAGTGGCATGCTGCTGCTGACTACATTCATGTTTCTTTCCAAGGCACTTCAGGCTTAAAATTGCCTGAAAAATCAGGAACCGTTAAGCGAGGGTAAGATTAATGAACCAAGCGAAATCCAGAAAAAGAGAAACTAATTTAGGATTTTCAGCAATTAAAAGAATAAGGAACTAATAAGGTATTTTGAGGCTCGAACCGTAGAAAAATAGGGAACTTGAGGCGCAGAGTAAAATTAAGGTTCCTTTAAAAAAAATGAGTGCATTCCATTAAACTGAAAAATTCAATGAAATCCCCTTTTCAGACCTTATGGGGTGTAGTGGTGTAGCGGTGTGACGGATTAGCCGGGGCTTTTGGTTCGCTTCGAAGTTCATGGGTTAGAATCTCGACGGATTAATTTCGACAAGCCTTTAGGCAGGTCAGCTTTTCATCTTTTTGAGGTCTGTAAGTGAGTACCAACAAGCGACTCTAAGAAAGATTGCGTCGTGAAGATTTCGATCATGATGCTTTGCATTCCCATAGACCAAACGAATAGTGTTCATGGAATGGCTGGTGCTTTGGCTCGAAGTTCGTAGGTTAGAAGCTCGCAGCTCAGTTTTTCATCTTTTTGAGGTGTTTTAATGAGTACCAGTAAACGGCTCGGAGAAAGGTGGCGTCAGAGGGCTTTTGAAAAAGATGCATTACGTTCATATAGAGTAAACGAGTTAAATGTGAAAACTATCTTTCAGGCAAAATCAGGCGTACGAGGAATCGGAAGAGGAGGATGAAGACGAGTATGAAGAAAGCGAATATGAATCTGATGTACCAGTTACGAAAAAGCCAGAAACAGCTCGGCCTGTGTCGGCCCAGCGTCCTGCTTCACTACAGCGTCCAGTTTCAGCACAGCGACCAACTTCGGCTCGACGCCCTGTATCAGCTCAAAGAGAAGTGCGAGTGCAACCTGGCCCAAGTCGAGACTCAGTTAGAGCTACGGCCTCGGTTCAGCGATCTGTTCTTGAATCTGAGAGCGAGGAAACAGAGGATGACGTTGAACAAGTGCCACAGTCACAAAAGGTTTGATGGAATTTTCTTAATTTCATTTTTCATTTTGGAAATACTTTTTGAGTGAATGTTGGAAGATAAAAAAGTGGTAACAAAGCCCAAGGAAAAAGTGAGATATGGGTTGAGGAATGTAGGGAAAAGGGTGTCGTAGAGATCTATCCTCGAGTGGACTACTACAATTGACGGGACTCGATCGGGCTGTATGAATTGGGGAGTAACTCGAAGGCTCTTTAGCTGAGTGGAAATGACGCTCGACCTCTGATCATCATGCTGTCCATGTTCAAATCCCATAAACCGCGTTATGCCACTCATGGATATATAGTCTTTAAGGTGCACATTACAAAACTTCAATATTGCCAGCGAAAACTGAACCATTTTGAGGCATAATCATCATAATCATCATTACCATTATCATCATCATCATCATTATCATCACCATCATTAGTAACCATCATCATCAGCATCATCATTTATCATCATTATCATCATTTGGAATCATGTCCAACCATGGATAAATCTTTCCTAGTGTTTGTCATTCAAAAAAGGTACATTGAATTGGCTCAAGTTTATAATACCTTACCTTAATACTTGACTAACTTTAATGTTGCCTGTTTCATTTAGCCTGCTCTGAAACCAGCAGCTGCCGAGCTACCTCCGATGGGTCAAATGAAAGACATACAAGAAGCACCTAATTATCCGCCTGTTCGATTCCGAACCCGGATTGACTCGAATGCAAATGTTGCCGGACATTTGCCACCATTGTCTAAGAGTGGGATTTCTCTTACTGCAAGACGTTTGCCGGTAAGTTTTAGTTGTTGTTTACGTTTAGCGTAAGCAAGACTATGAAACCGCAAAGATCATTTTCCTTGGCTCAGAAATGGCTAACCAGCCCTTCAAATCGGTTCTTAAAAGAAAGCCTCCTTAACTTTATAGTGCAGTCTACCCCCCTCCCCCCTTCTTGCTGTATTCAAAGCTATGATATATGGCAGAAATCGTTATGATTATGTAGTCCCCTTGACTTCGTCGGACTAAAGATTTACCAACTCAGAGAAACAAACCAAAGTAACAGTTTATCTTCATCAATATCTCACACATACACGATCAATACGAAAAACTCAACCACGCTACTTTTAATTAACATAACGTTACGCATGACATCAACTGGTGTCCAGTCTCTTCTCCGGTGACGGGGGTAAACCGATTTTCTTCATTGGAGCCCCTGTCAGTTCGGCCCGTTACAATTATACCTTCTGCTAAGGGGTAATTACAATTGATCTCTTCGTCTTTTCTTTGTTTGAAGGAAATTGATCCAGAGTTACAGCAAAAAGCGGTTTTAGAAAGAAGCAGAAATAAACAACGACAACGACTGAGAGCATCAGGACGAATGACCAGTCGAGCCGAGCATGAGAAGGAATCTTCGAAGTTTGAGAAGAGGGCATGGAAACGAGCGCAGTCAGATATAAATGCTGTACTAGATCCCATGGCATCAAGGTATTAACTTCACTTGATCATGTCTGGATTTTCGAGTTTCTTATTTACTTCGCCTTCTTTCTGTTGTGATTATTTAAGGCTCGGGCTACAGTAAAATCTCACACATTAGAATCTGAAGTGTTGAATACCACCTGTTTAGGTTCTTATGTAATGAGGTGTATACCATAATCAGGGTCGAGGTTTTTAAGAGGTTCTAAAAAAATGCAAGGAACATAAAGCATGGTTCAAGGTTTAGCAGCTTTAGTAGGTCCCTGTTTCTCCATGTTCTGAATGCAATCTTCTGGTGTCCGTGAAAGAGGTTAACCCGAGCACAAGTTGCATTTAAACCTCAGTGAGTTGACTAAAACCCTTAAGAACCTCTTTGAATATCAGTCTAAAATGGTTCTTAGTTTGTGGGCAGAAAATATATAATTCCAGTCTGTACGTAGGTTCTTAACAAATGAAGGTTCTTATTTGCGAGATTTTACTGTAACGCAATAGTACATGCATCGTTTAAGCTTCGAGTCTAGGCCATGCAAAATCTCTCTTTGGATCGAGCCCCCATCGAACCGCCGTCAAAAGGCGTACTTTTCTTACATTGAAATATTGAAATGCAAAGTTCAAAAGCTAGTTAGGGTATAAAAACCCTTTGGCACTGCTCACATTTGATCACTCATCTGTACCTCGGATATAAACGGTAGTACCTGGGCTAAACGCTGAAACTTAGGCTTTTTGTAGTTTGTACATTCGACAAAAGGCTTCCGTAGATCGCTGAAACAACGGGTGCATCTTCGATTCTCATAAATGCAATAAATAGAGAGCAGCGTAGCGTAGTGGTTAGCACTTGCGCCATTTGGGCTTAAGGTCTGTGGTTCAAATCCAGGCTAGGGAGCACAAATTTGCAAGGTGTAAAATCCTTGCCCTCTGTGACACCGCACCAAGGTGTGAAATTGGTACCTTACTGACGAAGGCCTTTAAACCCTCGTAGCGCCGACTGTATGGCTGCGAGCGAGTCGATATATACTCCCCAGGGAGTATAGCAAAAAAAATGGAAAATAAAAAAATGGCCTGAGGTAAGGGGGTAAATAGTTGTGAAGCGCTGCTGAATATGTCCAGTTATAGTTAACGGCGCTATATAAAAGCCATGACCTTTAAATACCGTTTGAGCGTTTGACTTTGTGCATGTTTATCTACACGCGTTTAACTTTGAATATTTATCTCCACTTCTCTTGCTAATCTTTGTTTGTGAGTTAAAATGATCTAAACAATCCATTTCAGCTCAAGTAAGAGGTCAAGACGACGTCGTAGATTCAGAAAGAGTCACAAAGTAGACATAGCTGACCGAGCTGGAGTCGCTGACGATGATAATAAGAACGTCAAACTGAATAACTACATGAAACTTGATAGTCCGAATCAATCAATGTCTGTGAGTAGTGTCATTATATCTGAGTATTTTATACGTATTACTAGGTACGATAAACTTACAGTTTAGCCTAACTAAGCCTGTTTTCCCCTCACAAATCAAACTTTAAAGACGTGTGAAAATAGGACAAAGCCTGATAGTGTTCAAAATTTGATGGTTCCTTTGCACCCCCTTTCTCCTTCTCCTCAAAAATAGGTCAATTTTTTGGCGAAGTGTTATCGCTCGTTCTTTTCTAAACCTGCAAGTACATCGCAAGGCTGTAGTTTTGCAATCTTTTTTCAAGAAATTTTGCTCAATAAAATAGATCATTTTGTCTGAAATGTTATACAAACGCCCTTTTTAGTACTTGGCCACTCCCTTCCTTTTTTCTCATTAGACCTCAAGAAGGTTTGGCACTTGTCTCAACCCTGTTCCTCTTATTGTAACAAAATCATATTCGGTATTTCTCTCCTTTTTAGTTTGATAAAACGGACGATGCGATATCTGAAGACAACCCTGACGTCAGCATCACTGAAGCTCGTAAACGAATGCACACTTTATTGGACGATGCTTTCTCCCTTCTGGAGCCATTTCAAAAGAAGCTAGGCCAAACAAATGAACCAGTAATCGAAGAGAGGCTACTAGAAGGCAAGGAAACGTCACTGAATCAAGCACCTCCGCCATTAGAAAATTCACTTCAACATCGAGGTAAAAGCAAATAGCATCCAATTCAATTTATCTTTTCATAACATCAGGAGTAGAAGTTGTCACTTCTGCTGATTCATTTTACGTTTGGCTGAAAATTGCAGTATTAACCTCATTACAATGATAATGCAAATATTCTTCAAGATATGGGACAATGTTACAGAAATATTGATACAAGGCCTGCAATAAATCTTTGGAGCATATTGTATGTAATATGACCGCTATCCTCTGATCCAATGTAAAATGCAGGAGGCAACCCCCCTTCCCCCACTCGAAACAATGTTGTTTTGGTAGCTAACAGTCTTATGTTTGACAAAATGCAGAAGGGGTACTCTCGGTCACTGTTTATCAACATTTTTAACGGGGGGAGGGGGTTTGCTGCTCTTTCTGTAGGGAAATAAAGCAAGTGTCCAAGGCATTGTAGTAAGAAGGCAATAGATCAGCATAACAATTTTGTAAACAGGATTACCAAGAGTTTTTCACGTTGATCTAACGTGTAAATAGTCCAAATTTTTGCATGAAATTTTTTTCAAGCCTTAGCAAGATTCACACACGAAGGTTCTTGAAATAACCAAGTTTAAGAAGACATGTTATTCAATTAGGATTTTTAAATTTTCCAGTTAGGTTAAAGAAGAGTGGAGCTCTAAACTGTAGGATTGACCCACGGTCGAGGACTGTTTTACATGTCCGTGTGGTTAAATAGGGGTGTCTTTTACCTAAGCTTATGGTAATGAGAAAGCTTCTAAAGACTTTTAAGTCAAATTTGGATTGTTTCCTACTGTATATCATAAAGGCAGCTTCCTTTGTTTTAGCAAAACCTTTAACTCATCTATTTAATATCTCTCTTAAAACAGGAGTGATGCCTGATATTTGGAAAATAGCAAAAGTTATCCCGATTTTCAAAAAGGGTGAAAGATCAGATCCAAATAACTACCGACCTATTTCGTTACTGTCTTGTTTTGAAAAAATCTTTGAGCGTCTCTTGGCAAAACGTATTATTTCTTTTATAAGAAAGAACAGAATTCTGTATGAACTTCAATTCGGCTTCAGAGAGGGTCATTCAACCGTTCATGCTTTATTAGAACTTCTTGATAGAATATATCAACATCTAGACGAAAATAATTCTTGTATCGGTGTCTTCTTAGACCTCTCCAAAGCCTTCGATACCATAGACCACGAAATACTGCTTAAAAAATTGCACTTTTATGGATTTAGGGGTAAAATACATGACTGGTTCTCAAGTTATCTTCAGAACAGACGTCAATATACGTCCATTAACAAAAAACACTCCTCTCTCGACGTCATTAAAACTGGGGTTCCTCAAGGTTCTGTACTAGGCCCAATACTATTTACATTGTACATAAACGACATGCCAAATTCAATTTGCCCTAAGCCGAGACTGTTTGCTGATGATACGTGTATCTTCAACTTTGATAAAAATATTGGAAAAATTAAAGGTACCCATTAGCCATGTTTGAAGAATGAGATCAGCTCAGATCAGCCTGAGATAAGCCTATTAGCTTGCAGCTTGCAGTGTTGAACAATCTCCACAATTGTTCCTGTGATTTTAACTGTTTCAGGCTTTGTTCCTGCTTTCCCCCGCAATCATCATTGATCCCTATTTAGTTTCAATTTGCTCTCGCTTGTTTGCGGTAATTTGAGTTGTTCCTTCATCTTCTTCAGTGATTCCCTGTATGTTCCACCTTGACCCCTCTCGTTCTCATTTATTCCCGCCGATTTCTACTTCGTCCCAGTTGTTCCCTCCGATTCCAAGTTATTCCCACTTCGTTTCAGGATGTTACAATGGTTCCATTCAGTTCCGTTTATTCCCACTCATTCCACGAGTTCCCAGCTTTTTGTTTGTTCCAGATTTTAGCGCATGCTGGCTAATGGCTTCCTAATGAGTTTGTTGTTCAAACTCATGCCAAATTTCGAAGACTCAGAACAACCTCTTCGATTGTTTTGATTGTATGCATTTGAATTGCAATTAAAATAATTAATTAACTCAATGATTGTTTAAATTGTGTGCACAGAGAATAGAAATTCCGATCTTAGTGTTACAACATTCCTGATTCCTAGGTATCTTGGTATGTATGTATGTATCTAGGTCTATTTCTTCCGGTTTGCCGAAAACCCCTACATAATGTTTGAATTCTTCAAACATAAAATATGTAACATTTAAGGGAATTTAGTTTCTTTAGGCCCTAGCGAATACTGCTTTCCAACAAACAGTAATGAGGAGGTCCATCGCTTGAGAATGCCTCGTTTGGGAAGGATAACAAGCGTGTGCGTGCTTTTGAAAGAAGAACGATTTAATAGCTTGAAGGGTGTGGACTTTTTGTAAAAGAAAAAGATTAACTGAGTACTTTGT
Source organism: Chrysaora quinquecirrha (assembly GCA_014526335.1). NCBI lineage: Eukaryota > Metazoa > Cnidaria > Scyphozoa > Semaeostomeae > Pelagiidae > Chrysaora > Chrysaora quinquecirrha. The sequence continues at coordinate 793,862 of JACTAT010000262.1, forward strand.
TTCTTTCCAGGCCAAGCACCTCTTGCTTTACCTCCACCTCCACATGGCAGAGCAACAGCTCCTCCACAAGGCGATAGAAAGCGTGTATTCAATAGACCGATTACGGAGGCAGAATTCAGAAGACCAGACGGTGGCTATACAATGCCACCGGTCCTTACGAGGGAACCGATGGTCGTCATGGATCGAAGTGATCGAAACAGGTTCGTTAAGATGTTCAAAACACTTCTTTTATCTACTAGTTTAGGGTCACTTTGTAAGGCCGCTTTTAGGTCGTGTCGAATTTAATTCAAACAAGATTGGAATTAAATTCGACCTAAATTCACCCATATAAAGTGGTAATTTTATATGTGGTTGCTGCACTTGTAATCAAGTGCAACAAGATTTTCGGGACTTAATTCACAAGTACGACATAAATGCAGCGTAGCTTGTATATGGTCGCATTTTGGTCGAATTTATTCAAAATTGATTTAATGCACTTACTGTAGCAATTTTGAATTTAAAATGAGCACCTTTTCAGCCTCTTGTTCAGTAAAGAAACCCAAACATTCCACTTTCAATTAATTTCGACACAACACTGACTATATATAAAGTCAATGTACATATAAAGTCATATAATATGATGTCGCTCTTATGTCGCTTTTTGCCGGATTAGCATCATGTAACTCTCCAAGTCATGCAGTCCCCAAGACTGTTCATAGGGCATCGTGTGTAAATGTTGAAATGATAATAATATGATCTATGATATGATATGACTGTCGTGAAAACTGATTTAATGATATCCAAGGTTGCACCGATCGAAAGTTGGCGCATCGAAATCTACCAAATTAGTGCCGAAATTCTGAGCCCCCCCTGGCAGGTTCGGTTATATATATTCTCAATTAATTCTTTTAGCAATACAGTAATCAAAAATAATGTTTTCTTGTGCCTTAGATATCTGAGTCAAAGACTTGGGCAGCCTGTTTACGGCACGCCTCAGTCAACGATTTCATATAACTATGATCAACCACCAAGCAGACAGAATGTTTTCATTACCCCTGTGCAGCAGCAACCTGATTCCATGGTATGTTATTTAGGGTGTATTTTTCGTTACCTTCCTTTCAGTTGATGCTTTCTCTTTTCGGTAGAGTTCGAAGCGTATTTTTCTTGGCACCGTCTACTGTAAACGGCAGGGTTGGCAGGTCTTCAAAACCGATCCAAAACCTTCTGCCTTTTGAAGATTTACAAGTTTTTTGTTAGCCTATCGTTTTCGGTAGCCGGCAGCTGGGTTTTCTTTTTGGTATGGGAGACTATTTCTAGCCGCATCCAGACTGTCTATCTTTTACAGAATGCAGAAAGTCAGCCTGTAAAAAGCCTGCTTTTAGAATTGGTTCACAAACACAGCAATGCTCTTGTTTTTCCTGTGCATCCTTTCGTAAGATTATTCTCGCATTCTTCGGGAAACCAATGAACATTTTCGGTATTAAGCAACAAACGAAAGTTATCGAGGAACCAAGGAAATTTGAGACACCAGCAAAATTTTTTTGGAGATGCAGATGCAGATGCAGATACGTTCAGATACGCAGTCTTCTCTGTAGAAAATGTCAGTTATGTTCTGTTGAAACATTTTCCGCCCCCTTTTCCCGACCCTCCGTTAAAATGGATTGTGAAAACTTTCCCACCCCCTCTTATTTCCAACCGCTTCTTGATAAGAGATTGCCTCCAAAATGATAAACGACTGTGTTTAGATTTAGAAACACTGAAACACATCATATAATTAATATGGTTGGTCTCTTGTGTAGGGTGGAGTTATCTGGAGTCCATACGTTGCAGATGCAGTGAGGGAAGATCTAAACAGCAGCACAGCACCGGTAGGTCTTGAATTCATTGTTTCAAATGTGTTTTGATATGAAGTTGTTAAGTTTAATTTAGAGTTTGTCTTAGGCCCTTGCCAAACGATCAAACATTGTTGGTCAAGCATTTGAAGTTTGGTTTCAAGCAAGGTTTAATTTGTAAAACATAATAAAAACATGGCTAGGCCAAATGGCGTCAGTCGCTTGTTGCTGTGAGGCATACATAAAGAGAAAAGCTCTATCACTAATCAAAATTGCATAAAAAGATTTACCTCCATTTCAGCTGTAGCTATAATTCCTTGTTATGACAGAGAAAAACAAGTCGTAAGAACATAAATTCGGCATATTTTCTCCGCAGATTCAATGTAAGAAACCGCCATCTTGCCTTTACTTGTTGCTGTGCTATGCTTACTTGTTGCTATGCTATGCATTAAAACGTCAGACCGGTTTCTTTCGATTTCATGACAGCATGAAACTGCTGAAAGCTGATTGGCTTCAAAACAATGGCTATTGTTTAAAATTGAATACTCAATTCTTATTTGGACTCCATTTTTTGGCTCAATTGAAATTTTTGCCCGTTTAAGGCCATGTAATGTGACTAGTCCCTGGGTTGACCTGTTTCGGAACTATTTCGCGGCAACAATAACGAAATCCAGGGACAAATGTAGCAAGTCTAGCCGGCGTAGCTCACTGCGCGCGCATGGCTACAGGATATAAGGGCAAAACAAGAGGGTCCGTATTGTACATGGTCCAGTTTGAGTAGGGAGTATTTCAGGGCGAATAATCTGATATGCAAACGACTATTAAAAGACCGTTTTCTTCCCCAGCTTTTCAACACAATGGAGTCGCCTGAACGCGAGAAAAGGAATCTAAAATCGACATTGAATTCAACGCCGCAACGACCAAATTACACATCAATCGATATGCGAAATACTCCTTACGATAGCCCGGGAATGAGTGAAACACCACAGCCTCTTATTCGTGCGATTAAAGAAGAACTCTTACGATTATCGCAGACTGCTAGAGGCAGAACGCAGATACAAGAGTTGTGAGTTTGGAGAAGTAAAGAGACATGTTTACATGAGGTAAATAGACTCTCTTTATATCAGTATATGTACAAGATTGTGTTTTACAGTCTGTGAAGTTGTATGTACGGACAGCTGGCCTAAGCAGACTGAGACATCTTTACTATGGACTATGAACACTGCTGACTTCTTTTGAAAGAGAAGTTTCACTGGGTTGTTACCCCGGACACTGACCTTTTAGAGGCTTCAAACTGCATGTAGAAGGACGGAAATACATGGAGTATATTTTATTAGAACGTTATGCTGAAAATATGAGTCTTCTATAGGTTTAGAATATAAGAATATACTAATTTGCTTGTACTGAGCTGCACAATCAGGCTTGGGCATAATTAACGGTAGAATGTGGGGTGCGATACCCCCCAGTTATTCCAAAATTGGTCAGTAAAACAATGAAGGGGCTTTAACCTTGAAATTTGTCTCTGTCCTCCTATAAAGTTAATTGCGATAAACAGCGGAAACATTTTCGGGCATGCTAACTATGCCGAAAATATTTCCGCTTTTTATCGCAATTTTGAATTTTTGGACTACACGAAACCTATAAAGTTAATTATTTTCGATATCATGATTTCTTCACCAATTCAGTATTTCATTCGGTACCTTATATAGCCTAGCTATACTTGCACTGTTCATGCCATTACCTTGACTTTCCGGCTGCGGTGAATTTTTCGGAGTCCAACTTTCGCTCGTGGTCAACTGATCCAATCAGAAGTAGAGTCTGCGTAACTAAATGCTAAAGCTTGTTCTAGCCTCAATTTCATTTGAAAGCCACGAAAGTATTATTTGTTCCTTGTTTGTCGGAACGAACCGAATCAGATTCTTGTCTATCACAAGGACACTATATCTATCGCATAGAGATACATAGTCATACAAATTTGACGAGCATTAGCAATAACAGGAGACAGAACTTGAAAGGAATAATTAGAGAAATTGCGCAAGCTGTTGTGGACCTCGTTGCCCCTGTTTCTTGCTCTCTCTGTTGGTCAAGAGCTATTGTTGGCTTCGCTACCTATGCTTCTTGCTTTATAGGTCCTAAAATAAGTAATATTCATAAATCCTTTTTGTATATAATCAAGGTTGATGCATTTAAAAGAGATTTGTTTTGTGTGGTTTGTCGAATACCTTCTAATTCAAAATGATAGATAGCAATTTTTAAATACGGAACGACGCACGTTGACTAGTGATTGAATTTTCTGAGGAAGTTCGATCAAACATTGTTTGTCAAACACAATGTTTGACTGTTTGGCGATGTCATAGATGATAGAACATTGCCCGCCAAACATCTTGGTTGAGAAAGAGAAAAGTGTTTGAAGTTGCTCAAAATATTGTATAGTATATACTGTTGTTGGCGACTTGGTCAAACATTGCTTAGCGAAAGCAAATCTTAAATGTTGACGAACAATGTTTAATCATGATAAAACATTCTTTGCCACACACAATGTTGGACTGCGTGGTCATGTCACAGAACATTGCCCGCCAAACATTTTTGCTAGGGAAAAGGAACAAAAAGAATGCTTCACAGCACTTTTTCAAGAACGTCGTCTAGCACATACACGCTTTTTTATAAGGAATCTACCTCGAGGCCTAGTTCTTAAAAGTTTCTTATTTTTGGGCCTCTTTTGGGGCAATTGTAGTTCCAAAAGTTCCTTAATAGTTCCTTAATTTTAACTGCACATACACTGGTCTTAACAATAAAAGAGAGACATTTGCATGTGAGCAAAGCTCGATCGAGACTACTCAAAGTAACATTGGATACATGCTTAACGTACAATTTATGTGATTTTCGACTGCAAATGAATGGAACCGGCTTTCTAATTCTCATAACCGGCTTCTGATTCTCGATAAATTTGCAGTGATAAAAGTATTCAACATTCAAAAGTTCCTTAATGATTTTCTCTTTTGTAGTATAAGTTCTTTAAATTTTCGGGCCTTCTGCATGTAGTTTCCTTATAAAGTGGTTCTTTATAAAAAAAGCGTGGTTCTTTATAAAAAAAAATGCCATTCAAGCAATGTTATGCGACTTGGCCAAACGCTCAAACATTGCTTGGCGAAAGCAAATCTCGACTGCTTGACCAGCAATAGTTGATCATTTGGAATATGAATGTCGACTGAAAACTTCTCTTTCAAAGTATAAAAAAAACATATTTGCTATCCGATGGTCTGAAGTGGTCGTTCTGTGTTTTGTAAGATAAGTATAAATTTCAAGAATTGTTGTGAATGTATGTGCGATGTTAAAATATAGTGATTAGTTTTAATATTATGTATTTATAGATTTAAATATTTGTATTGCATGCGTTTTTGCTAAGCATTTATACTATACAGAAGTTAGTCAGTTGATTTTTCTAGCCTCACTTTGACTCCTTTTCTCTTGACCCCATGTTCTAACCTCGCATTGGCCAGAGGTGCATTTTGGTTTGCTGCACATGATTAATGAATCAAGGTCATTGATTGGTTCAGAATGTTGAATGCTTCAGAGCCCTGTGGCTAAATAATAGTGAAAAATTGTATTCGTGTGCCTTGTGTATTCGTGAAAACATTCCGACAGCATAAACGTGTTAAAACCAATAAAGACACTGTTTAATTATATGTGAATTTGTTGGGGACATGTCAATGTTTTCATGTCCTGTTCCTGTTGTTTTCCAGCTTACAGAAACGGAAGTGCATGAATAGCAATGTAAAGGTTTCGGAATTGTGGCGCCAAATTTCCAGCACTTCAGTGAACCTGACTTTGAAGTAAAAATTGACTTGGAAGTAGCGCTCCTTGTTGTGTTGTAGTGAAGCATGTCAAATTTTATAAATTGAAGTGTACTTTTTGATATGTATGGGGAATATGTATTTCATAGAATTGATGGTGATTTCGAATTTTTGTCTACCGTTTTGCTTTCTTTATTAAGCGGCCCGGGTCGGATCCCCGCCCAGATAACTTTAAATTGTTGTCAAAACATTCGGAAACTTCAAAAGCTACTAACCACAGAAAATTGTGGAATTCTGAACACTGAAAAAACGTTCAAAGTAAAATCAATTAGAACAATTCAAAAAATCAAGCAGTCAGGAAAGGTCAAAAACTGTATTCATTTAATACGCGAGAACCAATTTTGATTCAGATTCTTATAACTTATCCCCCAAATCCACAAAACCAGGGAAATCTGCGGTTTTTTCTCATTTGATAATTTATCTTTATCCACAACCAAAAGAACTCGCTATATGTGTTTATTGTGTCTCAAAACAGACAAAATTGCGCCCACTTTTATACGATTTTTGGGTAGTTTTTTTGAATCTAAGAATATACTATTGTGGCTCGAAGCGAAGAAGTTGAGCTCGAAGTCCTTAATATGAGCAAAGGCATTTTAGCTCCATTACTGCTATTTTATTTGCTACCTTTTTTCCCCGCTATCACAAAAAGTAGATCCATTGTATTGACTCTGTTATACGCAATGAAAACTTGCACTAACTGGAACCCAATCACAAAGCTTTTTAGATCTGGCTCTTATTGAATTCCAATGAAAACCTTAACACTTAAAAGTGATACCACACAGTTAATGGATATGTTAGATTTCTCACGACGGCGATAATTCTACCGGATGTCCAAGACACCACGTGACCTAGCGGTTACGACTGTCTGAAGGCGAAGAAAGGTTGAATCGAGAAGTGTTGACCTTCAGGCTCCCCCTATTATGTGAGGACATAAGCGAACCTTCCTGTCGTTTCTTACCAAAATCAAATCACGCCGAGAGAAATTGAAAAGCAGGGCAATTCACAGTCAGATTCTCTACATTGCGGTGTGTTTCTCTGCAAGAATCGAAAGGGGAATACCGCGTTTGTTTCATACTGTTAGAAGCTAGTATATAAAAGAATTTATCAAAAACAATGGAAAATGAAGAAAATTCTCCGATCGTGGGTGATGTTGATGTTGATGATGACGAGCGACAAAGCGTCGTAGAAAGTAAAGAAGATCTGACAAGAAAGCCGGATTTTTTATTTCTACAAGACTCAGGCAGTGAAATTAGAATTTTATCAAGTCAAGAAAATTATGGAGGGAAAATTTTGAGAGAGGACTCCAAAGAAATAAGCGGCACAAAGACATCTAATATTACAACAGCGAAAACTGTTAATTCAAACACACTGAGTTTTACTGTTGAGAATTTTCTAAATGGAAATAAAAATGAAGACGCATTTCAGAGATCGCTTATTGCGCAAGCAAGTACGCACGGATTTTACACTTATTTTCGAAACGACGAATCGGAGAAAGAACCTTCGGAGATTGATATAAATGGTAATTTTGAACAAAATGGAATTGCGGAAGGAAGGATTGTGAAAAAGATGACATCACTGAAAATGAAACCCAAGCATCATTTGAAAGTGAAAATGAAAATCGCAGGGAGTTGGATACTGAAATTGGTCTTGAAAAGTCGAATAATACACATCACAAAGATGGAAAAAATAACAACACATTCAGTGATATTTTCCAGCTGCGAAACCTCCGAGCGGAAGGAAGCCAAAGCACTGCTGATCAGCTGACAGACAGGTTTCAGCATCATTTTCCCAAAGGAAATTACAACAGGGAGTCTAAAGATGAAACGAGAGAGGTAAGAAATGAAAATACTACGATTCAAACCGAGAATTTTTCGCTGCCAAGTGTTTCTGAGTTGATGAGATTTCGTCACGAGGTGAAAGTATCCGAATATCATAATAAGAAGGCACTTCCGAGTTTCAATTTACTAAAGCCATGGGAAGGTAACACACTCAAAGAGCGTGTTGGTGCCACTGTTCCAGCCCCTGAAGCCTCGTTGCCAGCTCCACGTGAAACCCAAATCGAGGCTAAACCTGAGAATGAGGCTGTTGTTAGTAAAACGGAGCATGCGACTAGCAACATTGTGACTTGCAATACCGAAAATATGTCGGGTCAGCAGAACTCAGTTCAAACCCAAGTTGGAGGGGCACAGATTTTTCCAGCTGGGGGGTTTATTCCAACAAGTCTCCCAAGAAATGCACTATACAGCCCTTCATCTCCGCATTTGCTACCAGTCGTTCAACATATACAAGCAGTAGATTTCATGGGTCGCCCTATACCCCAATCAATTTTATGTCACCAAAACCCACAGCCAATTCAATACATACAAGGAATACCATACGTTTACAATCCTTATTCACTTCAACAAAACTATTTGCATTCCCTCCTGGAACCATCCAGTATTCTAATGGACAGTATTTCATTCCTGTACACCCAAATCTAATCACTCAACAAGCACAGCCTGGTCTTATAAACCCTGCTATAAACCTTGGACATGATAAAGCAGCCATTTTTACCCAGCCTCACAATGATAATACGAAAAACGCCCAAGATGCGGAACAGCAAATAACGCAACTACGTAAAAACGTTCTTACTTTGAATCAAGATAAATCAATAAATAGCTTAGAGGGTCATCATAATCAGACTACGGAAGCTGAAGATATCAAGGCTAAGAGTGAAGCAAAGAACGATACCACTTCTGTTAATGATAGCAGTAATGCCATTACATGGGTCGACGCATTCGGAAAGAATTCCGCGAAAGTAACGCGAGAGAATTCAACAGACCAGCAGAAATCAACGGAACATGTAATGGAATGGACCGAAACCGGAAAGCAACAAGAAGTGAATGGATTTCTTTCCGGTTCAAATACTTCACCACTCAGCTCTCCTCTCTGGATGAATAAGCCAATGAGCATTGATCAGGTTTTTCCGGAAACCGACAGAGACCGTATGCGAAATATTACTTGGGTCTTACAGCCCGGAACAGATTCTTCAACAATTGAAAATACTGGACAAGTAATTCCGGATGGCATTCTCGGTAAACCAACACGGCAGGGCTTTCTTTCAAGTCATGATATTGGTGTTTACCCCCGTCCAGATCAGTTCATTAGACAAGAGCCACAGATATGTAGGTGGACAAGCAAGGTCGAGGTTACAGAAGACGGGAACAAAGAAATTATAGTCAGCATGTGCGCAAGACAATTCCAAACCGTCGAACAAATCGTCTATCATATTGCAGAAGATCATTTGAGTAATACCGGGCCAAGCACGACGGAGCTTCATTTTTGCCGCTGGAAAGAATGCCCCCGAAATGAGATTCCGTTTAAAGCCAAATACAAGCTGATTAATCATATACGCGTTCACACTGGCGAAAAGCCGTTCCACTGCTCGTTCGCTGGATGCGGAAAGCGATTTGCAAGAGCGGAGAATTTGAAGATTCATAAGAGAACACATACAGGTAAAAACTAGACTTCAATTTGTACTTGAATTTAATTTTGTATGGTTTTTTCTCTTCATGGTATGGATGGAAAACGGTAAACGGCAAACGGACAGCGGTACGGAAAGTTAATCGGTCTATGTACCTATTTATCTATCTACTACTACTACTACTACTATTACTACTACTACTACTGCTGCTACTACTACTACTACTACTACTACTACTACTACTACTACTACTACTACTACTACTACTACTACTACTACTACTACTACTACTACTACTACTACTACTACTACTACTACTACTACTACTACTACTACTACTACTACTACTACTACTACTACTACTACTACTACTACTACTACTACTACTACTACTACTACTACTACTACTACTACTACTACTACTACTACTACTACTACTACTACTACTACTACTACTACTACTACTACTACTACTACTACTACTACTACTACTACTACTACTACTACTACTACTACTACTACTACTACTACTTCTTAAGACTGCTGTTTTCTTTCCCAGGTGAGAAGCCATTTATCTGTCAAGTCGAAGGATGCACGAGACGATTTGCCAACTCAAGCGATCGAAAGAAACACATGCACGTTCACCTATGCGAAAAACCATACACATGTGTGATAAATGGTTGTGGAAAGACCTATTCACATCCAAGTTCATTGAGAAAACACATACGGAATCACGAAGGAAGCGAACTGATTCTAGTTGATTCAAAACATTTGCAGGAAATGCAAAAACATAATGTCAGTGATAGCATCATCACATCAATGCATGATTAAATGATTATCCATATTGATTATAATAATTTTAAATGATTTTATAATGATTCTGAATTATTTTTTATATAAAGAGTATATAGAAAGAATTATAGACTATTCTAAATAAGACTTATTACATTACTTAATGTTTGTTAAAAAGAAAAAGCATTTTTACACGTGTGTCATACGCTTTGTTTTATAAGGAATTCAAAAAGAGTGAAAAGGTGGAAGCAACTCGAGAATGCGCATATGAGATTTGTGTTTACGCGCTGCTTTTTCAATTCAGTTCAGTTTGGTCCTTTTGTGAAATGCGAAGACGAGCTTGCCTAAAAAGCAAGTGAGATTCAAATGTTTTTATTGATGATTTAGAACTTGATCAGCAGATTGGAAAGCCACTAAGACTTTGGTCATACTTTTGAAGCGCTGTAGATCGACCAAGACACTGCAAAATGACTTCTAGCTTGGTAAGTTAGCTTCCTTCCCTGGCCAGCCTGGCCTGGCCTGTCCTGTCTTGGACTTGTGTGTGTGTTGTTGTTTTTAACCTAGTTAGCCATGAATGTGCAAAACGCCCTATGTTCATAGTCGTTCCTCCCCCTTAATATTTAATACCTCAGCATAATCTATAAGCACAGAACGACATCTATTATCCCTAGAAATGAACTAAAATCTTATTATTATGTTTATATTTGCATTGCAGGAAGACCCGACCCTAGAGAAGCATTTCAAAGGCCACAGAGATGCAGTCACAAGTGTGGACTTCAATCCAAATATGAAACAGTTAGGTAAATCACAACACCAGCAGACTGGGGAATATGCCAACCAATCAAAGCTGTATATCCCTTCCGTAGACAGCCAGCAGCATTAAATTTTCAAAATCACACGATATTGAGTTTCGATGCAAAAATCATATAAGGCATTGAAGATTTCACTGTCCTAGCTCTTGTGTTCTTAATTTTGTGAGCATTCAAAGTTCCCGATTTCATAAAGCCTTTGACTGCAAAAAAATGATCTTGGTGACACTTGTTTTTACCTACCCCACTTGGTCTAAGCCCTCATAAAATTGTAAACTTTAAAGGCTAGTGAAATCATTGACATACAAGCCCTGCCATAGTAAGATTTTGCACCTAGACTAAATCTTGGGTGCTTGATACAATTTTGGTTCAAAAACTTTATACCTTGAAATTTTGAAAATTTTCAATGCTGCCAGCCATTTGCCAAAGTGATCTTATGCCAACAAAGTTCCAAACCCTCTTCCAGAGATCTCCCCAAATATACATTATAGATATTATTTTAGTGACACGTAGCTTTATTTTCAATCTGGTTATTTCTTTATTTTAGACTGATTTTATCACTTTTTTACCCTCATCCCTCTTGAAAACATGTCCCAGCCATGC